>VZTG01007436.1:1670109-1908072 GCA_013397845.1 Melanocharis versteri | reverse complement strand
TAATGCTTCGCGCTTTAACCAAATGTGTCCCCCCCCCCCACATCCGCCTTAAATGGGAAAGGGACCTTTGCGTATCTCTGCTTTAGGAAATGTGAAACGAGCTCTCGTTACGAACCGATGAGTTAGAGAAAGGGGGGAGAGGGCAGTGCTGTAAACTGCGCCAAGTAAACTTCAGTAATAAAATAAGAAGCGGATACAAACACAGAAAGTAATCGAAAGGAGGGCTTCTCGGGTCGGGGGTGATGGTGGTGGAGGATTGATCCAGCGAGGCCGAGAAAGGCAGAACGAACTCGCAGTCCTCTCTCTACGCCGCACGCCGCACGCCCCCCGCCCTCTCCTGCAGTCCGGCCAGACTGCCTTCCCCGCTTCGCTATTTTAACTACTCTTAATTTGAGGAAAATTACATTTCAGGCTCCATCTGGGTGTGCAAGCAACAATTACAGTTTTGCCGCGATTAAAACACACCACCATCGCCACGTTCCTCTCCTGTTCATGTGTTTTACAATTACGGATCTTTAACAGCTGCAGCTCAGACTTCGCTAGCCAAACCCCATCGCCCATCAGGTGTTGCAGGGGAGATTTAAAAAGAGCGAAGGAGGCATTTGTGTCCTGGAAACCTAACCGCAGTTTTGGGTGTTTCAGCTCTGAAAAGTTACACGCAAAGATTGCTGATGCGAGTGCTGAAATGAACACTTAATACTATTATTACTGTTTTGCTCAGCTTTAACCCCGAGGTTAAAGAAAAATTAAAAGACCTTATTTTATATGTAGAGTGGTGATAAGTAGGTCTCTCTTCCAGCCTTGTTAAGTATATGACCTGGCAAGTGCCACCTAGGATTTTGATATTAATCTATGAAATTCGCCTTTTTTTCTAATAGAGATTGACTTATGGACATTAATGTTTTTAGGTAAAAGGACTGCATTTGTTATTCCTCACCACCCCCCTCCCGTTCTTACTAACTGGATGGGTTGTGGATTTGACAGCAGCCGCTGGTCCATGCCACCGAACTAAAATAATTTCACAGTGAAAAACCAGCTTGAGAGGACAAGCAACAGAAGGGCAAAACCCATCAAAACCCGAAACTGTGATCAATCTGACCAGAGTCAGGCATACATTAGTTTAAATTAAACAGTTTTGTCTTTCTCACAAATCTTTTTTGAACATTAAAGATAGAATCATGTAATATTTAAATCAACTCTTGTCAGATGCTAAGTGCAACTGAAGAAACAAAATAAAAATTAATGTGTTTCCATGCACTCTCAAAAGCTTACTCTGGATGCCCCTTCGACAAAATACTTCTGATAAGCAACGGTTAGAAAAGAAGGGTCTTGTTTATCTTATCTATGGGGAGATGTAATTAAGGTAGTTTTATGAAACAATGAAACACCAGATTCCACAGACAGCAAAGGAGTCTCTGTAATATATCTGACCCTAGATGGGCACATGTATCTTGGCTTATGTGCACAAGCCCACACCAAACACGTGCATATACATATGCTTGCCTGGTTTTAGAATGCAAAATGTATGCTAGAACTAAAATACAAGGATGCCTTTATTACGGGAAGATTTTCCTCAGTGATAAGAGACTCCATTTTCCAAGACCGGAAGGTCACCCACTGCCCATTCACCACCTTTTGAGCCACTCTCAGCGCGGCCAGCAAGGTACACGCGGTGCTGTGACTGGGGCTGACCCTCCTCTCTCTAATCCGAGGTTTGCAATGATCCACCCACGCCTACAGTCGAAATCACCCAGGCAAAGGGAATCCTGAAAGACCCAAACTTCCCGAAACAAAAGTAAATGCGCATTCCTATTCTATAAAAACATTGATCAAACTTCATTCTTCCATACTTGGAAAAGATGGAGAACAAGGCTGCCTTGCTTTAATACTGTTGGCTCTCATTACAGGCTTTCAGTAGACCACAGTTTGGGGGGGGTTTGTGCCGTTTTTTGTTTTTGGGGTTTTGTTTTGTTTTGATTGCCTTTTTTGTTTGATTTTGTTTGTGTGTTTTCTTTTGTTGTTTTTTGGGTTTTTTTTGGTTGGTTGGTTTTCGTTTAGGGGTTTTCTTTTGGTTTTTTTTTTTTGTTTGTTTGTTTGTTTTTTAAGGAACGAATCTGAAGTGGAAAATCGCTGGAGCTACCGGCGTCAAATCTCCTTTCCATACAGATTTTTGGATATAATTTCGGACATTTCTAACGCCATGTTGAGACACCCCACCACCCCTGATTCTTTCTGCACCATGAAGCACAGCCCGCATTGCTTCACGAACAGACCTGAGGCAGTCAAGCAACCAGTTCTGATCAGAGGTGTCTAATCCCTGCTAAATCTCTTTCTCAGCTCACTCCTGGAAAATTCGGGGCAGACTACCTTTTCTTTTTTAAGGTAAAATTTTGTTGCGATGAAGCACAGAGGTGTCAGAAGAAAAAAGACGGACCCTGAGTCTGTATGCTCTCACCTCTTCGGAGGTGGAATGCTTTGGCAGCAGAGACGTGGTTGAAATTTGAGCAGATTATACATTTGAGCTTGTGCATAAATGCGAAAAGACTGTCCTAATGCTGGATATTTCTCCATCAACATCAACCAGGTGCTGCTGTTGCAAAAATCCCACCTCCGGCTGCTTGCTCTGTGCGTGTGTGCACGCACAGCGATGCACAGACTTTGTTCTCTCCATGTCTGAAATTCATCAACTACTCATCCCCGTTCCCAGCCCCCCCGTCCCCTTTGTGAAAAAAAGTGAATCCGTTCAGGCTTTGAATACTGTAAGAAGCCTTGTGTGTGCATTTTTTTTTTTTTTTAAATCTTCAAATGAATTAAAGACAACCTGACAATGCTGTCATCTGTCTTCAACGTCACATCAAGGCAAGAAATAATGATAACAGAGCAGCAGAAGGACGCCCACTGAAACCTGGAGGATATATATATACATACATATATACACACATATGCCTTGAAACAGTTTGAAAGAGAACAAAATTAGATTACCGCTCTTAGGCTATCGCAGTAAAAACGTGTGGGATTTTGCGTGTGTGTATAAGTGGTTCATCTTTCCTGCCTTATTTTGTGAAGCGCGTGCTACTCGATCCAAACCACTTCCGTGGGATGGGACAAGGAGACGAGCAGGCACATTCCTCGTTCCCAAACTACCACGACCAATGGAAGCACAAAAATATCTCCCCTCCCCCTCCATCGTTTCAGGTTCACGTTCCAGTTAATAACAAACGTTACTGCTCTCCTGAGGCGCAGGCCAGAGCGGGCACGCTTCACGCGGAGGCCCAGGCGGGCACGTTACGCGCAGCTGCCCGGCGGAAGAGGAGCTGCTCCCGGGGAGGAAGAGCGAGGAGCGGCTCAGNGGGCCGGTGCCGCTGCGGGCCGCCAGGCGGCGCTGCGGAGCCCGGCGCAGGGCAGGGTCCGGAGCCGCGGCCGGGCCGGGACCCCACGGACCCCGCGTGTTCGGGCACCGGGAATCGCCCCGCGGCTCTGGAGGGCAGCGTGGCTGTACAAACCGATTGGCCCAGATAAAAACAGATAGGCCAGACTAAAAAACAAAACAAAACAAAACAAAAACAAAACAAACCACAAAAAACCCCAAAACAACCAACCATGGTGGTTGGGTTTCAGTTTGGTTTTTTGTTTAGTTTGTTTTTGGGTTTTTTTTCCCTAATCACGCTTGTAATCTCATTCCCTCTGAAGGGTAAATAAATTGCAGTTGTATGAAAAACAATTGGTGCTACATGTGTTCATAACAGATGGGATCTTATCACAGTTTAACTGTAATAAATTCTGACTTCTAGAAACTGTAATCTCTACTCCATGCTGGATGTCTCTTTTCTACTATAATAATAGGGCTACGAACTCTTGAGAGCAAGCAGAAAAGTTTTCGGTGCTAGCGGTGCTCAAGAGCCAGGGCATGCTCCTGCAGCCTCTTCCCAACTGCGGCTCTTTCAAAGTTTGCGTGAAAACGCATCTGAAAATCAAAAGGTAGAGAAAACCCTGGCGTATAGGGAGACAAACAGCTGATCCTTCCCCCGCTGGGTAACATTATTTACTAAGGCCGACGATAATAGTCCTTAAAATACATGCGGAAAACCTAAGAACGAGCTCTCTGTGTGGAGAAGCCCTGGCAAATGACAGATCAAGCTTTGCTTTGTCAAGAGAGAAAATGCGAGAAGAAACCGAGCCCCCGAGGAAGGGGGAACTAAACTTTAGATTAATCCCCCCGCGCTTCAGCTCACGAAATTAAAAAATAAATTTGAATAACCACTGAAAGGATAAAATTATAATAATAAATTGTCCATATTCACTGAGGCTGCGGGACTAATTATTTTCACCATTTCGGTTTCCCATTGCTGTTTATCAAGTTGCAGGATAAATGCTTGTAAATCCATTACATTTCCATAAATCCTTTCGCCACTTTGTTTTTGGCCAATGCTTTTGCAACATTAATTGATTTTATTGCACTTTCTGAAGTCACTGTTTATTAAACTCAAGCAACTTCTGTCTAAAAGTGTTGGGTTTTTCCATCGACATACCAAACCCGCTAACGGGAATTACTGAGGCTACTATAGGACCTAGCCCCTTTCCCCCCACCCCCGCTGTGATCTTGATGGCAAATGCGAACTGCAAATTACAAGTTTCTAATAATCTACGCTGTTACAGAAAACAGCCCCTTTATCGCTGTTGAAAAATTAGTCTAAATCCAAACACCACTTTCCCCATTGTTTTTAAGCGGGGGCAGGCATGAAGTGCTACTTGGCAATGGAGATCTAACACACTAAGAAACGTTCTGCGAGTCTTTTACGTTACTGGGTGGACAGCAGTTATTTTTAGAAAAGGATTTTCGATGTGTAACTAGAAGTCCAATGCAATTTAGAAATGAGTACACAGGCTCCAGGTTTCTCAAACCCTTCTCCCCTTTCTTCAATCACCTTAAAAACACTGGCTTCAGCCAGCCTTAAACTGATAAATGACTTCTGAATATCAGCTGATTTCCAGTTCCTTTAGCTGCCACGCTAGCCCCCCGACTTTATCTAAGAGCGTTAAAAGCTAGCGCTGGTGTTTAGAGCGCTCTCGCTCCGTCCCACGCTGCGCCCAGGCACCCTGGGCAGCGAGCTCCCTGCTCTCCCCGGCGGGTGCGCCTTCGCACAGCCGCTGCCACCCGTGTCCATCACACCGAGCGAGGAGGCGTCCCCGCCATCGGCGGGTGCTGCGGAGTCACCTCGAGGTACTTCAGTGACGCAAGAGTCTTGTAACACGCAGGGGGATAATTACTACAGATCACAGAAGACAGGCAGAACTGCCTGTTTTAGGTAGGACAGCATAATGCGGCTGTTATGAACGTACCCTTCGTATTACAGGTTCAGCGTTTATACCCTATCCTTGGCTCGCTCAACCTTTGCAGTCATATAAGCTGCTACCCACGAAGACGTTTTGCAAAGGTGAACGCACCAGTTGTTAGTGATGCGGTCATTGCTTACACTGGGAGGAGGAGGGGAAGGACAGGGAAAGAAAGCCAGGGAGCTGCTCCTGCCTGCGCCTGACCCCCGCGGGCGGCGGGGGAGCAGGGCAGGGCTCAGGGCCCCCCGCCCGGGGCAGCCCCCGGGACCTGCCGCGGAGCCTCCGCGGGGCCCCCCCGTTCCAGGCGAGGTACGAGAGAAAGGCCGGAGCATCTCCCTGCCTTCCTTCTGCCTGGGACGCGATGGGGCAGCGCTGCAGCTCGGCGCCCTGGCCCGAGCAGCAGTCACCTCGGCACCCTGCCGGCACGACTAGGAGAAGCCACTCGGCTTTTTCACGGCAAAAAGTCCTGTTTGGAAAAGGCCACCTCTGCAGTTCATCCACGAACCACAGGTCGGTTCAGCTGGGACTAGGACAGACAGCTCAGGTGTGAGGACTCACACCTTGTACAAGGGAAGTGATCCCACTACTAACACCTTTTCATCCATCACAAGATCTAAAACTGCAGCTGCAATGTAAGGGTTTAGTTTCACTGAAGTTAGTAAGCATCAGCCCAGATTCTCAAGCACACCAGTCTATCTTATAGTTGCAGGGAAATGTTTCCCCTCCTGTACAATTCACAGCCCTTAATCTTGCGGAGATGTATTTTTTCCTACCAGGAAAGATCAACTACTACCATCACCTGCATTCTTTCACCATGCTTGAAGTACTTGTCTTGGGGCAGAGGAATATGCATCAATTCCCCAGTGTGAAAGATTTCAAACCCACAATCCTCACTTCTTATTAGGGTTCCTCAGTCACCTGGCTATTCTAATGTGGGAAAAAAATCTCCATTCTCTCCTTTGAAGGCATTTCACTTTGCATAAAAGTGCACTAAGCCAGAGGGAAAGAGATGGAATTAACAAGGCTATGGTTATGATGCTTACCAAAGCCCAGAACTCGGGTGTCCCAGTCAGTGCTCAGATCTAATCATGTTCCTACCCACTTTCTTTGCCCAAGAAAAAACTTTAAACATTCCATACAGAAGAGGTAACATTTACAACATGCCCTTTTCACCCTAGACGGTAATTAGAAGAGATGAGTCTCCCACTCTTCTCAGGTGGAATAGGAAAAAATCCAAATCTGTAGCCACCAAGTTATTAGATAAATAGCTAACAGAATAGGCAACTTTGAGTCACCATTTTTTAAAAGGAAGTAGAAAACGCCATGGCATGTTAGGTGACAGCAAGCTTTGCCTGACAAGGCTTTAGTAAAATGTAAGGTTCCCCACTGCATGCACTGATTATAGAGCAAAGAAAAACTGGTTCTTGTAGTAGAGTTGCCAGCTGTGCAAGTAAAAATATTTCTCCTCTTTGGCCTGTATTTTTGTTACTTTGTCCCACCCCATATGGAGCCACTGAAGACCATCCCCACTACCCTGCTCACCACTGCCTAGATCAGGCTACCACAGAAATTCACGGATGGAGACCAAAACAAACCTATTCAAAATCTTACTTGTCCCTACATATTTTTACAACAAGATTAAGTTAATTTCGTCAACTTCTAAAGAGAAAAATAATTGCCTTATAGCCAGTTTCCATCATGAAATACTTGAGCTCATGAGTCTGAGAACATTCATAAGATTTTTTTTTCCTATTTCCCCTTCCAATTCCCTTTCTTTTGCAAGATTACAATTTCCTTAAATATATATTGCACCAGCAGGCCCAAGGAATGTGTTCCAGATAAAACAGATGAGTAGAAATAAGTGTAGGGTTTTGTTTTGGTTTGGTTTTATTTACTTACTTAAGAAGGATCAGCTGCTAAATACATTTCAGTAGAGGTGTCAAATATTTTATGAAGAGATCACATTTATAATTATGGTCTTCAGGCTGACTTTATGGAGTTAGGGTAAAATGTTATGCTTGACCAAAAGCAGATATCCTACATACATCAATAGGTTTATAAAAAGATTGAGAAAGGAATTTAGACCAGATGCAGCAACTAATTTTTCTAGTTTAACTGTGTAATTTGGTTGAGAAAAAAATGGTTGTTGATGTATCTACAAAACAGGTACTGACAAATTCTCTGAGAAAGCTGGCTACTCATAGTGCCACAATCTTGTTTTAGAGTTAAATAAACTGGGAAAGTGTTATAGCAGATCTTACCTCCTCAATGAACAGTTAGCACTTTTAATACTATTTTAATGTACCTATTTCTAAAGTAACTGAGTAAAAATGGTACAATTTCCTGCATGTAGATAGTATTAAAGTAAGCAAAAATACAGCTTAACTCTACCCCTACTGATAGTTATGCGAGTATAGTTTAATCCCTGTTAGAGAAGGTACTTGTGAATCATCATGGCTGTGTATAAACCAGGTCACAGGTTATGAAAAAAGCTAACTCTATAAGGGAGAAAATATTTATTCTAACTAAAACACTTCAACTTGTATAAACAGTGTTCCACATGGTTAATTGTGTTTGCTGGTTAATGGGATTGTGTCAATTTACATTTATACATTCAAGCTATTAAAACCTGCACACACCCTAAGCCCACAATGTAATGTGAAATTCTAGTCAGCCTGAAATCAGTAGAAGTTTTCTAGCAATTCTGGGAAAGGCAGGATTTCTCCTGGGACAGAAGAAGCCCTAAAGCTTACGAATTCTAATTTCATACATAAGAACATGTAACACAGTCATAGAATGCATGGCAATTTGGGAAGGGGCTTAGGAATACCTTGGAGCAAACTATGGGAATTTTGGTTTTCTCTCTGTGATGAGAAGGTTTAGAGGACAAAATCTGAAGAGGCCATGCAAGGTACATCCATGTAAATAGGTAAGAAAGAAAAAATTGAACACCTATACAGAGAAGAGCAGGTTCTAGCCATTGTATAACAGACACAGTCAACTTGGAACTGATGCCTGTCAAGATAATAAGAGCATGGGCAGTTTAATCAGCACATCTGTCTGACCAGTCATCTCTCATGTTTTAAATCACGGATTTGTTTCATTTTAGTGATGGGTGAGATGTGTGCATTTTCATTTCTTGTATGTTATTTACACAAAAAGCGTCTTGTCCAGGTCTTTGCCCAAGAAAATAATAGAATAATACTTTTAACTTAACTAAAAAAAACCCCTTAAATTCCTATAAATTAGTAAGAAAGTAGAGGACTATTTCAGGTTCTACAAGTTTGTTTGATTGTTTATACAGGGCACCTATGAAAATATCTACATCTGTTCTGATAGCTAATAATCTTAGATGACGCAAACCCATAGAAATTAGTTATTGCATAAATAATTTAGCTCAGCTTTTGTATGCATAGATACACAGACTAGTTTACACACTAACCTGAGTACTAGAAGAATAATGTAGTGAATTGTGCATTCATATCTTGAAAAATTGCATAACCATGTCATTTCATCAGCTATTAAATGGTAAACTCATTTGTGCAACATTTTTCCAGTTTTTTTGTATTGCAGACATTAAAATGAGGACAGGCATATTTCTGTGAAGTCTCTTTTGATGTATTTTGTAATAGTTTCCTTTTATCTGTTCTAAAGCTCACAACACTCTTTTTTTTTTTTTTTCCCAGAATTAAACTATCCTCTCCACACCCACATCACAAGCTGTCCTTAGGAATGCAAGTACATACAATCCTGGAAGTGTAATAATCACCATCTTGCTCATTACCTGGGACCTCCAGGGCTGACTCACAAACCTTTACACCTCAAGTTAAATATCCTAGCAAGCAGCTGTAGCATATTCATATCCGCTGCTGGCCAGATGCAGCCACAGAGAGGGATGCATAGCACAGTGAACAGTGGGTTACATATGCATACCTACTCAAAAGCAGGTTAAAGATTGGCTAGAGACTAATCCATTTTATAGGCTCAGAAATTCATTTTCAGAGAAGCTGAACTACAGGTGCTCAAGTCTGTTAAAAAAAAAAACACCCAGTCTAACTCTGGTGCTACTATTAGCAGGGTTCACTGCAGCATAGGAAAGCATGGGAAATATTACCTTGGAGTCTGGTATTCCCTAAGTCTGGGTCCATTGTGTGCAGCATGACACAATTATTCCTTTCCTGGAGTTGTGGCTAAGAGTGTTCGTTTATAACCACAAAACTGGGGACAAAATGGACTGTAAGGGTTATCCATAGCAGTAACTTTCGGTTATTTTTGGGCGCAATGTACAATACACCTAATCAAATCCTCATCAGAACAATAAGAAGTGACAAGATGTATTATATCCATATTACTGATAAGTAGTGAGAATGTTAGAAATTAGCCAGTTGTAGAAATCAGCTCTGGACCAAGTCAGACAAAACTAGTGTAAGTTAAACAGGAGACCAAACTAAGTAAGTGGGTCTCTAAACCTTTAAATTCCAGAAAAGCAAACTCTGGGGTAGTTATGTCAGCTGGACTGTGGAGCTAATAGATCGAATAGGGAGCAAATTCTTACTAATACTTCACGTAAAGAATGTTTAAATAGTCAAGAATCTACATTCCTAACACAGTAAAAAGAAAAAGGAAACCCAGAAGAAGGTACTCCAGGCGTAACTGGATGCACTACCACCCCAAGAAAAAGAGAAACAGAAGGAACACATGAGGGAAAACACTCATGTGTGCTTATTGGTCCTTAACTAAGAAGCATGGGGTGAAGTGAGAAGTGCCAAGAAAGGAGCTGTCCTAGGCTTTGCAAAGGATATTAAAATAGCTGAAGATATTGTTTTCAGTTACATAAATGAAAGAAACTAATGCAGTAAACATTAGGGATAATACAGAAATGTTCCAACATCGAACTGATATGTTGTATTCATTTAAATGAGAAGGGCAATACTGAGCATGGGGTGAAAGGGGAACAATTGATAGGAACAACACTAGAGAATAAAAATCAGGTGAAGTGAAAACAAAATCAAATCTGGTGTAGCCCCAGACTATAGGAGTCTAGTTAATCTCCACTCTAACTCAGAACTCTAGAATTTGAGACCACAACAGCAACAAGGACTTTCTACCAAACTTAAACAAAACAAAACTGATACAAACCAAATAAAGATTATTATAAGAATTGAAATATGATGTCTGACATTGATATTTTTTTATTCTGCTTCCAGTAATAGCCAAAACTTTACAATAGCAAGTTGAAAGCAACAATACACAGAAAATAAAAATATTTAAGAGATATAGCCTAGGATTATTGAAAGTAGATGACAACACATTAAACTTCCTCTGATTTAAAAACAAACCTCAAATCTCAGAATTATGTGCTAAAAAAGCACAAATGGTATAATTTCTCAATATTAATAGTATGATTGCTAAAATACAATGAGTGTGGACCACCCGCTGGTGCAACTTCCAACAGAGCCAAAGAAAAGCAATAGCATCGTGTAAAGGTCTGGGAAGAGCTCACCTGAAATACTGCATTCAATCTAGTCACCCTCATTTGAGAGATTAACTGGGTTTAGAGCATGTAGAGGAGGACTGCTGGGTAGATGAGTGCAATGGAAAGCTTATTTTATAAAATGAGATTAAACAAGCTTGATTTATTTAGCCTACTATAACAAAAGCTGAGAGAAGACAGGATTGCTGTCTAACTTTTAGTTAAAAAACTGAGAGAAAAAAAAATTTAAAAGACGATTTTGGCATGAGTCCAAACGGACTTTAGCTAGCCATTATTTTTTTTTAAGTGTATGGTGGTAGCTCATTGTTTTTGACTTTATCCCAAGTCAGTTCCAATGGCAAATGGCTCACCAGCAATGTTGTAAAGCAATCACATTCTGTAACAGCCATCCTCTGGGAATAGTGGGAATAAACCACACAAGGGTTGTTAAGATAGAGTACAACACACTTCAAAAATAAATTATCCAATGTGACGGCTGCAGTAGGGAGGGGAAGATTCAGTAACCCAGCGAGTGCTGTCCTGTTCCAAAGCCTTGCACAATGGAGGAGTTGGTAGACAGGATTAAATCTACCGTGATTAAATAACATTTTTATGACACGAAGGACTGTATAATACAAATGACGAGGTAAGCAATAATATAAAGGCTGTCTATTTTTCCCCCTCACACTTAAGAAGCCCCAGCTTGTTATTCAACAACAGAAGAAAGTCGCAAAACAATGATGTAGAGACAACCATATTACACATAAAAGAGTTACAGAATTGTCTTCTAAAGGGGAAAGCCATTATGACAAAACTTACTTTTTCCTGTGGAAAGCAAGTTATCAACAAAACCCATAGAATCTTAAGGCAAACACATCACCTTTTAAATTTCTGAACAAAATAAACCTCCCGACAAAGATTCTTCCTTAAAATGAAATACTATTCTGCAAGATACATAAATAACAAACAACCTAAAGGCTAGTCCGATATAAAATCGAAATCCTTTTTTTTAAAGGAAAACAGATCTTTATGAAGAAAATTTGCTTTCAATAAAAAAGGTAATAACATTTGAACCAAAGAAGACTTAAGTAGATCGTGATTTGTAAAGAGATTTTTCTTCATATATATACTTTAAAAATCTCCAAAAGTTAACGTCGTGACAAACATTCCTCAGAGAGAAAAGAAGAAATGGGATTTCAGGCGAGGCACTGACCTGCTGGCGGCCCGGGGCGCTGCTCCCGGCAGCCCTTCCCGCAGGGCGCGGGTGTCAGGCCGAGCCGAGGGCCGGGCAGCACCTGCCCCTCACGGCCCTTCCTTCTCCAAGGACAACGTGGCTGCTGCTTCCATCTCCCCAGGCAGCCAAACGCCGGCTCCGCGCACCACAGCGCCCCGGCAGCCATTCCTGCCCGCCCTTGGGGCGCGGAGCCCGCGGTGATGAGGGCTGATCATCCTCAGGTGAGCAACTCAAAGCGCACAGGTGCCCTCAATTTGCCCAATTAGTGTTGCTCAGTGCCCCGTACTGGGATGGAGCTGGTGACTGAGCAGATTCCTGTGAGGCAGCCGTAAATTCTGGGAGATGCCTGCAGTGGCTGCATCCAGGTGTTTCACACCTCAGGCTGGGTTTCCTCCCACCGGTGACTGGGGAGGGGGACACGCACATCCTCCCCTTCTCCAGAAACCCCGGCTGACGCCTCTCGTGCCTTTGGGCCCTCACTGCTGAGGGGAGGCGTGAGGGAACCTTCTAGAACCCCTGGAGGTGGCAGTGACTCGGGACTCGTGACGCTTGTTTAAAGAACTAAAACGTATCTGAAAAATGAGGAACTCTGTTCAGTGGTCCTATTTTGGAAATCTAGAATGAACTCCCAAGCAGAAAAACCAACTGGTCTTGGGCTTGTGATTCTGAAAAATGTTATCACTGAATGTTTGTGTAATGCCTGATATCTACAGTCTGCTGTGACATTAAACAAGGATGCAGACTCCTGCCCAGAGCACGTAAACTGTAAAAGTGATAACAGAACTGGCCTCTTCCTTCCAGTCTGCTGGGGGAAACACTAGGGGGGGAAAAAAAAAAAGCTGATCCATCTTCATGGGTTTTTCAGGAATTGCTCTCTGCTGAGAATATAGCTGGGATGAGTTCACATTAAACATGCCTAAACAGCCAGCACCATGTAATTTCTTATGGGCTAGAAAGTAGCCATATAATGACAACTTTTAGGTGCAATTGAATTCAAAGCTACACTTATTTACTCATTAAAAAGATGCTAATAAGGCCATTCAGTCTGTACCTGGATTGTTAAAACCTGTATTAGAGAAGAATATTAAAGTGGAGCTACAAAAACTACACAAAGTAGAAAATTAACTGTTTTAAGTACTTATTAAGAGTTCCAACTGGTATTTTACATCACAAGCAGCAGGTCCCAATTGTATACATTCATTAATCTTGCCCCTTCCTTGAAAAGTATAGCTTGTTATTTTACTTTTCTAAAAAGTTACCAGAGCTAAAATCAGTAACCGAGATAAATGATAGAAATGTAATAGTGGAAGTTCTGGGGCTTGGACATTAATGTTTTATTAAGGCTTTGAGACAGTGCTTATGACAGAATTAGGCAAACACAGATGACAAACACAAATAGCATGAAGAAAAGAAAGTCTTTATGGTTAAAAGTTCTAATATGTAGGGGTTTTTTACTGAACTAGAACAAAGACTTATTTCCTCCCCCTTCCCCCTACCCAAAGGAAAGCAACTCAGTTTTCTTCTCCTGGACTTATATATAAAGTTGATGGAGAACTGTCACGCTCAAAAACTCTTCCTTTTGGCAAAAAAACCTTCTTGCTTTTTGGCAAACAAGGGAAGAAAAAACTTTTCCTTCTCCCCATAGCATTTATTAGTTTGCTAATGACATTTAACACAAAATATGGAGGATATGCAGTTCATAACACCTCCAAAGAACACAAAAATAGTAGGCTAATAAGAGTGAGAGTTTATAAGATCTCTGCCTACTCCACAAACAAATGTGATGTTTTCAGAACTGTCAGCTGCATTTAGTAACAGAGATACAGATTTCCTGTAAATGCAAGCAGAGAGAGACTGACAATTCATCTACATACAGAGTTGTGGTGATTTGACTGAGAGCTTGACTGCACATGGAATTATTCAAGAATAAAAGCAGCATTCTTACTGAATAACTGTCTCGTGCAGACATGTTTGTTCTAGAATACAAACTAGAATAAGGTAATTATGTATGTGATAAGCTTCTATATGTAGAATACTTTTGTAGGGATGTGACAATTAGATTCAGATCCTTCCTCAGCTTGAAACAGTTTTCAAGTAAAGTAATATCTTAAACTTGAATTTTTGAAAATGTCTTCATTCAAAATTCTGGGTATCCCTTCCAGGATTTTTTTTTCTGTTGCAACTAATTTATCTTTGTTTGATTGAGAACAGGTTTTAAATACATGAAATCACTGTAGATTTCCTGTACTTTTCTTACAAATTTCATGTAATCCGGCGTCTTACCTGAGCTCAAGCCTCTGAAATCTGGATTTATGTGTGGCTTGAACTCATGTTCTATCATTCTACGGATATTCTGACTTAACAGTCTTCCAGTATCAGTTCCACAGTTCCCTAGAGTGAGGATTTCTGGCCCTTCTGTTTACTTATTCCCACACTCTTTCTCTGTATAAGACAGCACATATTCCAGCTGCCTGTGCACCAGCAGTCTCTGGTCAGATGTCTCTATGAAGTGCGAGGAGGATGGAGAATCACACATGAGTTCCAATTGCCTTCTGGTGTGAATAGAGCAGAAAGTGCCATTTCAGGAGAGATGTCCACAACTGTGGTCCGCAAAAGCTTGTACAAAAAACTGCAAAAGATGTGATAAAATAAATTACTAATCTTTAGCTTGAAATAACTAAAAATTTCAGTATCAATTCTGCTTAATAAGGAGACCAAAGCAGTTCTAAAATGTACTTTTTCCTATCTCTGTTGAAAGGATTGTGAATGTCCTACCTTGTTCTTCACCTCTCAATCAGCATGGAAGTTGCAGTGAAAAGTCTTTAACAGCACTGTGAGTTTCAGGACATAAAAGAAATGGTCCAAGGCAGAACTAGGGAATCTAGACTAATTGATCTATACATTAGAGGGTTTTCTGGAATGTGACTCACAGAATCTTTGTTTATGGTGTAACACAATATGAAATACCTTGACTTCATGAGGGAAGAAGACATTCTACTTCCTTGGCACCACTCTTCTTATATCATAAACCCCTAGCCCACTGAGTTAAAGTGGGCCCAGAGGGCTGGAAATCAATGTTTTTAAAATCAGCTTATTATTTCTAGCTATACTTGAATTGATAACTTAAAAAAATTTAAACATTTTTTAAAAAATCAAAGCTGAAATTATCGTGCAAATGCATATATACTACATACACTTCCACTGTAAAACTTTGTCTTACTGCTACACTGCTAAATGTAGTTTCAGTAGTGCTATCTTTGTGGCATAATGTATACTGTGTCAAAGCGGGTTAAATTAAATCTTAAATTAAGAAGTTCCTTAGTGTCTTGCACCATTGGTCTTTCCCTTTTCAGAAGGGAAAAATGGAGACAATGTTATTAGTAAAATATAAACACAATTTTAATATTTCTCCACTACTAATTGTTAATGCTTGAGAATTTTTTAAAGAGGAAAAAGTCAAGACATCTGAAGATTCTGTTCAGGTCAAGCCTGGCTTGTTCTGCAGAGTCCCCTCCTATAACTAATCTGCTAAGCAGACAGCAGAAATGGAAAATCCTTTTAGTATAGGTGCTGTCCAGCTACAGAATTGCAAAACCTTAGGTATAGGGATTAGCATTATTTTAGGAATGATGGAGGGAAGCCTGCATCCAAGGCTTTGCTAATCTGAAAGAGTAGTAATGTGTCGGGCTTTTAGTCTGATCCTCTTGTGCAATAGTCACATCTGACAGTATTTTGGGTTTAGGTGTCTTAAATCTACAATAATTACTAGTCTGTCTGTGAGCGAGTAAATTGGCCTGAAACAGCTTTTGGACAAGTGAATGGTCAGAGATGAAATAAAGACGTATTAATTACATAAAATTATCAAATTTTGGCCTTGCAAGCTGCTTAGTAGTAGGACTTTTTCTGTCTTTCCTAGGATAAAAAACCCCTTGTTCTTTCCTTGCTTTGTTGGGGCTTTGTACCTTAGGTAGGTCTGAGACAAATGCCCAGATTACTGTAGAGCAGATGGGGAAAAAACAGGGACATTTTTCTTGGATGACCTATGGCAAGAAATGCCTAAAGACTTGTAATGCAGATTGAACTAGCACCTCTCATTCAGCGAAAAACTGAGAACTGCAAAAGAGAAAGAGAGAAGTGAGGAAACAGGGATGAAATTGCAGTCCTTTTGTTCTCTGATGCTGAGCCTGAGATGACTGAGCAGAACTGATGGCAGCAGGAGGATTACCCTACTGCCCCACTAACTCAAGTGGCTCAACCCTGCTCTAACATCTCTGGGTACCTGTGGGTAGTTCTTCACACTCACAGCCATGCAGTGACTGACAGATGAGGAACAAGTCCATGAACTCGTGCAGCAAACAGCTACTCCTGTTTCTCACTAAATCCTATGCAACCACTCAACTCTACCTCTACTAGTAAGACTATGTTGCTGGTTATTAATGTTTCTTTAACACAAACCTTTTCAACTTTGTAATTTACTACTGGCAGAAGGGATTCTTGTAATGTTTTTCATTACAGTATTTGCTATTTCAATACTTCTTTAATATTAATAAATCGGTTTAATTCTAAAATACATTAAGGTGCAAGTTTGTGGGGAAAAAGGAAGGGTCATGAAGTCATACAGAAAACTTACATAATGTCCAAACTATTTTATAACGTTAGGAAAAAAAACCCAGTAAATAAAGAGTACGCTACAAGAGCGCAATATTATTCCTTCATATTCCTTCACACAGGTTGCCACTCAATGTGGAAATGGGGCACACAGCCCTACAAGGATTACACATCCTTTTTTCAGTGGTGGCAGGTGCTTTCTTCTTGCCAGTACTGAACATTTTCTTAGTAGTAGTATTGACTCTGCGTCCAATTTCCAGCTATATGGATGCAGCACATCAAAATACAAATCACTGTACATTTCAGCATCCTAGCACTATTGGCAGCAACACTTTTCCTTCAAAAACACTTTCTTTTACTGTTCTGCAACTGTGTAGTTAAGCTTTGTGCTGTATGCTCTCAGTAGACTTGATTCTGTAAAACAGGGATAAGACACACTGTTATTTGGAGAGTCACATCTTGTCCTGATAAATTAAAGAGCTGGCCTAAGGACACTGCACCTTGTGTTGAAAGGTGCTCAGTGCCTTTGCAGTCAGATAAGACCTGCACAATAATTAAATAATACCTTTTAGATATCACATATACAAGTGCTATTGATTGAGATAATGGACTTAACAAAGCTGGCACAGTCTCAGAGTTATTATTTCAGATATCTTAAAAACATTCTGTGTTTGTGGATATATCACATTTATAGCTGCTTCACAAACCACTGCCAAATCACCAGTGTTTGTCTTCTAACAGCAAAGTGCTTAGTTAAATGCAGAAGTCAAGAAACCCAAATTAACAAAAATGTGATTTTATTTATAAATATAAATGTACAAAAAACTTTTAAAGGCAAAATTTACTTCTGAACACTTGTTCCATGAATTCAAAACTGGAACAACATTTTTCCATCAAAAATTGTCTTTAAATAAAAGTGAGACTTGAGGGTGGATTTTTTTTTTTATTTTGGTTAGCAAACCCAAGGTTAGTTAAGAAATAGTTATATTAAAAATCCCTTAAATCAGAAAGATTTTCATACTAACTCTAAACTCTAATAATAGTTGCATTCTCTTAGGAGGAACAACTGGCACATTGACTGTATAGCATCTGCTTGACTTGGGTTCAAGAGAGAAAAATGACTATTACACTCTATTCCAGATTGCAGCTAGACTTTGTAGTAAAATGGACCTGTTAAGGCCAAGTCCCAACTCAGCCATGTGATTTTTAGCTCATAACAGAACTGCTCAGGCTAAAATTCTCTTTTCTTGGAGTATTTTTTCAAAGATACATTAAAAGAAAAGAGGTTGTTTATGTTAAAGCTCTGTGAGTATTCTAGGAAAATGATTGAGACAGAAATCCTCTGCTCATGAAACAAGCACACTGTTAACAGGAGCTCCCTTCACTGGATGGGCTTCTTAGTGATACTCCCCCCTTTGCCCAAAAAATCACCAACAACACTGGAAATCACCTTATGGCTACCTCAGGGTAAAGACTGGCATCTGGTTCTGCTCTGCAATATTGTTTTGATAAGATAGAGGCTTTTGCATTTCTGTCAGGAAGCAGCAATGGCAGCTGCTCTCCCAGGGAGTTGGGAGCCAAGGGCAATGTCACCAGGGCAGGGTCCTGGCTGTCCCAGCAAGGAAGCGGGGCAGGGCCATAGACAGCAGCTGATATTCCACCAAGAGTTCAGACAATTAGACAAGTTTGTGGTGGTGAGGCAGATCCAAGGTCAAGCTGGCAGTCTATCTGCAGGTCAGGATCAGACCCAGTGAGTGCAGCTGGGATCATGACCTCTGAGCAGGTTTGTGGTGACAAAGTGAGGCCAAAGCCATCAGCCCATGGGTCAGGCTCAGGATCAGTGGGGCCCATGACTGTGGTCTTGCTCAGGCAGAGACTGAGGAAGCTCCAGAGCCTGTGGACAGGGCCCGGGGGACACCACAGGTGAAGTTTTTGAGCTGTGAGGGCCCTGACAACTACAGAGTAGAGAACTGTCACCAACTCATGTCATGTGGGCCATTCAAAACTCCTTAGAGATACTGAGAATTTTACCTTGTGATGTTCGAAGACTTCCTAGAGATAAAACAGTTATCCCAGAGTGTTCATCTTCCCTGCAAAAGGTGTTAGAGTTTTATCATTCCTGTATATTATTTAAATCTGACATATTGCGTCCTTTCAAACCCAAGTTACTTTGCCAGTGAAAGAAGATTGGAAAATGAAAATCACTAACCTGTAGAGATAGACGTATAATTCTGCATATACCCAGAACTCAAAATTTAAGGAAATCATCCCAGGGGCATCTCTTTACCAAAGTTTCACTGCAACAACAACAACTGAAAGAAGAAAGAAAGACAAGTCTTAGCTCTGTCTGAAATTTTTTATTCATTTCATATAGAACAAGCCTACTGGCTGACATATATAGGCACTTATCTGAAGATAACGATTACTCTTACTGCAGAAGTGTGTGAATTTTATGCTGTTCATAGAGTCTCAATCTGGACTCATTCTAAGGTTATTCACTAGAGAAAAACTGTGGTATATAAGAAGCTTTCTGCTTATAGTGAATTTTTAAGGTAGCTCATACTGGCTTATTTTGTGTAAATAAAAAAGAACTGAGAAATCTAAGGCTAGGTAGAGGTCAGATTTTGTCACTTAGGGTCTATTCCTAAAAGGCCTCTTCTTGCAAATAGTACCTCATACAGAATGCACAAAAGTGAAAGTTTTAGTCAATTAAGTTTGTTTAAATGGCATTATGGGGAATAAGCCCCAACTGTTTCAGAAAGTGTTATCCTAGTGTTCAGAGACCTTGTACTTAGGCAGTCAGCCAGAATCTATCACCATGGATTCACAACAATCAAGGCCTTGACAAGTTTTATGTCTAAAGAAAACCAGTTAGTCAATTAATGGTTAAAGACTTCAAAACATCTTTTTGTTAGTATGACACTGATTCAAAAGATAAAATACTAAGGAAATCTTTTCAACAGTTTTCTGTTCTTTTCCCCAAATCTTCTGAGGAGAAGGAATGACAAAAAAACATCCAACCACAAATCCTGCTAGAACACATAATAGTTAACTAGTAGCCAATCGTTTAGAGTAACACTTCCATTAGCAATTGGTACATTTCCTCTAAAACTGAAAGAAACTTTCAATGGATTTTACGGTTTCAGACTTCAGTCTTTTCTTTAATTGGATGTGGCCGTTTAATTTTGAATGAAATAGTTTTTCTTTTATTGCATTCTGATACATGCCAGCTTTGACACAGAAAGCCAGCAACATAATGCTCATATGGCACATTAAGAGCCACACTCTGTTGTGGCTTTGCACTTCAGAGACCCCAAATTCTACAAAATTTGTTCATTAAAAGGCTTGACTACAGCAGTCTCAAATAATTGAAGGAGGCACAATTGCTTTTTTGCAAAACCTATTTTCAAACTCTATGAAGGGAGAAAATAACAAATTATCTGCCCCAATTTCTCTTCATATTCTTTAGCTAGCTCAATCAAACATAGCTGCACTTATTGCAGGCGCTCCTCAATGAAATTCTGTGGCCCTGGTAATAAATCAGACTGCATCATCACAGAGATTTTGCTCATCCTGAAATCTAACAAGATATATTTTAGGAATCTATACTTCTTCAGAAAACACATAGTTCTGATTCCTAAAGCTACTCAGAACTCACCGCTCTAAGTGCCATTGAGCAGACACTAAATATTACAGTGAGGCTCACCATGGTCATAATGCAAGTATGTGCATTAACACTGCCTTGTAGATTTTCCTTGCTTGTGACTTTGACCCTTCTCAGCAGCCATTTGGATGCCTTCTAGAACAGCCACAGATATAGGATGTGCCAATTCCTAGGAATCTCTCAAAGAAAATGTGCACCCAGTACATGCCTGCACAACTCAGCTGACATCAGCAAGTTTTTTCATGAACATAAATTATTTGCTGAAGGAAAATTCAGTGCTTTCTCTTAGTGGCCTAAATTTAGGAAATTTTCCCTATTAGGATTAGTGTTTAAACAGAAAAATGCAAGCACACCACTGGACTCAGTTTTCAACTGAAATTCTACAGTCCAATGAAGTCCTCAGCAGCAGTGCTGGCTTCCAAAACATCTGTTTTCTTGGTACCCAAGAGTTCCAGCTATGTAGATGACTTTGAATATACAGTTTAGATATTCAAATGCAGTGAGTGCATCTGCAGATCTTGCCTCAGCTTTAAGAATATTCTATGTAGATAAGATCCAAAGCCAGAGAAATAACATATTCTCCTCTGTGAGTTTCAACACCAGTCTGGAGGATTCTTTGGCCTAAAGCTGCCCAGGATCCTTCTACTGTAGACCAATTTTTTTTTTTAATATTATTTTCAGGTTAGTTTGCTTCCTTTAACAGTGAACAAACGTGCAGCAAAACCAATTCTCCAGTGGCAAAATATTGCACAGGTTTTCCTCTCTTCCACTCAGAGAATCAACTTCTGTTCCTTAATTGCATCCATCTGAATAATTTTAAACCCATCTTTTACTTTTTTTCCTGTCCAAGTTCAATAATTGTTATACTTGAAGGCACCTGCAGAGAAGATTGATGAATCATCTTCCAGCAGCCATCAACTTTCTGAATGTATAAATTGTTTATTCAGGGTTCAGTCACAGAGATCAAATAGTCTCTTCACTCATACCACAGTAGCAGCTTTATCAGTAAGGTAGACACATGCATTCCACAGTTGCCACCATTTTCAGAAAAACAACCTCAAAGCATCAACCAGGATTCATTATTTTTATTTAAACAGATTTCCCAGACATCACAGAGTCTAAAGAGTGGTAAAGGGCAGACTGGGGACAGCTTGTATGGGAATTAAGAAATTACACGTCCTTAGCGCTTTTTCTCATGTTAATGTAACCAGTGGTTACTAAAGTTCAAGGAGATGAATTCAGCTATGCAAGTTAAAGGTGTCTTTTCCCACAAAACTACTATCAACCTGGCTGATAGCCTCTCCACCTCACAGCATTAGCAAGGGATTTTCTTCTGTGCATAAATTACACCCAAATTAACCATCCCTGGCAGATTGGTGGTAAAATTATATATTTTTAGTGAAGCCAGCAGCTGGGATTTTCAAGGGCATTTTTCTTCTTGTTTCAACAGGACTAGAAGTGAAAGAATGTCCACCCTGAAAAATTCTGCCCTTGCATTTTCATTTTGGCCAGAAACCAAATTGCTTTCAAAAGGTGCAGCTCATCAAAAGAGGGAGCCTTTGTTTTGTTTAATTTCAAAGTTATAAAATACAAAACTGTGAAACTGCAGTAGAAACATTTCAGCCAACTTAAGCAGGGATACTATATATTACCAAATTTTTCCTGAAGCAATGAAGATTCAAAGAATGGTTTCCTCTTTTTGTCACAGCAATTAAATTATTCTTTTGTGAAAAATAAAAAAATTACACATCCCTTTATTTTCAAGGATATGTTTTCATTAACTCAGCTCTAGAGCTATTTAGAAAACAGGAAAAAATATTTATCACTGTTTAAATTTGATTAGTTGAAATGTTTCTGGAAAATCAACACTTCAACATGTGAAACATTTTCATTAATTTTACAAATGTCAACAGGGGCTGGTTCTACAAAATGTCAGGGGTGGAAGATCTATGCCCAGCAGCCACAATGTATTGGAAAACTAAATCAGCTCAGTAAATCTGTCCCCAAACAGAACCAGATAGAACTGAGTTGCAAGCATTAGAGTTGTTCCCTCTAATCCAAATCCAAAGCATGAACCCTCCTGAAAGAGTCCCCTTTCCAGAATGCTTCATGCATCAACCATTGAAAACAAACAAACAAACAAATGAGAAAAAAGGCCTGGCTTTTCAAAATGTCAGATATTGGCTGGCCAGAAAAGCCGAGTCATGAATTGTTTGTAAGAAATTTTGACTATGGCCATTGCTGCAACACATTTGGAAATCCTTTGGGTACTCTAGGCCTATGTATATATGTACATGAGTACAGTTCCTCTTGGGGTTCTCACTTCTTCATCTGCCAGCTAAAATACTTTGAGGTGAGAGGGGAGTTTTGCTAAGGGAAGAAGTTTCACAGATCTCCTATAAAGTTCACAGTCACATTTGACCATATAATAACCCAGCAGAATTCACATGTAAACAAACTTGAGATGTCTGCATGAAATCCACTGAGAAACAACTTGGGGGGATTTTAAAAAAAGGGGAAATAAAAAGAACTAAAAGAAATTCCATTCTATTACAATAAATTACCCAATTTAAGCTAATTATTTAAGCATGTTCTTCCAAAGAAATATAAAAATTTTAATTAAAATTGCGCACATGAACCAAGACTTAATCAACTGTAGTTATCAAATTCAGCTAGTGGTAAGCCACAAGCTCTGAAAGGTCCCATTTAACTGATAAATGCAACATTTTTTAATATGTACAATAAAAATAGCAATATCATTTAATGTGAAATGTGAAAAAATTATTGCAAGAAAGTCACCCTCACTCCCAAGCTGAGAATTTGGTGCTGGTCCTCTCACTGAGACTGTGAGCGTGGTCTCCCCAGTACATCTGATTCACATGGTGTGAGTGTTCCTTTTTGTACACAAAATTTCTGCACACAGCAATCTCTGATTGCTGATTACTACCCTCCCTCTCTCCTTCTTTCCTTTATAACTGGGTTTATAATGAAAACGTTGACACAGCCTTAACTATGGCAACATTAGCATTTACCATTATAATTAACAGATTCTTTTTTTTCCATTGTGATTTACATGTATATATTCTTCCCAGTGCAGTAATTACAGATGGTATAGCTTGTAACATATACTATCCCTGAACAACAAATACATTATTTTTGGAGTACGTCTCTGATAAATTTTATTTAAATATAAAAGGTAATAGGCAGAAAATGTAGTTTGCTTACAAGTTTCCTTTATGGTTGTTTGACTGTCACTTTTCTGCAGATTTATGATAATCATCCTTGCAACAAAAACGTTTACTTCACTGTCTAAATAATACGGTAATTTGTTACAGCTAATTACTCAAGTGCTTCCTTAATCTCAATTAAAAGATTCAGGCTGATTTTCTACATTTCTGCAGCAGTATGTTCCAGAATATCTTGTTAATGTATTCCCAATCACATATTTGTTAAGGAATGCATGGTCCATGCAAAACTGAAATGCTAAAATACATAGCTGCAATCTTAAACAATGATTTATTGTGACATGGGATGTGGGACATTTCCACAGCTTTTGTGATTGCAGTAATGAAGCTGTAAACCAAATAGCATGAAATGAAGCAAGGCCTTACAATTTAATCAGCTCGTAAACAGATCTACTGCATCAAGCAAATGACATTATTATCCATCCGAAGTAAATCATGCTAATCTCAGGAGATAAAATCAACATCATTAATGGTCACATGTCATATTCATCAACACTAAACCATCCCTTTTGACAGATTAATCCTAACTACAGCTCCCACGATGTATGGTAATAGGGCTTGTAGCATACATTTCATTCAGCAGTAAGGCTAACCAGCACTCTTAGTCTGCTATTACAAATAATTTTTTTATTGATTTACATATTTTAAAATGCATTTAAGGTGAGGTACCATTAAAAATCCTGTCACTATCACATATTTCTTCCTCATTTGCAGCCTGTATTAATAGAAACTAGAAACTAAACACTGTATGCCATATAAATACTTTCTTTAACACACTGTTAGTGGTAATTAAAGAGTTCTGCCTGTGTTTTTCATTCAGCGATGAAAATATTCACCATTTTTAATAGTGTTTAAAGAATTATTGGTACTATTATTCTAATATCCCATTTGTAGTGTACCAGCGCATAGTGCCCCTGGTCATGGATCAGGGCTCAATCAAGCCAAGTAGGATCCTGAAGACTTTATTATCTGTAATCCCATCATTAATATAGCATCAAAAACCCAAAGATGCATTTATGATATTCACTCTTCATTGCAGTTTATTGTGTCCTGCTGACTGGTTGTGTATTTCTGCTCTGACTCCAGCTCCTGTGTACTGCCCATTTGTTCCAAACACAAAATATATTTATTTATCATGGAGCTGACCCTGTATGAATGCTTTTGAAAAGTGTCCACTATTCAAAGTGTCACTTTCCTTGAACAGGCACTGAATTATATTGACAGGCACATTATCAAGGGCTGCTGACTGACAGAATGAATGACTGCGGCTCCATACCGCATTGCCAGTCATTGACTGAGTGGGTGCAAAAATTATCTACAACCTTTGGAGATCTAAAGGACTCAGAACTAAGGCTAGAAAAAGAAGATATATGCAAGTGTTTTACTTGCACAGCATTTATCAACTTAGTACAAACATCTCAACTATTGCCCAAACTACTTCTCTAATGTAGTAATTCATTAATGGTCTATTCTTTTTCCTGAAACTATTTTTTTAACATCTCTTTTATGCAATTATTAATGTCACGTTATTTAATATGTGTTTATGTTTCACCAGGGAAATGGTTGCAGTAATAATTTTAAAAGCAACCACTGCCCCCTGCATTTGTTTTTAGGCCAATGTGGGTTAAAATGCATCTTAGAAAGATTATAAGGGCAAGGCGAAAACAATATTAGAGGCTGCCTGTGACTGATGTGTAGCAATCAGTAAGTCTGGTTAAGAGAGAAGGCAGAATGCTTCCTGGACTGTGCTGGGGTTTTAGGAAAACACTAAACTAACGATAAAAGCATTTCATTTACTTGCCAAAATAATTTATTCGCCAGATGTATTTTTGATTGACATAACAGTAGCTTGAAGAAGTAGACCACAAAATTCTACCTTATCTATTGACTAGAAAAAAAAGGGTAATAAAATATTTCAATAAGTGCCTTAATTTCAAAACCTCAAAGCACTAATGTAAAATTTACTGGAATCCACTGACCTTTAAATAGCTTTTAAAGGTTTTATGACTTAGATTGTCACATTACTTACCAAGAATCCTTAAGAAACTGTTTTTTCCATCTGTGGTATGTTTTTAATGTTGAGGTTGTGAAGACCTTCCCTTTTCTGCCACTGTCCTTTTTACTCTCACTGCTCCCATAGTTGGAGCTCTACATAACTAATTACTTAATCTTTTACAAGCTGCAGATATCTGTGGTGCTTGTCAGTGATCATGGTTAGAGGACCAAAAGAATCACTGATGAGGAGAAACAAAAAACCACCACCTTTCTTATAGGATTTTTGTGCTATTGTATAACATAGTGAGAGCATGGTGTCACTGAGCTAGTACTCTTCCAAAACTGTATCCTGGCACTGCCCAGACATGTCTGCTCTTCAAAGGTTTACTAGTAAAGCCAAGATGCAAGTAATCTGTATTTTAAGGTGTATGGTTTAGATAAGCAAAAGAAACAAACCTGTTTCTCGAGCAGTACAAGAAAAACTGGCAACAGAATTTCCTGGTGGTATAAGTGCATGTAAAGTAGAAATTTTGCCATCTCAGCTATGGTGGGATGAATGTAGAATAAAAAATAGTCCCGATAGAGCCGTGAGACCAAAATTTTCCTGTGAAGACCAGGTCCTAGGAAGAAATGTCATGAGAAGAAAAATTGTGAACTGAAAAGACAAAGGATGGATTGTCTCACTTTAATCTGCAAGAAATGAAGGAATAAAACCACATAGTGGGCAAAAGACAGCAAGGGTGCCTCTGGCAGCTCACTTATGTGCATTTTAAGAGTATGGATTAGGATCACCTTTAAAAGGATAAGGATAGTCCCATGGGACTAGCAGATAATTAAGGGTAAAAAAAATGTATTATTTTTATTCCTAATATTTGGTCCTCCCAGTTTAGTAACTCTATGAAAAAACCTTCCTTGAAACTTTTCTATATGGTATTTAGCAGTAAGACTAACATAGTAGTACTATGCATAGTACTAAAATACCACATCATCTTAAGGTTTTTTTTTCAGACTCTATTAAAAATAACATTAACTAATGATATAATTACAGAGAACTTGTTAATCAATTTGTTTCATTTTTGAAATACAGATATTAATAGGAAGATGTGCTTGTTTTATAATAAATCCTGAAAATATTCTATCAGTTTAAAGAGCTACATATTGAATTTATACCAATAACTGGTTTAGTCTCAAAATGATAAAACATGTCAAGATATAAAGATCATTTTATTGCTTGTAAAGAAGTCATGACTTAAAATACTGTACTTCAGTTGCATGCATGTGTTCCTATAATCAATCATCCAAAATAAACTCTTCTTTTTAGGCATTTAATTGAAAGCAGACAAGCTAAAAACCTTCTCTAAAAACCCATGGAAAAAAAGATTAAGAACAGAAAACATCCTAATTTTTACATATATGTTTTTTCCTGGTTTAAGTTCAGTGCAACTTAAGTCAATCTATTAAGCAACAAACGGCAGAACTAAGTTTCATGCTATTAACATTGCCAATTACAAGCCAATACTATTACGTGAAGAAATGCACAACTGATTACCAAGAAGATGACTGTTAAATAGTTGAGAATAATAAAGCCAACTAGAAGATGGGAGGTACCCAGCACTGACTAAGAAGGCTGCATTCTCCTGCATGTAAATGTATTCTGAAGGACATTCAAAGTAACATACAATGAAGTTAGCATTTTACTTCCATGATGCACTGGTGAAAATGTTGGTGGAATACACAGTGCTGGACATTTAGGCTCCAAATTTCTCTCCAATATTTGAATTTGTCTCAGGTTTGTAGTAATTCATTTGCTTGCTGGTTAAGTAGCATAAAATAAGTAGCATGAAATAAGTTGAAATGCAGAATACTTTGAAAAGTCAAGGTAAAGGATCCATGTTGAAGCATGAGTTAGGATATATGAAGGATTTATATTATTATAAAACAACAAAAAAAGCACTAAGAAGCCACAGGAATTAGCGTAAGCTAGATATACAGAGCTCAGTTTGGTACATCATTAATACAGTGACAGCCTCCACCCCCTCAGCAGAATATGCCTCAAATACTTATTTAGTGGCATGGCAGCATTAGTTCAATAATGGTACCAAGGCAAGAGAGACCTTATGGAGCAAAGAACTCCAGACAGCTGCTTTTCCTTTTAGCATTTGGCATGTATATTTTATAGTACGTTTTTGCACCTATGCAGTGACAAACTGGTGCCTGCTTTATGATCCACGTATTTCCTTTGAACCAGCTTTTCCTGACAAATAACCCACATAGCCACTGTTAGGGTCAGATAGATGAAAACCTTAACTTTGTAGGTGACACCTTCATTTTCATCCCAGCTGACTGGAGAGCTTCTAATTTAGAGAGACAAAGGTTATTATGAGTGGTAGGAAGTGAAGCAGTGCCAGATCTGCAAACTTAAATCTAAGGAAATGAGAAAACACTTTTTTATACTCGCTATATATAAACATACAAAATACATGTAGCTCATCAGTGAGAAAAATTAGCCCCTTTCATTTCTCATCCACAAATTAAACAGTGACAGAAGCACGGACTTCAGCATACATTTAACTTTCTAATGTTGACAGAGAGAAATCCAGACTGAAGAATAAAGAAAATACATCCTTTATCAAACCTGTATTATAAAAAATATAAAACTACAAAAAAACTGTTATTGCACTCTTGACTTTAAAGTCTCCTTTCAAAGTTTTCTGTCTCCCACAACACTATCAGAGATAAATCATGCAAGCATAGGGATCCTTACAGTTAATTTAAGGCTCAGTAGAGACAAGAAGATAGAACAAAACTCAGATTTTTGTACTCTTAGACAACTTCTGCCATAAGGTTAGTTAATTCTGATTTTTTTATTTTAGAAAAAAACACTTGGAAAAGGCCTACCTGTGCTCCTTTGTCCTCCTCCTTTTTTAACTGCCTTCTGAATGCCACTTCCTAAGCCAGAGGAAAAAAACAGTTTGTTACTGCATCTTCATATACACAGAAGATTATGAAAGCATGTAGATCCATTTCTTAGCTGTTGACAGTGGAGTTGGAAAACTGTGGAAACACTTTTTTGTATTGTTTGGATTTTAAAAGTGTCTTGAACACACAAACTTGAAAAGACTGATTGGCTTCAATGGATTAGCCATAGATATCTTAAAAACACTTTTGAGCTTATATGGACATTTGGAAAAGCAATCATCAAAACAACACCTTTGTAATAAAAAAATATTATTTATATGTGTGATGCATGCTCCTTTTAGAAGCTCAGTTAATTTTCAGTTATATGTAATACTCAGAGGGAACTTAAGTATTCAAGGTCTGCATTCTTAACTGAATCCCAGTGGGAAGATCAGATAGCATGTGGCCTTTGTGAATCAACACAGGGTGGCTGCTGGGAAGGAAAGGGTAGTCCTCTGTTCCCATTTACTTTTGGACAGTCACAATACACATGGTGACCAGAATGACTTCCTCCTGGCTTCACCTGCAGCAGGTAATGCAGTGGCTTTGGCTCGTCAGTCTTTCAATCAACCTAGTGAACTAGGCAAACACAAAAGTGTTGATTCATTAAGTGCCATCTCAGACCTTGGGAGTCCTTGGGAAACAGTGCCTGAGCCACCAGCGTTAATTGATCACAAAGTTCCTGAGCTAGTTCATCTCCTCTGTATCCCTTCCCATCCCCTGCCACGAAGGCATTCCACCTCTGTGGAAAGACCTAGCCTACAACCCAACCAAAACCAGCTCAGTCTGACTTGCAGATGCCAGTGCGTTCAACTTTGGTTGGGATATAAAGAAGTTCTTCTCTTGTAAATGGAAAACATTTTGACTAAAAGCTGTCAAATTGCAGAGAGTAGCATAGTCACCAGGCTTTATTCAATGTCATTTTGTAGAGGGAAAGAAAAAAGCCTTCAAGGAGATCATATGAGTCATGGGATTGGGTTTCCAGAGGGCTCTTTGGGATTCTTTTCAACCAAGAGTTTTCTAACACTGTTAGAGCAGCGGCTGTGTGAAACTCAGCAATTTTGACTGTCATGCTATTTTTCAGTTCCAGCTTTCATCACTTTGTGCCTTTTGGGTCTAACTTTGCCTCCACTTAAGTGGTTGTCAATGTAGAATAAATCACATGAAGAATACTTAGGGCCATGTTCTTTGCCCAGCCCACATAATAGAGGAAGGAACAAAATCCTCAGAAATAAAGGGGTATATTTTCCTTCTCAGTATGACTATTGAAATGCTGGAGAACTAACTGTTACACTGAAGATGAGAAATAGCTGTTTTCTCTAGTATGTAGTAGATTCAAATCTGATAGGACTCACAAACCTCTGCTGCTTTTTTAGAAAAGCAGGGAAAAATTCTCTGTCTTTTGAGCACAATGCATGAGTAGAACAGAGTAATAAAGAATGCATTGCACAATGCATGAGTAGCTGCAGTACAAATTAATATATTGTGATGGGTTTAGGAGACAGAGGGGTGTCCAGAGCTGGACCTGGAACAGTCATGGCTTTCAGTAGTGAGGCCAATGATTCTTGAATTCCAGCCTCTGTAACCATGCCTTGCCATTCATTCTTTTTCAAATGCAAAATATTGCAGACATTCTTTCTCTAAGAGACACATGCTAAAGGACATTGGGACTCATTAACCAACTGGAAAGTTAAGCACTTCTTTACATTTTAGGGCAGCAGATAAACTGGGATCTTAAAATACATTTTTTAAAGAAAAAAAAAATCATGGCCTGAGTCTTTCATAGGAAACCCATGTAAGTGTGAAGACTCTAGAGAGGAGCCAGTTTCTCAGTAGGGAAAGCTTATTTTATTATTATTAGCAGCCTGAGGTGTGCTGATCATTTCACTCCTGGTATTTTGCCATCTCTTAACAAGCATTGCCACAAAATGACTCATGAGAAGGGGTTTTTGAATGGAGCTCAGTCATTTTGGCACAGATTCCAACTCTGATCATAGGGAAACCATTTACTTTTCCAATTACGTGGTTAAGGCACAACCTCAAGTACTGCAGAGTCTTCTCTTCCCATGTTAATCTAGCAGGAATGACCAACTAATACACAGAAGAAAGTGAGTGTTTGGTGAACTTTATAGTCAGAAACTGTACACAAAAGTCTTCAGGCCATCAATTTCCATTCATTATTTGCATGCTGCTTTTGAAGACCTTTTTTGGAATCAGTTTTCAGAAACATATTTCAACAACATACTACAGATCCAAAAAATTAAAACTCCTCTTTTCAATAGTTATCTTTAGATGTGACATGTAACTGACCTGTCAGCTCCCATCCTTCACGTGGTGATAGTTTAAATCAACTCTACAGCGGAAATCAATCTAAATCTGATGTAAAGTTGAGCTAGACCTTTGCTAGACAAATCTCATTAAAACAGAGACTTAAACAAACACAAGACTTTGTCACCTACACACTTGTACTTCAGATCTAATCCACACAATGGTCTGTTGACCGTGAACTCTTCGCCCCTGTGGGAACTGAGAGTGATCTCCTTCACACTTCTTAACTTCAAAACATTGTTTTCATCCCTTCTTTCCCCCTTGATTCCTCTCTCTCTCTGATCACAGAAATCATCTCAGTAACTCTTACTCAACACTGGAAAGCATTCCAGCATTTGACAGATCCTCACATCCGTTACTGTTTACAGGACTGTATCCCACAGCTAGGCAGTACTGGGCTGATCCCCGAGTCACTGAAGTCAGAGAAGATTTTGCCACAGACAATAATAAGCAAATTTTGCAGGAAATTTCGTATTACATCCAGCTGTATTTTTTTTACTAAAGGTATTTTTCACTTAATCTAAATAACAGGGCATCAGTATCCAATGGGTATATTCTTTCTAGATTTGCTCAGTGCAAAGAGCTTTTTCATTTACTACACTTTTGGTTCAAGTGCACAAAATTAAGTGAGGCAGTTAAAACCAGGCAAATAATGTACCTGATGATTTACCAGATTTTATTTACATTATTATAAAGCTATTAGATGTAATATTGTCTGCTCCTGTCACTCTCTGCAATGTGTTTGATGATTCAGGGAATAAATAAAACCCAGGGTTAGCAAATAAATGAGAGCAGAATTGGCAGCCCACCAAGTCTGCTTTATTTGACTGAGAGAGAGATGTGTTACATGGCCTGTTTGTTTAAATTACGCCAAGAGCTGAGATACACCAGGTGTTGTAGACCATGGAACAGAGCTCTTAAAATGTTTGCAAAAACCAGATTTCTGTTTACTGGTTTGCCAGAATACAAACTCAGAAAGTTTACACTGGGAAGTTGAAAGAACAGGACTTCGTGATACCATTTTGCTATTATTTTTATTAATTAAAGTTACAGAAATGTCTCGTATGTGCTAACTACCCAGTCTCCCTGTGTGTCTGTCTCTACACTGGAATATGTAGAATATGTAACTGTAAAATTATTTCAGTGAATATCTTAGTGGTTCTGAAATACCAAAAGACAGTTCTTCAATACAGATCAAGCCATACTATCTTTAGTCAACTAAACACCCCTTAAGTTCAGTAAATGGGAGATGGGTCTGAGAGATTTAATCTGTCAGGGTTTTTTGCCCCACTGCCTCTTCCATCAGAAATAGCCAGACAGAGTGGGTTAAAACCAAGGAGATCCTGATCTGTTCTTTCAGGATGGGTAGGAAAAAACAGAACACAAAGAGATCTAAGTGAGGAGGATCTAGCACAAACTTCACTTAGAAATTGTTAAGTTTTCCTTAGGATCATACTGGAGACGCATTCAGGGATTCAGAGCAGAGATGGCTGGGCCACTACCTTTGTGCTGCTCTCCACAGCATCCTGCAAAGCAAGCCAAGTGGGGCAGATGAGGGATGCTCACCCACTGCATTGCAAAGTCAGCCAAGGCCGTTCAACCTACCATAGAAGATTGCTTGAAGTAATCCACTTAACTTTGCAGTGTTCTGGGGCCAATAACCTTTGGCAAGGGAAGAGGTTAAACCAGCAGGAGTTTTGTCTTAAGCTAGTAAGACAATTTCAGCAGGGAATGTCAGACCACAGCCTGAATCAGGTTCAAAACTTGCAGAGAGAGAGAGGAGTGGGGGGAAGAAAGAAAGGGGGAGGGGAGTAGTGGACAAGGAGGACAGAGGGAGAGAGAAGAAGAGAGAGAGCTCATTCCCCCTTTAACTCTGTGATCGGTTACCAGCACTCTGAGCAAAACATATCTGTCTACCAACAAAATAAAGGCTAATGCATGTGAGGCTTCTTCAAGTTTCACCCAGTCATTCTTGTGTTTTAGTGATTTTCTTCCCTGCCTTGAATAGAAAAAGATTACTTTTTAAAAACTAACTGCAGCAGCAGAGACATGAGTTATCTTCCAACCAAAGTGCATTGTCTCAGATTCAGTTATCTCTGAGACTGCCTTTTTTTTGGTATCTTCCAGTGGTTATAACTTACAACTGCCTGGAGTGCTTTTATTGTCCAATTCAAACATCTTGATGGACAAAACATTCCTACTGACTCTCTCTGGATCTCTCTCTCTTGAAGCCTGCCAAAGCCCGAGTTTCAGCATGCACAAAACACACTGCAAGTCTGCTTAATCTCACTTTGCATTTAGCAAAAGGATATTGGGATAGTCCCAGAGAAATGCTGAGAGGTTTGTGTCGGTCTAATGAAGAAGATAATCATGCCATGCTTACAAGGAAGCATGTACTTCTGTATGCTGGTTAGTGTGGTGAGTTAGAATAAATAAAGGAAGGAGATTCCTAGGATAAATGCCTAATTCCAGCAAAGTTGGACATAAAACTCCAACTGAATGTAGCAGACCCAGCATTTTGTCTCTGTTTTTTTTTTTGTTCTGCAGTTTATCCATTAATATAGGTGAATATCATCAGCTCCCAGTCTGTAGAAGAGACAGAGACCACTGTTGTACAAAGGAATACACACATTTTTTAACTTTCCTCAAAACTTTCTTGATATGAAAGTGTAGAATCCACTCATTTTCCCATTAATACGAGCACAAGTATCAGAACACAGGATGGATTTTATGCTCCAAACTAAACTACTGCTTATCTCACTGCTGAAGTTTTTCTTTAAAACCAATTTTAATGGTCTTGTGAGCAAAAGACCAAAGATTAAATAGGTCTGATCTGCCATTACATTACTCCATTTGTATGTCAGTACAACTCCATTGATTTTTGTGCTATTATGGCTGTGTAGAAATGAAATAACACAGTGTTGAATCAAACCTATTCAAAGACTGACTGATAGTCCTGTTCAGAAATCAGATGAACTAAAAAAAAACAAAACATGTTGAGAGAAGATGATGTTCCAGATGTGCTGTAGTGGGAGGAAGGATCACACACTATAACAAATGGGCTGGTTTCTATGATAGAACACGTTTCACAGGGAAGAAATGATGTGAAATGTCAGGACAACACACAGTTTGTTTGAAAGCCTCATCATTGTCTAAAAATAGCCTCTAGCTTATATTTTTCCTCTTTGAGAACTATTCTGATCCCAATTCAGCATCTCTATTTCTTCACAGAATAAAGTTTACTAAGTATGGGTTGCACAGGCAGGAAGATTTGTTGCTTTGGGATTTGGGACAAAATTTAATTTTAGCAGGCTCTATGTTTCTGCTTATAGTGGTGAGGCAGAATATCAAATGAGCTATTTAACTGTGTTAACATGTTTGCACTGGTTACAAGGTTCATTTTCATAATTCTTTAAATGACTGGCCTTCACCCTAACATGAAAGCAAGCCTTATTCCATTAAGCCCTCAGTTCACCCAAGTTACTAAAAAATAGGGCCTCTGTATATTCCGGAGTTTACGTCACACTAGCCAGCTGTTTGGTTAGGGTAATCTAAACGAAAACAAGAGTATTGCTTTTCTCTAAATAGGTGTTGTAGGCCACAACGTATTGTGGGCTTAAACTGTGTTATATCACTTTAGGACAGAAGTCTCAAACATGAGAAAAATACGTGTGATAAAATAAGACCAAAATTGGTTTTGACCTAGTTTGAACAAAGGTGCAGAAAAATCAATGAGCCCTGGAGCAGCCTAAATGCTTTGTTAGCCTTTTACTACAACATTATATATTACATGCAAATAATGGCACAAATTTAATACTACTACTTATGTCAAGTGATTTCTTTGAATCTATATTTTATATTTTACAGATCTTGAACAGTAACATTTTTCTTTTTAGTGCAAAGTTGCTCAAGGTTCACTGGAGACTCTTTTAAATTGCTGCATTCAGAGAAATAACAATGTAAAATGACATTATGATGTATAGCACCCTTCTGAAGACTTGAACCAGTGCAGCAGCAAGTCACTAAAACCTCTGGGAATGAAGCAATCTCCAGGGCACTATTGTCCAATTGTCCTAACTGGATCGCTTTTAATTAGTTGCAATTAATTTCAGGTGACAGTGCACTGAAATATCAAATTATAAAGCACAGGAAAACACAGTGGAATTTGGAAAATATCATTGTTGGATACCTTCTGTAGTACAGAAGAGAACTAGATCTGATTATCCTGCCTTTAATCTATATAATTTTTATTAATTTGTTGCTACAATAAAGATAAGACATGCAATGATACTGCTAAAGTAGTGACAGAGCTTTAGCATTTAGCCAGCTGACATGCATCAGGCTAAGTAGTCCACAGGATTTTTCTACTGAAGAAATCAGTATCTATCAATCTAACAGTTGTCTGTGTTACAGCTAAAATGTTTTTGGATTGTGGGTACAACACGATACAAATTCTCTACATGTTTGTTCCATTCTGTCCCAATGGGTTGGTTGTTCCTGCAAGGGACTCAAAAGACCCAAGTTGAGACAGAGTCTTTATCAGTAGATTTCAAGAGAAACTGAGATTTACCCTCCTGTGAAAGTATGTTAGAAATCCTGCATTTGTCAGTGCTGGAGGCACTCCGAGGGATTTTGCCACCAAGACATGAAACAATACCTATGGCTACTCTAGGATCCAGGCAAGGGTAGCCTTGCAGCAGTTACCTTATCCCCAGCTGCCCTGGAATAAGCAATCTGTAGCAAATTCAGCATGGCTTGGGGATGAGGAACTGCTCGATCTTCTCCTTTCTGATCAGTGCAGTCAGAGCTCTAGAGAGTTCACACAGAGGTTTGCTGGATCCTAAGGCTAGAAGAAAGGCACACCAGAGGAGTGGCTGCCTTTCCTTCCATGTCTCCTTAGCACCATCCATTGGCACCAGTGTGCCTTAGAGATAGACAGAAGTGCTATAGATCACATGTATCACACCACAGAGAAGTCAGTGAATTAGAATACTGAATTATGCTCTTAAGTGTTTCAATTTTGTAGATATTATCAGGCCATATCTATAACAAATTAAAACATTAGATTTCTTGACACCATTAGAGGAAAAATATGTCTTTGAGGTCAAATGGGGCCAAATTTTCAATAAAGTTATTTTAATGACAATATGTATCTCTACAATTCAAGGGGCAAAACAAACCTTCTCAAGTGAATTTAATATGACTGAAAGAAGCTGAATCATCATCTGTAGGAATTGAAATCCCAGACTGACAGCATAATAGACAGGGGAAGACACAGTGCTCACTATTCTGTGTGCCAGTGCCTTTCTATCACCAACAAAAGGGAAAAAGTCCTCCAAGGAGCTGGCTGGGCCCATTCAGTCCTTACTGACTGCACTGAACTTACCTGAAGAAGAACGGATGTATCGTGAGGTATTTGCTCCCTTCTCTGCCAGCTCCTCTGCATGTGAGCCAGAATAACTAACTTGCTTCACAAACCAGCTTTCAGATGACAGCTACTGATACAGCCAAGAATTACCTGCAGCAGAGGTGCGGTAACATGGTCTTTGTGTAGTCTACTCTCTTACAAATACAATATTATTCTGTTCCTCTGTGATTACTTTGCAATTTCACATATTGTTACTCATCAGATTTTCACAATTTGGAAATCTGATCATGAAGCTGATCAAGTTAGGGGGACTGGGAACTGTCTGAAATAATAATAATACATTTCTGAGCATTTACGTGTTCTTGTGTTAAGTGGGTCAGTCAGACGTATTTTTCCAGGAAAATACATCCTGAGGAACAGTTTCATCATCATTTACCAAAAAATGCAAAATAAGAACCGGTATAATTCTCAAAAAGAAACTTGTACTCACTCAAACAAGGCTTCTTTCATTGAATCATGTTTGTATACCAAGAAATATTTAGTTAGCCTTATGAAATCAAATAATCTACTAATTATCAAATTATTCCATGCTGGCAAATCTGGTAAGTAAAAATAAAAAAAAAAATCCATGAAGATCAATTTCTTATTATATCATATATAACAATCTAAACCACTTTACTTTCTCCATTGAAAACATCTATATTTGTTGAGGTAACAAAGGCAAAATGTCTGGAATGACCAAATAAAAGTTAAGTCATGCATTTTAAATTTTTTTGTCAAAGCAATTTGATCATTCTGTCTTATTTAGAGCCACCAAGGATTAAGTTCACTTTATTACAGCATCCTGCTCCTCCACCTGCAATCAGAGATTCCACTAGCCAGCTGCACTGAGCAGTCTGCTGGGACCTTACACTAAGAACGGGCCAAAGTTAGAAATTATGCAGTAAAAATCAAAAGCACAAGCAACTGAAGCCTCAGTACAAAAGTCCCATGAAAAGCCAGGATCTAATCTAGAATAAAATCCTGGTATTTTGGTACCCTGTCCAGGGTTCTCATTACTAGACAAATTGATCTTTAATGAGGAACTAGACAGAATTGGACTAGGCTCCTTTTTACAGCACAACTTATGTAATTTCTGCTGCATCAGAATGTCAAAAGTGATTTGATTTAATTTCTTTCTTTCTTTTTTTTAACATTTTTGAGGTCCTTTTTCCTTAGAGGGACAGAATCTTTCCATAGCTGAGAACTAGTGTAAACTGCGACAGGACTGAGGACTATCTTATACGTTCACAGTGAGACAGAGGGGGGAAAAACTCCACAAAACTATTTCTTTTTAGTAATGTACATATTTTTCTTATTACACACAAGATTATCCCAAATTACAGATGTGTTAGTAGAAAAGATCAGATAACCCGCCTGTACTTCAATGTGCTGGCTAGTACACAGGTTTGGTTTTTGTTCTTTTTTTAGATTCTTTTTTTTTTCTCCTTCTTTTTAGTTACCTTGCTTAATTAACAAGATCCAAAATAATAACACGACCTTTGATGCTGTTCTATGATTCAATATATTCAAGAGCATCTTTTTTTTTTTTTTTGTATAATATCGCAGCATAAACGGTGTCATCTTCTAACAGAGTGTGACAGGAGCTTAATTTCTGGTGCCTATGAATCAGGTCAAGAGCTCTGTCGATGACAGTGAGTTAGAGATTTACAGTAGACCAGACAAACTATAAAAACCTATGGTAGGGATTATGAGTTATCAAGATGTGCTGAGCTGGCACATGCTGCTAAATCTGCGGTCAGCATTATCCAGGGAAGCTACAGTGCCACAGCTGCACAAGCGCTCTATTACTACCAGTTAGCATCAGAGCGAGTATCAGCAGTGGAAAGACTTTAAAAAGGTTTGAAGGCAGGAGGATAAAGAAAGGAAATCAGAAGGAAAATGCATGACAAACAGTAACGTCTCCAGGACTGGCAACTCGTAAATCCAAAGGTTGCTAACAAACAAACTGTACGTTCAGCACTTTAAAAAAACCATTCAAGGAAATAACATCAACATCAAATTGAAAGCTTTCTATTCTCTTGTTCTGACAGGAAGTGTGAGGAAAGCAATAAGTGGAGGAGGCTGCAGTTTTTCATGCAGTGATTCTTTCTTTGTTGCACATATCATCAACTGATTATTCACAATGGAGGAACGTGCCAGGCAGGAAAAGGGCTTCTTGTTCTGTCATGCTTTTCCTTGAACTCTAGGAATTCCTTTCTTGGTTTTTAATATATATAAACACATTGCTTATGGCTCTACGTATGCTTGCACCAATAAAAGCATATGGGCAGACTAGCTTTTCTGAATCACTAGCTCTTCACAGACTACAACAGAGATTAAGTGTGAGTTTTACTTGCTCAAAATTGACTACACATCACAAATAAGAGTCATTTTGAGAGCTGAGATATATTTAACAATGATTTGTCATGCTTCCAGCAGTTTTCAGCCTTCCTCACTGCAATATGAAGGGAGTTTACTAAGGTCTTATATATTCAAAACATTTTAATTTTCATTTAGGTTTCCTTTTTAATCTATATTATTTTGAAAATGATAGCCACAATGTAAACTTTTAGGTTTCCCTGGATGCTCTCTTCTGCAAGACTTTAGAATAGAATGAGAAGCCTGCCATGAAATCACAGGCTATCACAAACTGCAGTTTTAGGTACCAGTGTTCTAATTTTCTTTCAATGTCCTAGGCAAGGAAGTTGATAATACTGAAAGAGGTACAGAAAGTCAGAATAACATACTGGCTTTGCCAGATGAAAATAAAAATGTGGTCATACTTCTTTAGAACAGACAGAACATTTGCCCTGTCAGCAATCATCATCAGGAACATCCCCCCATCCACACAAATTCCATTTTATCTCAACTGAGGTTGATCCAACTTGCCTTTTAGCCTCTCAAGTGGTCTGATTCTACAAGAATGAAGAGATTAAACCTTCCGGTGTGATAGGAGAGAAAGACAGCTGGGTGCCACCTGCACATTAGTAAGTCCACTTATAGTCTCAAACATTCTCGCATACATAACAAATAAAAGAGCTGCACAGAACACCATCCTGTAGAGTTTCCTATAACAAAGGGCCTACTAAAAAAATCACCCAATAACATTCTTTAAGATTTATTGGAAGGAAAAGAATTGCCTCAGCAAAGATCAACCATACCATTCCTACCAGATACACAGCCAAGCCAAGAACATCTTGTAATTAATTGTACAAAAAACATTTGAAAGATATAACCATTATGCATTTTGGTCTGAAATGAGCAAAATATACATGACTTCCTGAAATAATTAAATGAACTGCATGCACTTGTGCCTTGCAGCAAAATCTCTCTTCTTCAATTTCTCAGTTTGACTTCTGTCAGGCTTACCACAAGATTGATACAAGGCAGCTGTACCAGCTGTTACCCATTGCAGAAGATGGATATTTGAATGTATATCCTGAACACCTGCTAGAGGTAACCCATGTCTTATAATTCTATAGAAAAGTGCTGAAAACTTGGTTAATGGGCCATTGCCTTTTTTACAACCACACTGGGTAACTGCTATCTCTCTTTAGAAAAAAGGTAACTGATAAGTATCTCCAAATTCTGTTGGGAAGAATTAAAAAACACCCAAGAACTTCGATATATGTCTCTCCTAAAAACACTCACACTTTCTCAGAATCTGACTATTAAATTTTTACATTATGATCTGCAAAGTACACAGAAAGTCACCTACCACATGGAAAAGTGGGCTAACTGCATGTCTGCAAGCAAGATGCACACTGATCTGCCAGCAGTGATTCCAGTATCCAGGAATTTATTAGTAGAAGACAGCCATATAGCAAATGGTTTTATTTACCCCTTTTTCAACATGCAGAAGGCTCCTTGAACTCAATAGCTACTAAAATAAAGGCTATGTCAAACACAGGCACCCGACAAACAGATTTTCCCTCCCCCCCCCCAGTTTAAACAGTGGTGCTGCTATTAACATCCTGGGCTGTGGCCAAGTCAGCACTTGCACTGAAAAGCAAGGTTAGTGATCACAGAGGATCATTACTGGCTATGAATAGGTAACAGACTACTATTTTTAGATTGAGCGATGCCATCAGAGCTGTAGTACTTTCCCTGAGACAGCCAAAGCAGAAAAAGTTGAGTAAGCCATACTTCGGTTAGAATTTCCTGTTTTCAAGCTACAAATGAATGTTGGACAGATGTTTTCACATGCAAAGCATGTCCTTATTCTAGGATACAATAAATCCTGTAATATGAATGCAATTTTTAAAAAATTGATTAACTGATTTACATTGGTGACATTGAAGGTATTACAATATATGATAGAAAAGAACTAACTAGTCAACAGCACAACACTTTAAATGTTAAAAATGGCAGTATGTAAGTGAAATTAAATTATTTTTCATGAAACATAGGATTTTTTTAAAAAAACGTTATTTACCCAAATCATTGCAGTTGGTCAAGCCAAAGGAAGAGATTTTAAATCTTACAGTCTGGTGACACCATAGTGGGAAAGTGGAAGCAAGAGGATTTTAAGACCAGGTACTTCAAAGCTGACTAAGAAATAGCAGCAGACTTTATACATGAGATGTAGGAATTTAATTTTGAAAGCTTTACTGTGCCATCCTTGTACATCATATCAGACCCTACAATAACAGTGGCCATACTGTTTTTCACCTCTGGGACGTAAGCAAAACAGAATTATGAAGTGCATGTTTCCAGAACAGCCACTTAGTTTGGTTTCTGTTCACTGAGCAAAGTATAACCTCTATCCCACACCCCCTTCATGCCTTTTGTGCCAGAAGAGCCACCCAGGCTATCAGCACTGACACCTGCTTCTGACCCGAGCATAAATGATAAGCAATGATTTCTCTGCAGCTGCTGTGAGTTCAGAACGGCAGATGGAAGACAGAGGAGACTGAATTGTGGAAGGAGCAGGGATATAAAGGCACGGCCAAGAGGCTAGTTTCACAGGGGCAGAGGAGCTTATTCCTGCAGTTCACATCCTGGAAACTAAGCCTTATATTGGGTCTCAATCTCTTCCCCTGTCAGCAGCTGTCTGTGAAACTCTTAGATGAAGTTTGTGTTTAATTCCTTTCTAACAACTAATACAGAGAGAGGTCAATAGCCCTTCTTTGGCAACCACTTGACAATTTAAATGCTAGACGTCTGTGTATAAATCTAATAATCTAAAATCCTTTCAAAATAAGCTAGCAGTTATGCTTTAAGTATTGCTTGCTATAAATGTGGAACAATAAAGTCATATTTTAATAGTTCTGTGTGTCAGTCAAGATTTAGGTAACAAGAACCAAACTAGCCACATAGCCTTATTTTAGTTTCTTTGTCATGTACACTACGAAGCTCCCATTTATTCCATAAAACTACTGAACTACTCAGAGCACAGACTGGGGGCTGTGCCCAGGTCAGCACAGTAAATGAATCTGGTGTGAGATAAGATTCTTACTTCATCTCTTACTCTACTTAAAATGTGAAAAAAAGCAGTTATGGCTAACACCACTGAACACCATTGTTAAGAACTGAAACTTATCTTTCTTCTGCCAATGAATTTTTTTATAATGCTGAACAAGTCACTTTAAGACTTTAGAGGGAGTCGCCAGCTGTGTTACTCCTTGAGCTACAAGTGATCAACATGAAATACTGGCCAATTCAAGCTGTACTTGATATTGACTGGAGTTTTACTTTGGAATTTAGATCCTTTTTTTAAAAAGCCAAAGATGGAGGGAAGTCAAGGCTGTAGATGTCTCAACATGGACACCTTGGAAAATTCTACCTTTTTTCTTTTTACTCTGCCAGAATTCTGTGTGTATAAATGAAAAAAACCAGAAAGGTGAAAAAGAAAATTCAGTGATAGTTTTGAAGTAGACTTTGTGGCCATACAGTGAATGCAAAATTTAAGAGGTAAGCAAGTATCTTTCTTAATAAGTAGCAAGAGCCTACGGAAATAACTGTAAGGACTAACCATAACATACAGTTTTGGGTGTTGGGGGAGAATGTAAAAACATTTCAGATGCTCTGTTTTCTGATTTAGAGAAACAGGTCCTAGTGAAAAATCCTCTAGAGAAGTATACAGAAATCCTAAGGAGGTAGGAGCCACCAAGCAACATACGGTTTTCCATTCTGGCACTTCTTGATTCAAGATCTTAAGCTGGTTTACTGGCAGTATTTTAATGGTTAAACTTGGTCTTGCAGAGATATCTCACTGTTTGTGAAAGGTATCTGTGCAAGATGAGAGGGGAATCAAGGCTGACAGTGATAATGTGTGTTACCCAACAAGCTCTGGGATGAAAGCAATTACCAGCTTCTCATGGGGCAAGATGTTTGGTGATTCTGAGCTGCAGCATCACAGTGTGATGTGGCAAGCTCGCACAAACAGCCGTCACATCTGCCTGCCAAGCCAGGAAAGCTTTGGAGAGAGGAGCAGAACAGGCCTGGCCTCTGTGTTTCGGGCTCTACAACCAGGCATTGCTAGGCTAAGTGCACACCAGCAGAATTTCTGACCTGCCTATCAGCCAAAGGGAAAATAGAAACACAGCCAGAAGCCAGCAGAAATACAGTTGCCAAGAGAGATATGCTGCTTGTATGGGAGGAAAACATGAAGAGATCAGCCTACTTTGTACCTGGAAGTAGAATATCTTTATTATTCACTACAACAGTTATCTGGCAGGCAGACAGAGATAGTTCAGCAGCTTCCAAACACAAAGATACCAGAGCCTGAGTTCACCAGAGCTCAAGTGGAGGAGACGCAGGTTTAACTAGGACTTAAATGAGAGACTTAAATCACAAATCCAACCAGGCAGAAGAAGTGGCACTTGCAATTTGCTTGAAATTGGCTTTGAAATAAATGTGTTATGGTACTGTACAGATCCATGCCCCAGTGCTGGTGGAGGCTTTTCTAAGACTGCAGCCCAAATGTCTTGTGATCATTACAAGTGATTTGGCATTTTGAAAAGGAGAGAGGGAGAGAGGAAAGTGGCTCTACACAGACAACTAAAAATCCTTGGCATTTAGATATCAAACTTCCCTACTGTTTAACTAAACATTGTATTATTCCCCATATTAGGTTTCCAAATCTATATGGCTCATCCTGTTATATTTTACTTCAGTCCTTGGGGTGGGTTTGAAGTGAATATAGTACCTTAGTAATGCAAAACTTATAAGTTTAGAACAGAAATGCTTGTTCACACATAATGATTAAAGTTCTACACAGGTCTTTGGAGATTTGCAAAGACGTTCCTTTAAAAGTAATAATCTAAACAAATGTACTGATACCTATTCCTACTACTAACACTTGATTTTCCATAATCATATATCCAACATGTATAATATACACAAACAGCAACATAAGACCTGCCATGTAGTTTTAAAACTTTTTGCTTCAGAATAGGTGCTGGAAAAAAATACACTCTGTATTATTTCCTTGTCATCTCATTTTCAGGACCACTGCTAGGTTGGCAGGGCTGTACTTTACTTATAAAGAGACATTTTCCATCTGTTATTCAACAAATATCAATTTCTCACTCTTCTTTTAGTCCATTTATCAAAATTTACTGTAGAGTCTTAGTTTCCTCTCTGTGCTGCTCTATTCCCTGTGCACTAGGATTTTTAAAACAGACTGTGCTTTTTCTTGCCATATATAAAAAAAAGAAAAATATGTTCATTTTGGCTCATCTGCTATGTTAATCACAACTGCTTGCAAAGGATTGCTTTATGACCACTGCTTTAGTGTTTTTGCTTTGTAAAATTTTTATGCCATATAAGCATTCTGTTGGATAGCCTGTCAGTCAATACCTAGAGCATTGAAAGGATTTTAATATAGAACATGCTGATTATATATCTAGTGCTTTACATTACATGATTACAAACAGCGTTGCTTCAAGCAGATACAGCCTTCCTTCACCCCAGAAGAACAGTGATCTCCAGCTGGAAATACCAGCAGATAGTTTTCAGTGGGAAAGGACATCCCAAAAGCATTTTAGTCAAAATACGAAATTGCGGCAGGAGAAAAATCCTGTGTTAAAACTATTTGGAAAATTCAGATGGGCATAGTGCTAGATCTCCAGACTGGAACACAGACAGTGTGACAAATAATACAGTCTTGTCAAAATACTCAGCTGGTGTAAGTCATTGTCACTGCACTGCTTTCAAAATAACAATGTTGATTTACATCAGATGTGAACCGGGCTGGCTCTTTCTCAATTTAGGATCATCAGAAGGTGGATACATCCAGCAGCACAGACATCCCCTCAACTACTGGAACAGGGGTTCGGGGAGATGCACAAGGCTCCTCCTTACAGTTTTCCCCTGATGTTTGTCATCCAAATATTGATCCATAGCTTAATTCATTAAGTCTGACAAGACTGCAAATTTTGCTGGTATGACAGGCTGGTTTAATTGCATTAAGTGTTTTGGGGTTCTATATAAACTACAAGAATATTAGCAATGCATTATGTAAAAAAAAAAATCTCGTAGTTATCTCTTAAGGTTAAAGGGACAACTTCTTCCCTCTCTCTCTAAAGAAGAGCAGGTAGGCAAAAATGCAATAGTTTTATCAGAGGCAAGTGAAATTTATTACATGAGAAGAGCCTGAGAGGCTTGAGACTGTAGAAAGTATTGATATATGCCTTTCAGGGGCTTAACTAAAATGTTATTTTGTATCCACCATAAAACATAAGAAAATATTGATGGCTTATTTTAAACTTGATGTCAGCAGAGTATAATCAGGAAAGGAGAGGATGAAATAAAACATGGAAGATCTTTCTTCCTTTACTGAAAGGTGCTTGCATACCTTTATTTTTAGAGATGAAAATCTAATGTAATGCTTATTTGGTTAACTGGGCTTCAGCTTGTGGTTTAGTTTGAACATTTTTTTGCTAGCTTTAGTCTTACAGGGATTGTCTGTGGGACTGTAATGTCTTTTGAAGGGACAAATTGGCGAGCACAACTATTAGCTGGGTGACATCAAAGAGCATTAATCTTCTGTTCTATTGCAAGGCCAAGACCACATTAGTGCATTTCACCCAGTCATTATTAAGACTGTAGCCCAAGGGTGTAATAAATGTTTTATGGCATGCAAACCAAGGTAATGGAATGCAAATTCCATAATACATCCATACATTTATTTTCTAATAGAGTAAATGATGATGTATTTTATCTTAGAGGAGCTCGGAATGACACTACAAATTCAGAACTGAAGATAAATATAGCCCTTACTTGGTTTGGGACAGCTGTGTGAGACAAGAGGAGGAGACGTCTGCCCTGCTAGAAATTACCTAGTAAAAATCTTTAAGAGCAAACATTTTCATCTTGTTCTTTAAAGTAAATCTCTTTCTGGGAAGGTGGATGTGGTTATCTTACATTTTTATTTCTAATTACGTTTCCCTCTTTGAATACTAATGGATTATTTTGCTTATATTTCCCTTAGAAATATATGGGAACATTAATGTATGAGATTTTATAGGTATCAGGGCAGGCATTTTCCCAGCAGAACTTAAGTTATGCCTTATTATATTGTATTCAGAATCTGAGGGATTAAGAATTCTTCCTGAGGTAAAACAGTTTAAGTAACCTAAATAATGACAGAAATATATATCAGTGTTCTTGTTACTTTATCCTATCAAACTACACAGCAGAGGTTCCAGTAGGCACAGTTCTGATTGAGTGGATTAGCGTGTGAAACCTCTGTAAGCTATTTTATCTGCCCCTAAGAAATGTTTTCATTTCATTCTTACCTTATTTCCTGATGATGCACAGTGCTTTTGATCCCACCTAATAGACAGTTTCATGTTCATTCATTGCTGTTTCTCATATAGAAATATAGTAACTGAAAGAGTAAATTGTATTATAGAGTGTAGCCCAAGTACACACTCAGGACTGATAAGCAAGTTCCAAGACTATAAAATGCCTCATAACTAACTAAGGAGAATGGACAGGGAAAGGTTCTCAGTGACAGCTGCACACCAAAGTCTGGATGCTGCACAGCCAGAACAATGCAGTAATTCATGACAGGAAAACAAAACTGTTTGAATTCTATCCTCTCAATTCTTGCTCTCCAGGGTAATATTTTTCTCATATCATTCATAAGGCAAAAGGTTTGTCTGTGTGGAGTAAAAGTTAATGACAAGGACATCAAAGTGTTCTAGGCCCTCACATAATTTTTCACCGAAGCAAGTTGTCTTGATGACCCTGCATCACCTTTAGGATCCGCTTCCGAGTCACATTCCTGGCTGAAAGCATTTATAGTATGATTCAAAACATACAAGAGTTATTGGAAAGATTCCCACTGATTCCACTGGTCTTCAGATCAAGCCTTTTATAGAAATATTTAATATATCCCTACTTGTGTTTTCTTTCCTTGAGTGAAAGTTTATAACAGAATAACTCAAAGGGAGAAGTTCATCCCTGCCATCACCAGAGCTTCCCAAAGCTGCCCCTGGGAGCCTCACTCTGTACATGAAAGCAGCCCCTTTCTGTCCCAGTGCTCCCAATCACTACGGCATGCAAGCACTACTTCTACGGTGGCTGAGGATTTCCAGGTGAGGGGAAACCTTTTCTACCTTTCAAAGGGAAAGAAAGAGAACATCAGTTTAAATGGATCCTTGAGTAAACACTGGCATTGATTGAGAAGGCACAATTGTTGTGCTGTGGTTCCTGCTGTGGTTGCCAGAATCTCACTGAAGTGGTAGCGCCCTTATTTAGGCTTCATGGCCCAGAAGTTCTAGCAGGGAGCGATGAAAACAAAGACAAGCAAAACCATACAGAAAATATTCTGAACAAAGCAAACTGTTGCATTTCATTTCAATAGAGCAACAAAAGAAAAACCTGCTGTTCACACACACAGCTGAGATAATGGCGTTGCTGAGATAATCATTATTTTAGTGTACAAGAAAGTTAGACCTATGACTTTGCAGTAGAGAAGGAAGGCAAAATGAGGAAGAAAAGGCATATACTGTGCTATATCTCTCTCACCGAGTTGTGACAAACATGCCCCCAGGAGAAGACAGCAGTTGTTCTTAACTTTGGGAAGTGCAAGAAGGAAAGAAGATTTCTTCTCACAGAGATATAATATACCAGACCCACTAGTTGCCAGTTGTGACAACAACCCCTGAAACAGCCCAGTATTAGTTTGATATTTCTTTACTATTTTATTAAATGTGAAAGCCCACCTAGATTATGTCTGTGTCCTGTGTTCTAGGTAGAAAACTCAGGCTACGAGATTACCTAGAAAACCTGACTGTAGTCCCTGCTTGCTGCACTTTTAGGATTCAGGGACACTCTTGCAGGCTGGGATTAGAAGTGTGGTGAGTTTTACAGCACTGCACCATGGAGATCTCATCAAGCATCATGGATTACAGGAAATTTTTATCTGCAGTGTCTTCTATGACTCGGCATGACTAATTCCTCCCTATATTTTACTCATAAGAATTATAAAATTGTGCAGAGTAACTACCTAATATTCTCAGTCTTAAAATAGTGATATAGATGTTGTAGTTTATGTAACTGAGGAACGAATTTTACTATATTTTTCTCGAGATCAGGACCAGAACCATCAGACTTAGATGTAGTTTGTCAGTAATCTAGGTTTGGGTAGTAAATGAAATAACTTAATAACAAAAAGGCTAAAAGCTGTAATGAATAAAACCATAAAAAATAAAAATCGATATTCACCTGGCATTTAATATCCAAATTGAACAATTAAAACAGTCTTTGGCATGATGTAAGCACTCCTTATTGCAACATAGGATTTATTGAATATCTGATAAGGAGTGAGAACCTTTGAAGACAGCATTTGAAAGCACTTAAATTTACTGCACACTTTTGTAAGATTTTTTGCAATAATTGTTGTAAAACATGATGCTAACTTAGCAGTTATAAAGCTGCCTACCATATAAATTAACTAAGAGATGGAATGTCATTGGTATAGCAATGAAAGAAAATTTGTGTTTATTCACCCTTTTGAACATCCTGTTTTTCTTTAAAAATATGAAGCAGATTGAGATAAATTTTATTGCACTCACTTTTTGAACTTGTAACAAAAATGGAGGAAACTTGGACAATACTGAAAAATAGTCAGAAGCCCACTTCTGACTTATTTTGGTTTGGGATTTTTTTTTTCTGATGAGGAAATCAAGTTTGACCAACTTACAAAGCCCTTCAGTTTATTTATATTTTACCATGGAATTTAATTTGCAAAGACTGACTGTATTAATCATTGATTCATCAGCTCATTCCAACGACAGTTAGCATTAACCTCTGCTAAGTGATATATTAAACTTGCAGTTTTGTAGGTGTAAAAACTAAAATGAAATTCACTTATGTGTGTGCTCCTTTTCCACTCCTTTATTCTGGGAATGAGAGCTCTTTCATTTTATATTTCCTGATGAATGATTAAGGTGAACTTGTTAAAGTTAATGCTTAATTCTGAAACATATATTAAAGAGTTTAAAAGGAAAATACACAGAAGTTTATGCATTCCTCAAGATCACAAGAGGTTTATTCCATCTTGTGCTTGAAAGCTATAGAGGTTAATTAACTTCCCTACATCATGAGCACAAACAATTCCAGTTTGAGTTTCAATTGTTTTCTTTTACAGGTTGTATGGATTTTACAAAAGAATAAAAGGCAGGATAGCTAAGAGCAGTCTACAACACAATCACCTCGAAGTAAAAAAAATGCGTGCATGCAGGCTAATCTCAAACTGTTACAGCAAGACCTAGGTTAGGGTTTGAAAAACCAGCTGTGAATTTGGATGCTCCTTTCTCAACAAAGAGCTCAGCAACTTCTGCTTTAAGGTATCTCCAGTTAGCCATCCAGAATTATTGATAAATTGCTAATAATCACTTATAATTACAAACTTACTTAGTGTAATTTCAAACCTATTCCCAATAACATAAATAGTAAAGATCATCTTACTGTTGTGGTTTGGAACAAGTCTCCCTGGTGTTTCTCCCCCCATCCCCCAAAACTTCACCTGGAAATGTGAATCCTAGGTTAGCTGTATTGCAGCTTGCCTCCCGTACCACCACACACAATTTGCAATTAGATATACTACATTTACTCATGAGTGTAGCTGCTGAAGCAAGAGGGAATAACAATGAAAGGTGTTTTTTCTACTGCTCCACTTTCATTTTTCTTGCACTCCTCTGAGCAAAGTACAGGAGCCAGCACAGTTGTTGAGGAGGTAACATGAAGGCAGAAAGGTGAAATACTGAAAAAGAATGCTATTGCTAATAGCAAGTCAGTCAGGTGTGATTGTTATTTTTATGAGTTTATTGAAAAACTTAATTTGAATATACAGTGTAGAGGTGTAACACAGCAGGGTTTATTGGCATTGTGATCGTAAAAGCCACATACTAGAACTTTCTAGGAAATCACCCTTTAAGAAATGACAAATCTGTTCATCATTTCTCCTTGCATTGATTTGCTCAATTGTTATCAGCATTAATATGCTATACAACCCCTAAATGCAAATGAATTGAGCCAGGTTCTTTCTATCAGCCTGAATATATAGTAATGTACAAATGTGGAATAGGAAAGACATACTTTACAGTTTTCCTTTAAGCTAATTGATGGCTTCTAAAATGAAGACACCACTGAGTCTGGACCAAGACCTTTTATTTAGTGGTATATTACGGGACGGCAAGTGATTCAGCACATTTCCTGTATGCTGCTTCATTGCCTATATAATATAGAGAAATTCAATTGATTCCAGACATTTTAAATGCTTTTGTTTTGCCAGAAGAGATATCTCTGCCTTTCACTTGGCAAATCAGGAACAGGGTTTCTTTTTAGTCTCACAGTTTTGGGATATTTTATTCAAAGTTTTCTTTTATCATCATATTTGCCTCTGGAAAAGGCTAAAATAGAAAATAGGGTTAAAATTTAACATTTTTCTGGTAGAACAGAGTCATGTGGATGGTGGTGACACACCTGTCACTTCTATGACTGCAAGTAATAAAGTGAAGATCTATTTTTCAAGCCAATTAATTTCTCTGTACCTCCCAGAGAAGAGCTACCCTTGTATCTTTAGGCAGCAAACGAATTATCAGGCTCAAGTCTACAACAAAGAAATAGAGACAAAGGGTACAGGACTGTAGGACAACACATTTTGCTAGCTGTTATTGATAGCACCCATTTTCTGATTTATGATACAGGTCTATGATTACAATAAATCACCAATCGTCCAATACGATGAGGATGAGCGACAAAGGAGAAACAATTTTGAGATAGGTAAGTCAATGTTTGGTTACAAATGCTAAGTGAGATGTTGCACTAACCAGTAATCCTGTACTCATTCACTGATTTGGCTGAGAGCATCAGATTCCTTGGATCGCAAGGTGTGAACTCCGTTAATTTGATAATTTTGCAATATTTTTCTATTTATTCCAGATTTCTGCTCCCAAACACTTTAATCTCAAAAACCCTCATATAGTTCTGCGCAATATAGGTGGGTGAGGCGGATGGAGAAAGTTCTTTTCCAGAGTCATATTATAATTTGAAGGGGAAGGGGCAAAAGAAGTTTTCTGCCAGAGATGGTGTACGAGACTTCAGACTGGACTTGTAAACCATTCCACACTCAACCGATTGTCATCCATTGCGCTGAAATTGCTTTTAATCCAAATTTTGCTGCACTAATGGTTGCCTTGGGGCAAAAGAGAACTAACTGATGAACTATGCCCTGGATAAAGCCTTCATTTTTAAGATGTCCTTAGACACAGTCCTAGAATAGCTGGATACAGTGACCATAAATGCAGCAGATGACATAGAAGCTAAACTCCTCAAAGTTCACTTTAAAATTTAAGAGTCCCTCTATCATGTAATTTTTATTACAAGCTCAACACAAGTAGTCCAATCACAGACTTTTTCACAGCCATAAAGACTAGATGTCTGTTTAGGGGATGACTGTTTATCAGAAGTTGATAAAATCTCCCAAAAACAAGGTAGTCGAAGTTTACGTTTGGTAGAGAGTCAACATTACTTCCAAGAGTTTCACTGCCTTAAAATTTCATGTGGTCTAACAAAGTATACATTTTGGTATATATATATATATATCTCTATACAAGTCAAATAAAAATCCCCTCACTTTCGTTGCCATTCCCTCCAGAAGAGGTGCATGCTTTCAGCTAATAAACTTACAAGTCATCAACATAAGAACTGCAAAGCTGTGACTGTGCCTCAACCGCAGGTAAGAGAGATTTTGCTGCCTATCACCATATCTCTTCATAATACATGTATATTGAAAGAAGAAGCAGGATAGGCAGGCTTCTCCATGATACTGAAATACTAGTACTTATTCCATTCCTTTCTAGTCCCAGTGCACTGAGACATTGCACTGACAAATGCAGGTCAAATCACAACTGATGGCTCTCTCTGAGCCATTGCTGTCTTTGGAGAAGTTACGCCTAGAGAGAATTGGGTCAATGTGTTTATTGGGAACATTCTAAAGAAAAAGCAGGCTGTAGCAAGAAGTGATTAAAGCTATTAATTTAGAAACATTTCCCCCTTCTGAATTACTAATAAACCCTTATAAATGTGCCCACTATTAAACTAGTACCTGTTAAAGGGATGCCATCTTGCACAGCTGACATCCTGAGAAATGTGATTACTGCCAATTCCACTGTGCTCTTGCAAAAAGTTCTGAGCAAATCCCAGTCTGAGGAATTACATTACATGTACCCCAGATTCCCCATTAAGTTTTAGCTGAAAAAAATGGTGTCTTATATAGTGAACATATAAGGGTTAGCTAGCTCACAAGGGACTGTGTTTTGTCATTACTGCGAGGAATGATTCACTCATACACCCTTTATGCTTGGAAACAATTGCTCATGGAAGGACTTTTATCTGTACATACATCAAAAAGTTAAGGAGTTGTGTCCCAGTGGAGTCAGCTGATGGCTCAGATTCTACCTTGCAAATTATTTTCCAGAATTTCTAAGTATGCTAGGCACACAACAAATTAAATAGGCATTTAGTACACAGTGAGGCTGTTCAGTGACTGTACAGGATAAAAAAGTGACTAAGCACTCAGAGAGCAACCGCAATAAGAGTCTTGGCATGGTTTGGAACTGTTGTCAGTGCAACGTCATTTGCAAACATCTCTTTTTTGCAGGCTGATTCCAACACCTGCTTTCCATTAATACCCACACATAGCAAGCTAGAAGATGTGAAAATGGCCAAGGACTTTTACTAGCTTGACACCAGTTTAATCGTAGCATGCAACTGCCATGGAAATTGGTGCCTCCACATCTTGTAGAAGCTTTCAGACCCGCAAACTTTACCCATTGCTCCGTCTGAATTGACAGTTTGCATCCCTGATCCTTCTCACACTGTGGTCCCAAGAGTTCTGTCTGTACCTTCACTTTTAAACTTGATTCTGACTTTCTGGCAAAACTCACTTTCATATATGGAATTAGATTCACTTATGAGTTCAGGACCAGCAGGATACAGACTTTGGGTGGATCTTCTGGACAGGAATCAAATCCATTTTATAAAAGATGGCTAAATTCACTAAGTGAACTAGCCCTAATATGGACAGAGCATTTTAAGTTCTCACTACAGAGGATCCAATTTCTTTGGAAGAGGTTGATCAGAAGAATCTGGAAACAACCTACCCAGCTGTAATTCTGATGCAATGGCTCTGCAAGGGAAGGCCATGTGGTTAGAAAAATCTAGATACTGCTAACCTCTCTTTTTTTCAAGCGTATGCTTGGTGTCATTCTTTGTTTCCAATGGAAAAAAAGAAGCACTTTTTGGCTTCAATCTATGAGCATATTTTTCAGTGATAGTCAAATTAGCTACGATATCCTCTCATTTTAGAATGGGCTTTTGAAAGGCTCAGCCTTAACCCTTAAAATCTGAAAGATACATTTGGGCAAGAGTCTCCTCTTTGTATGTTTGGGTTTGGGGTTTTTTATGAGAAGAAACCTATAGAATTGATTACTAAACATATTCTAAGCTCTCCATATCATGCAAGAATATTTACCTCCTATAGAGAAAATATGAATTGTACAGATGGATATAGTTATCTTCACATGCTACAGTAGCCCTGTACGTTGCTTACAAACAAGAGTAAAGGCTAATTCAAAAATGTGTTCCTAATCATAAACAGAAAATTCTTCAGATGATTGGTAGGTATGAGAAGTTTAATTATTTTGGTAAGATGTTTTATGCCTTACAATACATTTTCTTGTAAATTTCTATTTCAGATTTAGACTTTCTAAATTTTGCATCAGTGACACACAATCAGCAATTGCTCTCCAATCTCATTCTTCAGATATCTTTATGTTATGTTCTCAAGTGATAAATATGTCTACCTAGCTGCAGATGTTGTATAATTTGAAAAAGAAAGATTTGCAAGTAAGGAGAAACTGGAAAAAATTAATATTAATAAACCGCACAGAAAAAGAAAATGATAAATACTATAGGGCTCAGATCCATGAGAAGGGCAGGGCATCAATTTGTAATGGACAAATAATTCATAGCAAGTAACATATTCAATACACTTAATCTCTTTTTTGTATTCCAGCAAATCGTACACCAGCAGATAGTGATTTTCTCTAATTTACTCGTAATTCACATTTTCCAACTATGTTCTTTCTCCAGAGTTATTGGTCTTAAATTGTTTGTTTCAAAGTATTCCATAGTAAAAGATATGATAAGTAAGAGAGGAACTGAGTTTAGAGCGATTTTGAATTCAAACTTTAAATAAGTATTTTGTTTCCTGACTAGACAGGTGTAACTCTTAAGATTCAGTTTTCTGATCTAAATTTTCATGTTTAAAAGCTTCTTTGCTTTCAAGGAAAATTCCCTATATCTACTTGAAATATTCTGCTAGTTCATTGTCTCGAGTAACTCTAGAAGGTGACTAGAAAACAAGAAAAAAACCCACAAGCAAAATGAAAATGTCTGAAAAAAAGAAAAAGGAATTGATACTCGACAGGGAGTCACAGCAGTTTTTAAGTGTGCCATAGAGTAGTATTTATCAAGAGCTTCAAGACAGTCAATGCGTTCAATAACTTTCTATATTAGCTAGTAAAAGAGATGGGCAAGAAAAGATAGGTCCTTCCTGCAATATGGGAGTGAAAAACACACATGCAAGAGTGAAAGAGAGAGAAAAAGGTTTCCTTTTGTGTTCTTCTGTATAATATTACAAACCATCCAGGTTTTTGTCTGAATTGATGTGGCTTTCTTGAGGTAATCAAAAAAGATACAGAAAATCAGAACTATACCGAAAACGCATAGCTGAAACATCTGCATTTTTATGGAGACTTGAATGTCCAAGGAGGTATCTGAGATGGTATCTTTATGTTAACGATGTTCAGTCTTTTCTGAACTCATGCAAACTCCATTTTAATTAAAAGAAATCCAAAGCTCTTCCCTGTTCACTTGCCTTATTCACTCACAGAGTTATGAGGCAGGATGCCCAGAGTGACCGCTCCAGCTGTGTGCACTGCCCTAGACACCTCTCAGCAACGCTGACTCTGTGGCTCCAGCAAGGGACAAGATACCATGAGTGAGTCCTCAGCCTGTGGCACTTTGGGGAAAGCATCCAAGAGAAGGATAACTTTGTGGACAGTTGCAATGACATTTTGACAGCTGTGTGTGTGTTAAAATGATCCTGCATTCACATATGCATTAGTGTGGGAGAATTGTCTGATTTCACAACGGAAAGAGGAGGCAACTTTTAGCTTTTGAAGAGAGCTCGTCCACTGTGAAGTGGGCTGAGGGGAAGAGCCACAGAGCCATCTTTCAGCAGAGTTCAGACACTGCTTGAAGAAGTAATGTGCAGTGACATGAGCCTGGCTGCAGCAGGAAGCATCAGGCATATGTCTCTACACTTAGGTGCACTGCCACTGAGAAGGAATTCTTCCCAGTATGACACGGTAGTCTACTGAAAGCATTTATCTTAAGAGTTGCACATTTTTAAGTACCATTTCTCATTCTAAATTAAAGTTGTCCTTTTGATAAGCAGCAGAAGAATATGCATGCCTTCAATAAACATGTATCACAAAAGTCTACACAGATCATGCAAGCTCCAGCATGCCCAGGTGGAGGCTCATGAATACACTGGCTATCAAACCTCAGTCTCAATTACAGTGTGTGTGAAAGATTGGTATCAAAATTCAGACCGCTTTGTCATTTATTAATATGATCTTAGCAAGGGCTTGTTGGGTCAGATCTCTTTTGTTATCTGCAGTTCTTTGCTTTTGGTTAATGAATATGCTGTTGAACTCATGAGTGTCTTTCCAGTAAGAGCAATATTTTTACTTGAGCTTTCAAGGACTGCAATAGCACCATCAACCAGCAAGAAACATTTTTTAATGGGAAATAAAACATTGATAAATAGAAGGCAGAACTGGTTCTCTTCAATGCCTGTACCAGCATTGCTCCCTCTAGAACCTGTCCTGTCTTAAGGCCTCATCTTTTGCATTTCCTTCACGTACTGTAGTCTTAATCTCAGAAACATCTTATTTATAGTTCTGGCTTAGACCTCACAGTACCTCATCAAGTATGTTCAAGTTGTCCCTAATCTCACTGGCAGGTGTTCTAACATCTCTAGCTGTATCTTGCAGGTGCTATGAGTCATACAAGCTTTATCAAAAAGTGCAAGATTTGTGGGAATTTCCCCAGGAATGTAGTTACATCCACCATGAATACTGCAATACCTTTAAATACACTTGAACAGTTTTGGGAAGACAAAGCCAAAATGAGTAGCTATTCTTCTACAAAACTTGTCTTACAACAATGCCATTTGTTCAACGCTCCATAGACTTTCTGTGTATGCTCAGCGTAACACGTAACCATGTTTTCCTAATTTCCCACCCAAATTAACCACATGATGCCAAAACATAGTAAGAGGAGTCATTTGAAAAAGCATGAGTCAACTCAGAACTATCCTAACTCTGGTTTTATGAAAGTAATGAGTGTAACAGTGAAGAACAAAATTTTGTTGTAAGAGTTCTGTAGGCAAAACTGATTCTGCTGCCCTCAGATAAAGAACAGTATTATTGTTTTGAACATGTTGCTGGNACCGAGCTATTCAGCCACCCCAGGACACTGTGGCAAAGGAAGAGTGGGAAGATGTTTTTTCCCTTTTCTCCCAGACTGTGAAATAGAAGTGGAAGTCTAGGGTGTGGGAAGATTTGAGGAATCTAGCAGAAAAACTCGTTTTCTCACTTACCTTTTCACCACTTCCCTAAACAGCCTTTTACCCAGACCAGCTCATTCCAATTTGCTGGGACCTGATTTTGCAGGGCTTTGTTCTACAGTACAAGTGCATATACTATAAGCCTGGCCTCTGATGCCTCTGGCTGAGCTGGTAAAGAGCATGTGGTCTGCTAACCAACCCACTCTCCACAACACTACCTCTCCTCAACAATTTTCCTTCATCCAGCCCCTTCCTCCAAACCAATGCAGCAGTAATAAGGTATTCTAAATACAAATATTGAAGAAAGATGACAAGACAGACTACCACATACATTAATCATGCCAATGATATTTCTATTTGACTTTAATGATGGTTTTGGAAGGGGCTCCCAAAACACATGAAAGTCTGAGCTGACTACTTTCTCATGTATTGCTTCTGTCCCATGACTTGAGTTTTGCAACCCACCTTTCAGGTTAATGTAAGCTTTTCAAATTCAGGTAATCTTTTTGACTTATCATCAGTGCCCCTACACCTTGCAGTTTGTTGTTCACCAAGACACATTTTGTCTCAAAGTGAGAGTTAACATGATGTGGTGTCCTTCAAAAGTAGCAATTTCTTTTTATTAGAAAGTATTATTAATTTTTCATCATTTATTATATCTGTCATGAAGTATGTAGCCTGGTAGCTAGTTTGCATCTCTAGTTAAACCAATACAGCTCATCTGAGTCTGTTAAACTACTGGTTTGTCATTTTTATGCTTCTCTCATTCTTTTTTTCTCCATTGGAATCACCTCCATCTCCAAATGCCATTAGGAATTGACGGATGGAAGTTTTCCCATGCTTACTTGGACACGTTTCAAATGACTTATGAATAAATTAAGTTCCCCACACACAAAGTCCCATTGCTTAAGAAATCTCACTGTACTGCTGGAAACAATCCTGGCTGGATGGGAAGATGAAACTGATTATTTAATAGAAGTTTTCCAACTCTCCCAGTTTTTTACCCTGTGGGCACAATGCTTTGAACTGGACAACTTCAGAAGTTTAACAAAATTTCTCCTACTTATATCAAGGCTAAATCCAGCTCTTCAACAAGAAAGCAGTTTGTTGTTCATGAGCAGTACCTTTTGCCTTTAAAAGCTAGTCAGAGTGTTTTTCTTACATGGCTTCAAGAGGCAGTGGAAGGAATAAAGAAGGAGTGGAATAAATCAAACAGGAGTGCTCCCAAAATGAAGCCAGTTTTTTTTTTCTAGTCCGTATTCAAGCAAAATTCACCATGATGTAAATGGCAGGTTTGCTTGGTTGAGACAAGCTGACTGGCCTATGCATGGAAACGAACAACTAACGCTTCCAATATTGAAGGGTATCTTTTCACCACAAAGACAGCTTAGAAGGCAGGTTTATCATTTGACACACATAAAAAGGAAGGTTTTATGGACAATTCTGTAAGAACAAACACTCATTATTGAGTTAGTTAGTAAATAATAATGATAACAGCATCAGACTGGTGACTGCTGTCAATGAGTAATGAGCTTATGCTCTTTGCATATTTATTATTAGATTTTCTGTGCTCATCAGAAATTGAGTGTAGCTTTGTTCACTACATATATCTTCATATTGCAATCAATATAATGGCACACTTTTCATAGACATCAGACTTTAATATTAATTTGCTCTTATTTATACATCACAGAAAGACACAGAACATCTTTACTTCTCTGATAAAGCCTTCATTCAAAATAAAGTATGGTTATATCATCACTGGGGTTAAGAAGATTTTATGTTTACTACTCAAAAGATTAATGGGTCACTCAAGCATTTACATTCTCATACATTTTTATGACAGTGCTATGAAGTAAATTTGATGTATGTTCAGAAGAGAATGATAGGTTTAAATGTCTAACAGCTGCTCTTTTGAATTTCAGCAATGTTTTAAGTGTTGCTACCATTTAGCACTTCCACCGCTCACTGCAATTTACTGTTTGCCTGCGTTAGTTATTTGTGTTTGCACAGGAAGACAAAGGGAAAGAATTAGGTGCAGCGTAGAAACAGTTTTACTTCCTTTAAGCCACCTGAATCTAATCAATCTTATGTCAAGCACTGCTCAGGAAAAAAATTAACACTTTTCAGAATGTTTATTGAAAGTCTTCACTGAAAAAGCATCTTAGGCTGTGTGCACAAATACACACCCTTTTCTGGATGTAGTTTGAAGCTTATTCCATGTTTTGAAATGCATTTGATGGCCCCTATATCGCAAAACCAGTTTTGATGAGTAAACAACCCAGAGGGGGGCTGATTTCAGCAAAACAGCCCATTGAAATGGCATAGACTTGGGAGTGGCAGTAGCAGCAGGAAGTTCTGATCTTTTAGCTCCAATCAACTGAAACGGCTTCAAATGCTGCTGTAGTCTTTTCCTATGTGACACATACCACACTAAATGTGATGCACTGGGTACACTTCACTTTAGACAAGACTGTTTAACACAGCAGGGAAACATGGCTCTCTAATCACCCCCTACTATGAACCAGAGCCAACACAGGGGCAATTAAATAAGAAAGATCAGAATGTCACTACAGGCAAGAACAAGCTGTGTCAGGGGACAGGGCAGTCATCATTAGGGACCACACAGATGTGCTTCCCCTTGCTTTTGTGACTCCACATATAGCATCAGTTGTTTCATGGGTACCTGTAGACTATAGCAGGCCTCCTGGCAAAGACATGAGGAGTAGATAGAGCAGGCAGCTGGGGATGCTGTACAAAACCCTTCTCTAGCCCACTCTGTACTGCATACAGAGACTCAGTTCTATGATGAAGATGCATGTGTGACCACATATTCTCATTTGTCCCCATTTTGAAGAGGGCTTAGTTCACCCCTGACTCAGAGTTTCACAACCGCCTCATTATGTGAACAAGCAAAAGACAACTACGCTGAATTCCAAAAGCAGCCAATAAATCTTTCAGAAGCCTAATTTTATTTTAGGAATGGTGCCTCAGGCAAGACTTGTGTGGCTTAGAAAGGGAAAATGTTTAAAACATTTGCAAAAGTTCTGTAAACCTGGTTTAGCCAGTTTCTGCTCTGTGTTATACTATTCTGAAGAGACTTAAAGCTTAATGGCTCCATCAAGTTGGGAAATAGAAAGAACACTTTGCCACTTATAGGAGACACAGGCTCTTGTTCAGTCTAAGGTTATCATTGCAACACACTTTTTGCATAGTCAACTTCATGACTGCCTGGAGGAATATAACGTGGAATTTAGTCAAAGAAGGACTCTAACAGAATTCTAAAATTACAAGGCAGAGCTCACCACCCATGCTACCATCACTTTCTGGTCATGCAGAACAGAAAACACAATCCTGGTAAATACCAACTATGCACCTTGTTGGGTTGGTTCTAACCTTCCTAACAAGGTTTTCACTATTCGAAGCCACATTACTCAACCCAGTGACATCCTCTGGTCTGAGAACAGCCTGCAGAAAAGCAATCGTAACAATTAGCTTTAGTCCCTGGCACCTCATAGCACCTCAAATCCCTCAGTATCTGGTCCACCATCAGACACCCACAACAAGAGTCCTGTGCTGTCTGCAGAGGCAATCTGTGACTCCATATCATGTCTCAGTGCAAGGCACTTTGCCATGTGGGAAGTAAAGCAGAAAATTACTTACTAACTCTGCAGCAAGGCTTGATACTTTGGAGATGCGAGAAAGAATTAAAGGGGAAAAAGGGAAAATATAAAATCTAAGAATATTTTTTATAATATGGAAACTAAAGGAGGGTGGAATAGATAGTTTATTTATCATTCTCTGAGTGATGTGCATCTGAGAAGACTCTCAATCCAACAACATTAGCAGCCATCCAAAAATCTGCGAAAATTGAAAAACAAAAGGAGAAAATGTCTTGTGAGCTTTCAGATGCTTCAGAGGAGTCAGGGCCAGCTGACACAGGCATGCAGAGTAAAGTAACTCACAAATACAGAACAGAAGAAACACAAAAGAACTGCCCATTGTGATCTGGATGCTGGCTAAGCAAAGCTTTGAAATCATTCAGAGTGGCAAAAAATGAAAAAAAGATGCAGAAAAAGTTAATACATATCCACTACAGACAAACTGACTTCTTAAGACATTTTAAGTAAAGTCTTCAGTAAAGTCTTAAGATACAAAAATGTGATCATACAAATTATTGGTCACTTTGTCTAAATTCGTTGTCCCTTGTGTCCCTGTGTTTGGGGATTTTTGCGTACACAGTGAGGCTCATACTGGTTTTCCACTTTTCTCATATATTGATGAATTATTTTAAAGCATTTATTTGGACTCAAGGTGTGTCAGCAGAAATACAAATTCTTAAGTTACTTAGAATATGTCATTATGTCTAATAAATAACTCACTCTGATAGAAAAATTTAGACAATCAACTTCCCTAAGTTTTTAAAAATGCTCAAACCAAACTTCTCCCCACAAATAGCTCATGATTAATTTTTATAATGAGTTATTAAATAATTATAAGTTACGTTGACATTAAGTTTCATAAACATGTGAATTTGGAACAAAAAATTCTCAATATAACTTTTGAACAATTTAATTTCCAGGGTCAGATTCAGAATTTTTTTTACTTAAACACTTATTATGCAGGCAACTGTCCTTGAAAACAATTTTTAAAACATATTAAAAACCCTAATCACAAATTTATACTATTTCTATTCAGTAAATCAGAAGCAGCCTCTCATTATTATAATGATATTGTTTAGCATTATTTTCTTCTGTACGTAGATTAGTTGCACAATTTCTCCAAACACACTTCATTATGACTAATAAAAAACCCAGATAAAAAAGTGTAGATATACAAATTAGGAAAAATATAATGTTATTAATGTTATTTTAATTTATACTCCCAAGAAAACTTACAGCAAGGTATAAATTTACTTGCTTAAGAAAATAAATGAAAAGATAATTAAACTCTAATTAAAATTACACTCTGATGTACAGATGCAAGGATGAGCAATTCCAGCTAGAGCATAATTAACCATGTACACTAACATTTGTTTGTACTTATAGCTAAGCATGAATTTATTTAAAAAACCCCCAAGACCTCATTTCAGTATCCAAACACATGCTTAGTGCCCCCTAAAGATGGTGTGTTTGAGTTGCTCAATAGCAGCAGATTACCCACACGCTTAAGATCAAGCCCAAGTGAGTACTTTGCTGAATTCAAGTCAAAACGTGACTCAGTCACAGGCTTAGTTTGTGCTTCTGTGCTGCATGAGGGGTGGAGTGGGGAGATGTGGAAGCAGAGTGCCTCATCTTCCTTAATTTCATATCAGGGGTGTGAATTGTGTCAGTCCTTGAACTCCTAGGGCAGAAGTGGGAGGATTTAGCTCTAAAAGGTGGACAGACACAGCAAGAGCATGGTTCACCCACTGCTTGACAGCCAGCAGAACTAGACTGATAGATATGCACTTAAAAGCAGAGGTGGGACCAGGATGTAAAGCACAGCACGCCGAGACCACAGTGTCAGCACTCTGCATGCAAATATGTAGTGCCTGCAACTGATACCATGCCATGCACAGTGCCAATTCTTTGTGTGCTTCTTTGCAAGAGCACACTACAGCTAATCCTGTACGCCAATTGCCTATGCAAAACAAATATGCAAAATGTTGTATATTTGCTTATATATAAAGATTAAAAACACAGCTTCATACAATTTTTTTGAGCCATGTCACTGAAGAGCCATGAGTAGAGGGTAGGAGTCCTCCTCTAAGTGCATCTAGATACACCCCTACCACAGTCTCTCTCACTACTTGATCTGAAGCTGAATAAGTACAGATTGTACACCCATGTTCTCTTTGAGGTCTTCAGACACCACAGATGGTCCTTATATCCTACAGCACCCAAGCAAACCAGCCCAGGCCAAATAGCTCAGTTGAGGCTCTTCTCCCTTCATTACCCCAAGCATGTTTTTCAGTTTGCATGTTTCATAGTACCCTGATGTTTGCCTTAAAGACAACTGTCAGATCAGTTAAGAGACAGCAAATACTTGCCTCTGTAAGCACAGAGAGGGAGGGAGTAAACATGTACCCTTCTTCGCTTTGTGGGGTTGGACAGGTATTTCCAAAAGACATGAAAAGAAATTCACTAATTTCTACATCCAACACAACCTCTTGATGACTCTAGAGTAGCTGGAGTGAGTCATCTAAGCTGTAAGGAAGCTGTAGCTTTGTTCTAAATTGCTCTGAAGTTTGTGCCATACGTTGCAACTGCAAAGTGAAAACAAAGTGGATCTAAAACCCTGCAAGTCAGAACGATTTGGTTTTACATTTGCTTCCCTGGGCTGATATAATGCAAAGATACTGATCAATCTAGAATTACTCACTAATTTTTATATGCTTCTGAATAGTCTTTATAGAATTAGAAACTTAAGACAATTAATCTAGTTACAATGAGTTCTTTGCTGTCAGCAGCTATTTATTTGCTTATGTTTTCACCATTATCTACACAAAACAGTTTCAATCATAAGTACAGGCAGCATACATTTTGGCTTTTGTCCTTCTATTTCTCATACCTCACTGATTATCCTGACCTGCCTTTAGACTAGCAGCACCGTACTTTCAAGTTTTTCACTTCGGGAAAGGTCTCTCCTTTGGTGCCTATGGAAGAAACATCACGGGACAAAACACAAAACACTCCAGACTCAAGGCTTCAGCTTTCGCACTGTGGTCAGCATTAAAGACTGGATTATACAGCTAGAAAATTGACAAACAAAGAGACATCTCTGACTGTCTTGAATTCATTCTTATGGAGAAAGAAAATCTATGTTATAGTCCTTCCTAAAAGGCTTCACAGGAAAGGAATATTTATGGAAGCCTCTAGAAAAAGGATTTTAAAATATTACTGTACTTCCGTTGAAATTAATGATACAAAAACCTGTTGACCTCAGGAACATGACTTTGATGTCTTTAAATAAAACAACTGTAGGAAGCTATACAACATAACTGATGCCATTTTTCCTTTAATCTAATGGAATTAATCTGTCCACACTGTGTTTTAAGGAAACTCTTCTGCAGTTTATTTTTCCCACTGTACTATATTTTGTTTAATTTCTAGTCCTCTCAATAACCAGAAAGTTCTAGAGCCTGCCTAAATATTTATTTGTTTCAGGCAAGAAAGAATTGAGCACTAACAATTCTGCTTTATCTTCTCCTCCCAAGTTAAGGTTATTCTGCTTTGCAAAGCTAGTTCATCAAAGATTGCAACAGCAGAAAATTGTTCTGAGCAGACATGCTGTGAAATACTAATAAAAAAAGGGTTTGGGCAGAGCTAACACACAGGACACAGAGCAGATGCATCAAATTCATAAGGAGAATGTCCGTGGGGGGAAAAGGCTCTCCAAAAGGTGCCAGTGGTCTTTGGCCCTTTAGAGACTGTAGGCCACAGTCTGGCCCCTGCTCTCCACACCATGTACCATTATTTTGCTGAGTTCCCCCCAACGGCATACCTGGCTGTAAAGAAAAGCTCAGGCAGTCCCACAGTAGACCCTGTGGTGAGCAGGGGGAAAGGGCAAGGCAGGCTACAATCAGCAAAGCTGGGCTTCACCCAGAGGGCTGGGGGACAGCACCAGCAGCTGTCAAGGCCCTTGCACAATCCTTGCAAGAGGGGGCAGTGGCTCAGAGCACTTTGAAAGCCATGACTTTTCTGACCTGTCTTGGGAAGCAGATGGAGCTTGGGCAGTAAACCTCTATTTTAATTCTCATTCCTGACAAATGAAAATGTTTTCTGCTAGTTGCCTTAAAGAAAAGCAAAAAGAAATGAAATCAGACACAAGCTTTTCTAGCATTATTTGTTAATATTTTTTGGCAGCTGTACATATACTACTCTCTTGCTGTGACCATAATCGAAGCCTAATGCTGCTCCCAAGGAATGCTGTGGCAGTATTCCCACCAACTGCACTGCAAGCAGATTTGGGGCCTTTGTTTGGTCAAAGCTGTTCCAGATGGAGTCCAAAGGATTCCCACCCGGCATTCCAGTTGTAAAGAATGACTCTGCCTTCCTCTTCCAATAGGAGTTTTCTGTCTCCGGGTACAGTTGACCTGTTAGGATCAAGAGTGGAAATGACCCACTACCATTGTGCAAGACGACTCTTTGGGAGAAAAGGGTAATGCCACATTTTATTACCTGCATACCTGTCTAATCAATGTTAAGGTGGTTATATTCAGTGTAATTCAGTTTAGTGTTGTATATATTGAAAGGGTTTCTGCTAGTCACAGGAATGTATCTACTCCTAGGACAGAAATATAATTACAGTACACCAACAGAACAGATTTTTTGAAGAATGTGAACACATGAAACCATACCAGGAGTATAAGGCAGGCAAAATATAAGCTACCTCAGAAGGAAATCTTACAATCACAAAAGGGAAAATTCTTTAGTTCTTCTGGGATCTTTAATGGTGAAAAATTCCTTAGAAACTTATATTTACATCACACGTCATAAAGCACTAATATTTTCTGTCATTAATAGTGAGCTATTAGCCTAGCAGTAATTTTTGTGACGAGCTGAGGTGGGACTAGTTGTCAGATGACAGATGTGCAGAAACAGCAAGCTTTCTGGTACTGTCTATTTCAAAACTCACTTCTGAAAATTTAGGCTGCTATTATCATTATATATTACTTCGAAACAAAACTCTCCCTCCCTCGACTTTGTTAGTAACTCACTGCTGATCTATGGCTCTAATTTTGTAAGCAAACTGATGTTTGTGCATGCAAGTAGGACTTCTGAGCAAAGACTGCAAATTTAGGCCAGTAGAAAAATAACCACCCAAGTTACCACAATACCCAGCTTGAAATTTTGGTCCAAAGCATTTGATTCAACAATACCATAAAGCATTGCCAAGCTCTCAATTCAGATGAGAAGATTCACCAAATCATGCATAGATGTTTTTCAAATTCATACTTACTCAGAAACTTCCAGGATAAGAAACTAAACTTTGTCCTCCCTTAAGTTATGAGGCTGAGACTGTGCAGGCCCAAAGCCAAGCACCCTGATTAGTATTCTAGTGAGAAACACTGTGACACCCATGAAGAATCCATTGGCACAAGGCACCTGCATGCTTAGATGGAAGATTTCTTGATGGGAATGGCTGCTGATATAGGACAGAGTTTAAGAATTTGTTTCATAAATCCAGGTTTGCTAGCTCTGGTCAGTTTAGGTTTAGAAACCTGATAGACCTCAAACACATAATGACATCCAAACACTGTTAAAGTTTTCTGAGAACAATTATGCTAAAATGTGACCCTTTAGTTAAATTTCATTATGGCGTGCATTGAGGAACAATTGCACATCCCAAGCAAATTATTTAGGCATTCCTGTAACACACCGAATATTCTTGTGCATTGAATCAACAATTTGAGAAAAACAGTAGTTCTGACCAATTATGTGGAGAGGAAAGCAAAACAATTAACATATAGACTTCACTTTCTTTTGAATAATTGTAGATGTACCTGTTTGCAGAGGTGCTCCATTGGCTTGGTTACTTTCCAAGACTAGGAAATATATATAAGCTTCCAAAAGCTGACAGATAGCAGCGGTTGTGGGAGGGGAACAACTTTTTTTTCTACATTCACCATTATTCACTGAAATAGGCTTGTTTGCTTGTTTCTTAGTATCTTGGGAGCAGTGATTAAAAACAAACCAAACAATATTTTCTTGTGAGATTCTGAAGCAAATAGCCTTCCTTTAACTTCACCAGACACTCAACTGGGCTTTGAGTAAAGTTGGGGATTGACTCCAAGTGACACAGCAGTGACCCAGACTTTGCAACCAAGAAATAGAAATAACTGTAATGCCTTATGGGCTTCCAAAACCTGTCCAACAGTTTTGCCTTTGTTAATGCACATTTCACTCTGACAAAAGATGGGCAAGGAGCAGAAAAAGCGCACCTAAGTTGTGTGACACTTTGTGTTTAGCAGGCGAATTTGTATGACATTTTCTCCCTTCCGTTTTCTCAGTGACTGAGTGAAAGCTTGCGCATGTTTGTCAGACTGGCCCTCCATTAAATGTCTCTTCATGGAAATAAGGGGATATTTATGCACAGTGACTAATGAATGGATGCATTCCAGCATCTGCTATTGTGTATTTCCTGTAAAGTCATTTATTATTCTATCTAACAAACACAGTGTTCTTGGGTTGATGCTTAAGATTAATGAGGCATTTACTCCTATTCAAGAAACAAGTTCAGAAGACGCATTTTCTCCCATTCAGCTGTGCTGATAGTTTAATTAATGCCATTAATACATATAAGTCACCAAGAACTGTTTTATGGTAACACTAAGGAAAGTTGGCAAAGCAAGGAAATTTCAGAGGTAAAGCTACAACATAACACTTCCCTTTGTTTCCAGGTAGTACAATATTCTCCAGACAGTGGGTGATCTTACAGACTACATGAGTAACAAAACCCCAAGATGTAATGGGCTGAGGAAATAACAGAATATCAGTCTTGACCCTCTGCTTGTGTGGGCTTAGTCAAATCCTTAATGTGATTTCACTACAAATTTATTTTTTANCCCCCCCCCCCCCCCAGTATTAGAGACAAAAAGAAAGAAAATGCCCTCTCACTGAAATGTAAGAGTCAATACTGTAGACCATAACAAATGCTATGGTCTATGGTTTAAAGATATATTACGGGAATTTTTCAAAGTGTGTATAGTTTCACTGATATGACAGGAAGAATTTAATGGCTCTTTCAGTGCTTGTACCATTTTTTGCTCAAGTTTCTGCATGGTGCCTTTTTTTGTTAGGGATGCCTAATTGCCAGGCCCACTTAGGCCAGCACAGAAAGCCTGGTGTGAACTGAAATGTCGCTGGGTTCACATTTCAGAAACAGAGAACTGGAAAACAAGGAGTGAGCAGGGGAATATGCAAGTGTAAAGGAGGGGATAAAAAACAAAAATACAATGAAAAGGTAGCACTTAACTGGGCTTCACAACCCTGGTCCCAGAAGAAAACAACACATAAAGGTACACCACTCAGGCACTAAAACACAGGCCTTCTCATACTGAAGTCTCATCAAGAGCTAAATTTTCAACCATAGACCTATGATTGGGTTAATCTCCTCCCTGTTGTCACCCAAAGTGATTGTCTCATGAGATTATGCACAAGAAGCACCTCGAAGACATCATTCTTACTGAAAGAGAACGGCAGTGCAAGGACCAAATCTACCGGTGATGCAGAGAAGCAAACGCAGTAACATACAGCTGAGTTACATCTCTAGACAGCTGCTTGCTGAGCTTCTAGAGACACAACGCTGGTTTAATTTGTTTAAGCCTCCTAATAGAACTTTTCTTTCCTAATTTTCAGTTTTTATCTCAAGGACTGGTAACAGGAAAAGAAACTAACATAACAAAGACAAAACCCCAAATCAAACAGCCTTTCAACATTATTTTAACTCTCCAAATAGGAGAAATAAGCAAATCAAAGCACAATTGGCAGTGCTTATAGAGGAGCTCTAGATCTTAGTGTGCCCAGGCTGCTGGCAGTGCTTTGTCACCATGAAGCTTTGCTGCTTGAGCTAACGCCTTGTAAAAAGCCACTCCCAGTCTGCAGTGAACAACTCCAGGTACAGGGATGGATGTTGACCTTGGTATAGTGCCTGGTAGAACAAGAAACTCCTGGAGAGTTATACAGACAAAAGCCCATTACCTGCTCTAATTACTCCAAATAAGTAAATCAACAAAGTCCACATAGCCCAATAGGATAAAAAAAGAGGCCTTGAGGGAGACATTTAGGTCTTCAAGACATATTTCTAAAACTTATCCTTCAACAAAACAGTTTTGCTCACAGTGAAAATTCAATGATTAACAACAGAAGACTGTATGAACATATTTGTTAGTTATAAAAATACCTCCTCTCCCCAGCTGTCCCAGCCAGAAGATCTGAAATGGCCATAATATCGTAGTAAACACCTCAGCCTGAAACAGTGATGCTATCAACAGCTGCAAGGACATGCTATGGACAACTGGGAGTAAGACCTGCTAGGCAGGCAACAGGCATCAGGCATACAGACATCAGCCGTCCCTTATTGTGAGAGTAATACAGACAGAATTACACATCTTCTGCCCAGAGAATAAAATACAACACATAATCTAATTCTCAGTGTCATTAAAGACAACAAACCTACTATTTAAATTTACTACTCCAAGTTGTTTGTAAGAAGTTTGATCAACAGCCCCAAGAAATACAATATTTTTTCCTGCAAGGGTTTCCTAGTGCTTAGCCTGCAGCTGTTAGCATTGGATTTCAAGACACACTGTACTAGACTGTATTAGGCATGTGAAAGGACTTTCATTCCTCATTAGCTGCGCATAAGAAAGGATTGTAACTTTTAAAAAGAACTAAGCAGCTTTGTAAAAAACTTGAATTTTGCTCTAACAAAAATCATACTTGTTAAAACTTTTCTTTTATTCCCAGCTGAACTATGCTTCAACTCAAAGCAAATAAAGTCATCAGTTGACTCCATTCTATTAGAGGACAGCATTTAGAGAAAGAGGGAGGGAAAAAAGAAATAAAAAAGAGTCCAATAGGTCTTTGAACAGTGGTCCCTTGTCTGTCACATCAAGACATGCCTTCTACTTCACACACTATTGACCATGAAAAGCAATCTTGCGACTTTTGAAGCCCCGTCACAAAAAAAAAGAGTGCAAGAGAAAACTTTTCTTGAAATGTCAAGGATGGGGGGCTGACTGCTCTCATCTCCTATGATTAATGACTTGTGGCCTTATTGTGTAGAGGCTGCTAATTAGCTTCAGACTGATTAAGGCTGCAGAATGCAAAATTCAGCTTGATAAACCTGGACAGCCTCCATTCCCCACCTCAAACAAGCCTGGCACAGAAACTCTGGCATCTAGTTTTGTGCTAAAAACATGCTTATTGGAGCTAATGTAATTCCAAATTACTCTGGGCTTCATCTACTAGAAACTCAAACTGCAGTGTTTTCCTGTATAATTAATTTTCAGTCCTGTCCCAGTTACCTGCTTTTTATCTAAAAACTTGCTTCACACTTTGAGTAAGCAGATATCATATACTAACAAATCTTATTCAACACCATTTAAAATTTAGTTAAAAAGCAAAAAAAAATAGCAGGAGGATACTTTTAATCTTTTGTTATCCCCTTATTGACGAACGAGAGCAAGTTCATTATAATGCTTCTAAAAAGTTGCACACAGCCTTCTTGGATGTTCTTTATAGATGCATTTAAAAAGAGAGCAGAAAAGTGGCAGTTCCTAAATTGTTATTGCCTAACATTCTGACCACCTGCTTTACTGGAATACATACTGAACCCTTTATTTGGTAATAATCGCTTGCCATAGCTAGAGAGGTGGAAGTCTAGTACATAGGGAGTTTCAATCCCTTCTGCCATGACCCCCCTCCTTCTCTCCTCCCAGTCTTGGACTAAATCTTCTTGTTAAATTGATCCTCACATGGAAAAGCATTACATTCCACTAACACAGGAAGGTTGCAAATACTTATGCCAGATTTTTAACACTAACCTCATCAAACTGATGCACTACAACATAAGGCTGATTAGCTTAATAACTGATTACTCGTCCTCTGGGCACTAGCAACCAAAATTAGAAACTTTAGCAGCTCATATAACAAAGTAATATCAGCTTATTTTTTCAGATACCTACAGTTACAAGAGGGGAGGGAAAAAAAATAATGTTTCTAGGCTAGTACCAAAGAGGGAAAGTTTCTTGGTTTTGGTGGGATGGATTGAAATGCTAATAATTTCCTCTCTACTGAATAATACCTAGATAGAAAGACCACATAAATATCTGTGCACAAAGACAAATTAACCAAATTATCATAGTTGAATTATTTTTAATTTCACATATACACAAGTCTGAACACCTTAAGCCCATGAGCTGCTTGAATTCAAGAGTCTTCCTTTCATGCTCGGATTTCTCAGAGCATCCTTCACTTGTTCCACCCATTACTCATTTGCATTGCTCTACACCCACAGGGCACCTGTTACACCAGGTACTGCATGTTGTGAAGTGAAAAGACAGTCATGCTTCAAAAGACTAAGTTCCAGTATTGCAAAAATACTTCCACATGAGTAATTGCAGCAGGCCTTGCCAAGAGAAGAGTTTGCAAGGGTAGTGCTATATTTATGATGAAAGACAACAGGTGGCCATTGGAAATAGTAACTTAAGGGACCATGAGATGACTGCAACAGACAATGTAGGGAGAGGGCATCATCCACAGCCTCTTTCAGGTCCCCAACAGGAAGCCTAAGTTTATGCCTAACTTGAAGCATGCAAGCAATCCCTTTGAAAGCAGTAGTAATGAGATTTTTCAGTACTTGTGTGTCTATGCATTTATTTTCACTGTAATTATATAGCACATACACTGTGTGGTGTAAACACTAGCAGACCAACCTCAGCATTCTGTAAGGTAGCACAGTTCCTCCGGCATCAATATATTGCTCAAGACCTGGGATTTAACTTATTGTTTATAAGCATTTTTCTATGCCTTACCCTGTTTCTTTTTTGCCTTGTTTTGCTTTCAGCAAGGCTCTTTGTAGTGTCATAACTCACAATCTTTCTAGTCAGACTTTGTTTATAAAACCTCTATTGTTCCAGAACAATGGAGTTGTGACCTGTTTGAAGGCAGGACTGCAATCAGGGCCCTCTCCGTACTTTCTCAGGGCGCACTTTGTAACAAAGTGAATAGACCACACAACCCTATTGATGTCAGCCAGGAGGGGAAAAATAGGCTCCCTCAATAAATCTCAACATAAATCCACTTGCCCTATCTCACCATCTGTATGAATTCACCTAAAGCACAAAATTAATAAGCAGAACAAGTTATCCCCAAGCCTAAAAGATTGAAATACTGCTTGTAGACCAAGATGGATTTGTTTCATACTTAGGGAAGTTTTGGGGAATTCACAGGCATAGAAAGCAACAGGTGGAAACATAGCTTGGGCCAAGACAAAGTGAATGAGATTGACCCTAGCATCATGAATATCTTCCACTCTTCTGTGTCAGTTCCCTGCTATAAATTTCTTCAGTGGCAGGTTTGTGGCTTCTGTTGCTTTCTTATCACTGATGACTTTGGTTTTCTAATTTTGCCTCCAATGTTACAGAACAATTATCCACACAACACAAGTATTCACAGTGAAACGACCACAACTTTTTTCCTTATTTAAAAATGCCACATTCTGTAGTCCTGGTTTTGAAGGTCAGGTAAGGGTTGCTTAGAAGAGGTTGAAGATGACCATGTCTCTTTTGAAATATACTTCTAGTCACTCATCAGTGGCACTCACCCTTGTTCAGCTTTACTTTTTTTTTGTACATATGTTAAGAACATAAAGTAAGATAGTAAAAGAAATCATTGCAGAAAAGAGAACTAAAGAGAAGGGTTTTCCTTAACTTCAGTGGAAAAAGCCTTCACATATTGTCTAGGTGTATTCTAGGCAGTTAAAACATGTGCATTCAATATAAATTTTCATTATCATTCATGAAAGAAGAAAACAAAAAAGCCAGAGCAAGCACTAAAACAAGCAAACAAATGGAGCCTCCAACTTAATTGCATAAGTGTTTGCGGGAAAACTGAAAGCACTTCAGAGCAGTGCTACCTTTTTGTCCAGTGTCAATACAGCTTCTAGCACAGCAGGGTTCCAAATTGCGACCAAGTCTTTCAAACAGTGCTGCATTGAGCAACAACAGCGTAAAGCCAGCTAAAGCCAAGTTATTTCTAAATTCGAATTATTATTTATGTTTTCAAGCATTCACTCTATTTTGACAGCAATAAAATCCTCCTATAATGTCTTCCATCTGAGTAGAGCATATCAAAGTGCTTTGCAACAAATTACTGGTTAAAATGTGAAAAAGAAATTTAATTGTTATAATAGAAGGCAAAAGATCTAAGTGAAGTCCTGCTAGAGGGAAAATTCTACTGTAAATTCATCAGGACTAAAAGCCTGAGAAAAACTGATTTTAAAAAATTATATTTCTGCTGAATCAAGACATATTTATCATATATAACTTTACACAGCAAATTCCAGGCAACTTGTTATATTGCTAGTTAGAAAACACTTCAACTTAAAATGAGTGTTCAGGTACCATTAGTAAAATGGCACACTTATTGGTAATACAAGCTATCAACACCAGATCAACATTTGTAGATCTGTGTCTTCTGACCTGGTCATGCCTACTCAATGACTAACCACTCTGAATGAGTGAAAAACTAAGGGGGGAAAACAGCCCTGTGAAGCAAACACTCATCTTGGATATTCTCAACAGAAAAGAAGGAGAGCAATCAAACAGAGCTCCTTATGTGAGAGACACATGCAGAGGACCAGCCTAGGGGTGAAGTAAGGCAGGGGAATCCAATGCTGTTTCTCCAGGCCTTGGGAGGATAAAAAGGAGCTGTCCATAGGACCTTTCATGAGGAATTCATTCATTTTTCTGTGTTGAAAATATAAGGAAAAAAAATGAGCAACCTAAAAAGAGCTTAGTTATGACATCCCTCCCCTCACTCCCTCCAGACAGGCAAACCTATTTAGAACATCCACAATCTATTCATTTAGTAGCACTGAAGTTATTAAAAATGTGTAAAAATTTAACTACATGTATATTAAAAACCCACTTCCAGTAAAGCTGGAATAACTATACTTTGCTCTAGCTTAAAGCATTTTACTAGGTACCATAAAGCAACCCTACCATGCACAGACAATGCCTTTGCTCCTGAGTAATATGCAAAATACTTTGTTAATCCACCTCACTGCTTTTATAGTCTGATGATTGGTTCAACAGCTGAGTATCAGCACCAAATCAATTCAGGTGTCCTCGTTAATGCCTTCATTCACTGTGGCTACAGGGCATAGGCTGATTGCCTGAGCACTGAAGGGATGGCAACAACACCCAGCTGCCACCACTCCCCTCAGCAGAGGACCTGTGCAAGGCTATAAGGACAGCTGGAGTTCAGGGGATGCTGCAGCACCACAGAAGAGGGCAAGGTGGGGTGGGGCCAGGGGTACAGCTGCCCAGGCATCCCCATTTCTACTGAGATCCTGCTTGCAAAGTTAAGTGTGGCAATTGAGAAGTGAAAATGTTTATATCTATGTTAGAGTTTTTGTGTCCCAAGCACAACACATCAGCCAGGTAGCAAAGGAGTCGGAAGTAACAACCTGAGAGATCAGAGCGTGGAGGTGCTAGGGGAGGCTTCAGGGAAAAGAGCTAGAGAACAGATTTGAGGATGAGAAGACCTACGATGACAAGTCAAAAAATACATTCAGGTTATGCATCTGTTTATCAGATTAAGATATCTGAAAATAGACTGTCTGACTACGGTGTAATAAATCTAATTACTGGACATCTATAAGAGTGTAGTAGGCCAGCCAGGTCAGCATCAGAAATAATTACAGGTCCAACAGAGAGACCATCACAATCTACAGACACTCTTGAGGCAATAATCATACAATGGTTTGGGTTGAAAGTGACCTTTAAGGTCTTCTAGCTCTAAATCCTCTGTTGTGGACAAGGACACCTGCCACTAGACCAGGCTGCTCAGAGCCCCATCCAACCTGGTCTTGAGCACTTCCAGAGATGGGGCATCCACGACTTCTCTGGGCAACCTGTTCTAGATACTATGTTTGGTTAGACAAATGAGGTGTAAGGGCAGCAAGCTTTTAAGCATACAATCTCTTGTTTGATAGCATAAAGTACATAAAAGTCAGTTACATGGGCAAACCTGGCCTCTTGGCGTTTTGGATATGATACATAAAGCTTTGGAGAAATAAATTTCTCACTGCACAATATAAACCAGCTCTCCCAAGCTGGGTCGTAACTGATTGAAGGACACCCAGAGCTTCTATTTCCACTTAACAACTAGGAAATTATTTTCAGCAATTTATGGTGTACTACAAAGCTACCCAAACCAAAAATATCGTGCATTTTAGATGCTGTATAAAAATTGGTGCCCTGGGATGTGTGTAGGAAATAACCTGTACTTAAAGTTGGTAGCTAAAATTATTGATAATAGCAAAAAAAAAAAAATCCAGTCTCCAAGCAAGTCATCATAATGCTTAATAATTGATTGTAATTATAATAAATACTAATGAATTCATTTATAAAGTAACGTAGCTTTATATGTTTATTCACTTTCCTAGGAAATATTTGTGTTGGTGTTATGTCAACAATTTAATACACTAAAATAATTTATAATTATTTATTATTAGTTTCAACACTTAATAAAAAGCAGTTGTTTTGCATAAATAGCAAAGCAATCTTCAGAACACATCTGTGTCCCCAGCAAGCATTCAGCCTGGCTTGAGTCCTTTTACCATCTGTGAGCCTGCAGGATGGAGCTGCACCCGCCAGCTGAACATCCCAAACAGCAGAATGAGCAGGCCTGCAGGGAGGACCTTGCCCTAACCTGGGGTTTACCAGCATCCAGTCTGTCTATCTCCAGAGCCAAACATTTCCACTCGGAAGAGATTCAGTCACTCCTCAACAAGATCATCCCTCCATACTGAGTTAGTAGGTCTGAATAATCTCTCCCACCCCTATACAATTTCCTACCTTTCTGAAGTGTGTCCATATACCGCTTCATCTTCTAAGACTGCATTCCTCTTCCTCCATTAACTCTGCTAGGGATGCAAATATTTATGACAGCTTTTTCAACTCAGCCATTTGATTCATCTGTGAAGGTTATTGGGTACTACATTAACCTCTTTTGTGCCGCTTGGGATGTATATCCCCTGCTGCACTCATATTCCTGATGTGGAGCATCTCTCAGCAAGAGTGGCAACAATGAGCAGGGCAGTGCCCTCTGTGGAGCTCCAGGAATGTGATGGCAGGCAGTTCCTGCAGGGCAAGGGGACTCAAATCTGCCTGCTGTGAGCTCAGAGCTAACGGCGAGGCCAGCTGGTCACCTTTTCACTGTGCACACTGAGAGGGAGATGCTGTCCTGCATAGGAAATGCAAACCTGCAACCGCTGGCTCTAGGATTGAGGTGATTATGTGATCAGCACCATCCTGCCTAGTACCTGGAATTGAATCAGGACTGGATTGTCCCTCTAGGCACAAAAGATCACATCTACTACAGCACTAGTAGGGGTGGTGGTGAGGCATGTGGTAAATAGGCCACATCAAAACTCTCTCTTTCTAAACCTGTCACACCTGGATCCCCACTTCTGTCTCCTAGGGTCACCTCAGAAGACCCAAACTGTGCCTGAGTCACACAGTGGCCTGCATGCCCTTGCCCATGCCACTATTATGACCAGCTGACAATGCCTTTATGCTACTGTTTTATCTGATTCATGCCATCAGTACCAAAGCCTGATTAGCAAATAGAACAGGAGGAAGGGGATTCACACTGACCTTCTAAGGTTTATGAGTGCTGGCATGCCTTTTTTATTTCTCTGAACTTGAAATCCTGGGCACACTCACCACCTGCCTGCTTTGCTAGGCACCTCCATGGTGTTTGACGATAGCTAGTTGTCCTCTCATTTAAAGGGAATTATGGATCTGACTCAGAAGATTCAGTACACACAGTATAGGTTATTGTGAGTCAAAGAATAGACCTTACCTCAGCCCAAAGTATGGAAGTATACTGAGAACTTTCAAGGACACCACTAACTGACCTGTTCTTGATTCCAAGCAAAAGACAAAGTCCTGGGATGGCAGTAGCCAGGCCTCTTCATCTCAAGAGCAGTGTGACAACAGCTGGATATTATCCTAAGTCCTTCCCTTTTCTTTTAAAAGAGCATGTCTTGATATAAACACCAAGACCTCATGAAGAGTTGCAAAATTTGCCACCTCAAGAGCTACAGCAATGCAGTTGTTGCAAAAAGGAGGAAGCTAACCCCAAGGAGCTCAGACCTGGAACAAGTTTCTGTAAATGCACGGCTGCCATTCTGCTCGCACCTTTGCTGTCAATGTGAAGCTCTACAGGATGAGGTTAAGAGCTGGGCTCTGTGGCTGACTCATCTAGCAGACACACAGCTCCTGTGGGCTGTGCTGAGAGAGAAACACAAGGAGTAAAGAGATTATACTGTATTGTAGGTCAAGAGCCAGTTTTGGTGGACTGTTAATCTCCAAGAGTATCATTGCCAAAGTCACTCCTTAATGTAGCAGTTCAAGAGACAGCCTCTGTCTCAGGACCCGAGGCTAACCTATTTGATGTCACACTACAAGTAGAGCAGGTGCTGGGCTTGCAATGTATATTTGATGTCTAGTGTTGAAAAGTGAATTGATTGAAATGCTGTCAGGCTGCATTTTGAATGATTGCACTACTAATGTCACCTAGAGGCAACTTGATGGACATTCTGCCATGCACAGAATACAGTAGGCTGGAAATCATCATTTGCAAATCATCACCTTTGAAAGTACAACAACCAATTCAGCTGAAAAAAAAAAAAAAAAAAGAACTGGAAACATGTTGAAGAAACATTAACCTGAGGAAGTGAGCAAATCAGGAACACCAAATATTTAGGCTCATGGATTTCTCATTATGGGAACTTTCAGCCAACTGTATTTCTTTTGGGGTGTTGCATTTCAAAACCTGTGTTTTGTTTGATAATATAATTCCACCACAGGAAATCTAATCAGTTTGTCTTCTAAGTCTTTAGTGATATACATTTGGGGTTTTGTCCATTTATGAAAGTAGTTTTACAAAATCTGTCACTATATACAAACGTGACAAAATGAGTAGTAGAACACTGGCATATTTATGAAAGGGAACTTAGTATTTAAATTCTATTGTTGATCATATAAATTACAGTTTTGACCTATATTTCCTTGCCCTGACACCACCCTGGGTTAGAGTTTATAAACATTCACATCATAAGATAGAGGTAGGGAAGATTTACTTATTTACGGTGTCAACTCTTCTCCATAAAAAATAGAATTCTGCAATTAATTTTACATCAATCTGGAGATTAATTTTAGCAATGTGGTAAAACCATTGGCTTATAGGTGTTCTCAGAACCAACATCCCAGAAAGAAGAAGAAGCAGGACTAAGGAAACATGAGTATTTCCCCACAGTCATTGACTATTGTCAGCTTATATTAGCTAGTCAGCAATAATGCTGAAGCCTTTCTTCAAGTACTCTTCTATCAGATTTACTGAGAAATTTGGTATGAATTTACTGTGAGTGTATTACTCTAGAAAACAACAACAGAAACTGAGATACAGGCTAGATGTTCAACTGTTTCATTCTAAAAATCCTGTGGGGTTTTTCTTCACATACCAGTGTATTCATATATATCCTCAAAGATATTATGCTCTCCTTGAGCATTACAGAACACAGCATCTCATGGAGAAGAACATTTCAAATTCTATACGAATTTGGCACCGCACCAGGGAAACTCTATCCCTTCCTCTAACAAATGGAGACAGGAAGCCATTTCGCATCTGCACAAAGACACACAGCAAGTTAAAGAGTTCTGTGTCTACTGAAAACAAAAGGATTCCATGTTGAAGCAGGAACTGCTTACACAGTTTCAAAACCAAGTGGAATCAGGAACAGACTTCTTCTCCAGCCCCTCGAAAACTCACTGCTCATGGTACCACATGTAGCAGTGAAATGTTCAAGCAGACACTGCTTTTCTTGAGCAAGGAACATGGAACAGGGCCACGGAAAGGCCAGACCTTGACTAAAGGCAGGCTGCCTGGGAGCTCTCCTGCTGCACTGCACACGTGAATCTTAAATGGGGCCACTCATCAGGGAGCAGAAAGAGCAGGGCTTCTCCAAGGAGAGAAGAAGCTGGGCAATAAGGATAACTTGAATGAAGCCCCACATTGCCTGAACAGGACCGAGCTGGTGGTTGTAATGGGGTCCATTGACAGACCCAGACTACGTGAGATAAAGAGTCAAATGGCAGCATCCTTCCAGGAAGCACAATCAAGAGAGGAGGCTGAAAATGGGTTTGTGACACAGCTCTAAGGAACACCCAGGATACAGACAGGACAGGGCAGGGAAGGTCTGGAGTCCACCCCAGACAACCAGGCAGCAAGCCAGAGCAATGAATGGATGGCACTGGAACACCTATAACTCGGCTTAGGGGACAGCCCAAGGCTCAGTCAGCCCGGACCTGCAGGCGAGGGTTGTGGGACAGGGCCTCAGGTGAGCCTCAGCAATCTCCTAAGGCCAGTCAGGGCCTCATACAACCCAACCTATACCTCGGAAAGAGATAGGAGTCTAAAGCCCTGTTTAAGCAAGAAATGTTGTTGCTGCTTTACCTTTTAATAAAAATATATATCTGCTTTTATGCTGAAAGGCTGGCATCTGGCCAACAAAAGATCAGGTTTTTCTTCAGCACCTGATATAACCTTCACAATAAGGAACACAGCCCGGGGAGAAGAGAGACAGCCGAACTCAAGAGTAACTAGACAGAAATGCCTTTATTTATTTATATACAGAAGGGTTTTATACCCGAGGTTGTTGGAATGGTAAAAAGGTCATTGGATCTTTAGTTAACCACCCCCCAGGGTTATTGGCTAGATCTTAAAAACACCCATTTCCTAAACAATCCTTCAAGGTAACAATAACAAAGTGCAAAAACACCTCACAGGTGCAAGATAGAAGAATTATTTACAAAAGCTCTCTAGCTGTTTTGCAGCTAGCTCAGTGAGAAAGCAAGAATGCTCACGGACGCAGGCAGATACTGAAAAATCTCTCTGCTACCAAGCTTTCAGCATAAACACATATAGGCATGTGTTGGGGCAAAAAAAGTTCTGCTCAAAGGGTGATGGGCAGTCTTTCCTCTTGTATGCTGTATAGACTGCAAAAATCAGTTTAATGAAGAAAAGTTTAAATATACAAATACTTACATAAGAAGAAGACCAAAAAAAAAAAAGTACCCAGTAGTCCTCTAAGCTGAGCCTTAAACCATTAACTCCTATTAAAAATTGGGTAAAAGTCTTAAATGAGCAAATGGTAGTTTCCTTAGCCTGTGTCATTTTAAACATAAACAAAATTAATGTCTTCTAAGGGAACCTTTTGATATTTAGAAATTAGCTGGCTGCCCGATTATCGAGAATTTGTATGCACATTGTTTTCTTCCACTGATCTGCCCTTTCAACATCAGGAATGGCAACACTCTGGGAATTGTTTACCCAAGATCAGTGTGGTTCAAGTGTTACTTAGGATCTCAGTTAGCATTTCTCAGGCTTTAAATGTTTAGTCCTCGGGGAGAAGTGAAAATGACAGCAGGAAGAACCTGGAGTACTAAGTCCTGCTGAAGCTGGCACTTGATGACAGGAGGGGAATGAACACACCAGGCACTACATTTTATGATAGAGCAAACAGGGAAGTTTGTATTAGATTGTATCAACTTGTGCTGTGTCTTGAGCACATAAAAGAAACAAACTGAAGAAAGTTACAGGGTACAAAAGCAAGAAGAGTGCATGGAGGATGCGAAGTTGGGAATATGCATAAAATGGAAATAAATAATAGAGGGGGAAAAAAGAGACTTGTCACCTCTCACATGACAATTATTCTAAGTGATGGCTTTGCAGCTCAGATGAGAAAGAGCTTGTTCCTTCCTCGCCCCCAGGCCCACCAGAGGGAGACACTTCGCCCAGGGGGAATGGCTTTGGCATCTGACGATCTGAGCCTCATGTCAGAAAGAAGAATAGAGTAATCTTCTCTGAAGTAAGATAGGCAACAGGCGATGAAGGGGAGGGTGTGTGGAGGTAGTGTACAAATTCATCTTTGGTTGGCCTAGAATATTAGAAAGGCATCCGCCACACAAGGAAGTGATATTGCATACGAAATGCTAAGAGCCATGGATTCATGTTTGCAGAAAGCTGGCAGGTTGTTTCAGAGCTGTCAGCCCTCTGTGGGCGAATTGATTGATCCATGGGTACAAGCACCCCAGCTCTGAGCACTTATGCAGAGTTTGGACACACAGACACTGGCAAACATCTTGCTGACCCTGCTGCAGGTAACCCGCTTCCAAACATAGAGAGCTGTTCCATCCGGTCAGGGTCCTGCTCTCCTAGGCAGTGTTCCTGAGCACAAAGAGTGGACCTTTATTTCCTGCTGCCGTCACTTGTCATCAATCAAAGCTACAGCAGGGTGATAACCCACTGCAGACCAGAAAGGCTGTAATGCACTCTTCCGGGAAGACAAATGCTTTCTGAGGCTTCCCTATAGCTATAACACAGCCTTCCATCCATCTGCCTCCACACTTAGAAACAAGTTGGCTTAGCAAAGATTCAACAGCAACAGTTTATTCTCCCTCCAGATGTGCTACTCTCTTCCTCAGTAGGTCAAAGCCCTCTCCCCAAACTGCAGCCATTTCTGGGAAATGCTACCTGGAAGAAGAATACCTGCCTCTCCTGTGTTACCTTCACAATATAATTGTAAATCTGCAACACTCTGAGCAGGCCGCAAATTTCACAGGCCAAACTGTAAACGCTACAGGAATTCGAGGTCCTTGACATTTCACGGAAAGCAAAGCTGTGAGACTGAGGAAAACAAGCTAAAGGCTAAGTTATGTCTACCAGCTCCTAAGAAGGATCAGTTCAAATAAGGAACTGCAGTCACAATTTCCTGCTTGATTGTCACTTTCTTCCAGTGAAGAAATAGTCTGCAACTGGCCCTTGTCAGGAACAAATTACTTTCCCTTCACTACCAAGTCAGCTCCACATGCCCTGCACAGAAGAGAAGCAGCACTGCAAAAAGCTAGTTTTCCCCAGAGGTTAGGAACTACACAGGCTGGTAATCTGTACAGATCGTTTTAAAGGGGTAACTTATGCTGCATTTACTGAGAGCAGAATAAAGGACTAAGTGGGAGTTTTGTTCTAAACTGATTGAAAAAAATCTGCCATGCGGTATTTTGCATAGGAACTCTCATCAATGAAAATTTTTTATCCCATGAGAGCGAGCTTTAGGGAGGGCTAAGAATCTAAATCCAACCATTAAAGAAATGTGGTGAAAGTGTATTGGAATTTTAGCTTATGTTCTCAGATAGAGCCAATCTGTACAAATAAAAAAGCTAATTAAAATTAATTATAAAGAAAAGTGTTTTGAGACATACTGTTTTCAGACTTCCAATTTGTTTGCATTTGGTGTGGGCAAGATACAATGAGAATTCTGCTTAGGCCTTCCTCACTTCATTCTTTGAAAAAATGCTATGTGTGTGAGAAAAAGGGAAAATCATCAACAATAAAGGTCCCAAGTGCAAGGTACTCACACTGGAGGGCCATTTGGAGTTTATTCTATGGCACAGTCTAAGAGTCCTTATTCAGCAGTTAAAATCAATGGTAACTTCACTGAGGAAGGCATGTCTGTCAGAGTTTAGGACTCTGAAGAAACTGTTTGAAAATAGTGAGAATAAAATCACTAAAGCAATGATGTAAGCTTTAAATTCATTCCATAATCAAAAAGACTTCACATGTAGATTTCCTAGTTTCTCAATTAGGTGGTGTACTTTGATGCTTTGCTTTTCTTTGTTCAGCCTAAATGAACTTTTATAACTTTACTGAGTCTATCATACTTCAGTAAGTCCAGATTTGGGCAACTCTTGACTGCTTACTCAAGTTTCTGGACTTGTTCTCTCCTAGGCAGAGAGTAACTCTATCCATGCATCCTGTTGATTCTTTCAATGTCTAAAATTAGCACTGTGCACGCATGCTTCCTCTACCTGGGAGCATGCTCCCCGACAGAACCAGGGGCGCCACTCAGGCACAAAGGCCCAACTGTCATTTTTTTGACAGGAGAAACCAGAGATTTTTACCTTTGACTTTACATACAAGGAAGAGATTCCATCCCACTCTCACATCCAGCTTATGTGACAAGTACCATTTTATTCAGCTAAATACTGAAAATGGTAACAGGGTTTGTAAGCACAAGTGGTGGCACCCATCCCAAACTATGATTAGCAGTACCCATGGCTCCGACGAGTCCAAGCATGGTAGAAGCTATGTGGCGGTCACCGGACTGCACACTTGGAAAGGTTAAAGAGAATCCCCTGGCCTCTCATTCCTCTCCTCCTCCACTCTTCCGTTCTCGCAAGGATCTCTTGGGACACCCTTGCTAAAAAAACATTTGTCAGAAAGCGGAAGGCAACCCAATGGGAAACATCAGTGAACCTGCATTTATTTTATTTAGAAATGACACCCCATCCCTGTCCCCTGGGGCAAAACTTCTTTTCTAGACATGACCTCAGAGATGTGCTACATGCACCCTGCACAATTTATCACCATGCTGCCTATAATTAGGTTTGTTAACATACAGCCTAGTGCAGTCTTGTTGACTGGGAACTTAATCAAGTTACTATTGAGTTCTTGTATGCATTGCTTCGGGTGACTGTTTTACTTGTAGAATTATAGCTGTGACCAACGTGAGGAAATTAGCTCTGGACACAAGTTTTTTACTTTTTTTTTCCCCCCTACATGTGAAAATATTTAGCAAACAGTGACAATGATGGAAAACAGTAGGAAACGAAATGTTCTACATTAGTATAAAACATGAAAAATGCAGCAAGGACCCTCAGTGGTACAACATGTGTTATGCTGGCTGGCAGTCCATTAGGCTTGATAGACATTTCACTTACCTAAGTCAAATATAACAGTCTAGTATTCATTAATATAAGAAGGGGGTTGTGGAATCAAGCCTACCATCTGGTTAGAACGACAGAATAATCTACAACTCATGATTAGGTCTAAGGAGTGGAATTTCACTTTAATCTTTTTCATTGCTCGAAATTTCCATCTGCACAGTACGGCACATCATTTTTCTTCAAGACAAATGTGCTGTTTTTCATGTTCCAAAATTAGATCAGAAGAAAACGATTAATCATGTCATGGCCTGGGAAAGGAAACAAAGCCCTGATATTTCTCTCTCTCTCACCACCCCCTCCCCCCCCTCCCAGCTCTGGCTCTTTGCAAGGTCCTTTCTTTCCCTGCCTCAATTTTCAACACAACTTTCAGAGATTCACATTGTGGTGGGTTAGAAACACTCAGAAAACAGGAATCTAAAATAAAGGTGCGGCTTCGATTTGCATGGCCGTTTTTATTTTCCCCTAGCCTCTCCCCCACCCCCAGTTTGCCACTTCATCATTTCCTCCTCCTCTCTCGCTCTCTCTCTCTCTCTCCACCCCCTACCATGTGCCCCCTGGCACAGGACGACAGATGGTGACCTGTTTGCATGTGACACCGTAACTGAATCTAAACTCAAGGAAACAAGTCACTGGGCTGCAAATTAGTGAGACCACACAACTGTCAGGTGGCAGTCCCCTTTGACAGTTGTAGGCCATTATAGGAACATTGATGTTTTCGCAGTGTGACAAAAAGGAATCCTTTTTGCAGCAGACCTGTCTGTCAGCTGGCTCTCAAGTCATAACAAATCCCTGGCACTCAGCTGAGGCTGAACATTCGCAGCGTCAGGAGGATGATAAATGACCTGCAGGGCTTTGAAGTGCCTTGGCAGTTCAGATGGGTCCGCAGTGCTGACAGAGAAATATACACAACAGCGTAACCAATAATGAGAACATTAAACATTCCTGCTTTGTGACAGGCTGACAGAAAAACCCAGCCTCACATCAATCATCTGTGGAGATATAACCTTGACAATTAGCCCCCTCTCTGATACTCAGAGTAACCTCTTTTTTCCCCTTCCCCACCTCCTTTTTTTTTTTTTTCTTTTGCCTGGCTTATCTTCCCTGATCTTTTTTTCTGGTATGGCAGAGAGGGGAAAAAACAGCAGAAAAAAAAATCTGACATCAAAAACTATCTTTTCCTTTTCCTCCATGCAAAAATAAAATATGCCAGGACAAAGTTTATTTGATGGACTTCCACCTATTTCCCTTTAGGAGAAAGGAATATATTTTTTGCCCTATCTACCAAAGCATCTGTCACTACAAATACTCCTAGAAGAATTTTGTTTACATATTATGCTCATTTTGTTCCTTAGGTTTTTTTCCTTTCCCCAACTCTTACATTCATATCAGTACATTCTGTTTTCAAGCATCGTTTCCACTTGTAAGAGTGAGATGATTAAGCACACGACTGTCCCCTTGTTACCGTATTCCAGGATCATTCAATAAAACAGATAGAATCTCAGCTTCCTCCCATAACCTTGTGTTTTCTTTTTTTTTTTTTCCTGTATGTGCCTGTACTGGTTTGCCATTTTTTAAACCCCTTTACAGAGCAAAAATAATCTTCAAAGGACAAATGAAAGGTGCAGCTAATCTTCCTGAAAACAAAACATTTTTAACAACCCCCTGGAATCATTCTTACTGAAGGGCAGGGATGTATCCTGATCTTGAGGACACTCTCTCCACTCACAAAGACTTTGTCTTGCTCTCCCCAGTGTGAGATCAGCAGAAATTCCTCCTGATATACATGACTGACTTCTTGCCATGGCTCTCTTCTGACAGCAGAGACATTCAAGTAGTGGGGTCAATGGGAGTGTCTGTGCTCTGTGAGAGGTGAATTAGGCTTCTGGGCAATTTCTGCACTCCATCCCAGTGGCCTGGAGTCTCCTAAGTCACTAATTCAACCCCACAGAAGGGTTTCAAAGGAGGCTAAGCACCCTTGTGAAATAGCCTCCATCATAAATGGGGTTCAAAATGGCATTTGTTGCAGAGGTTTTCATCTGGAGGAATGTCAATAATGTAAAAAACCGAAAACTTTCTGCCACTGAATTAGCAGCAAATCCTCTAAGGTGTGTTGTGTTCAGGTCTCTGTCTCCCTGTTCCCAAAGGAATTTCTGTTTCGCTTATGCAATGACAAACATGCACTCTTGCTCTCATCAAGTCCAGCACAGCTCAAATACTTTGATGTGAAGTTTGGGTAGTGAAACAGATCTACAGTAAATTAAAAAAAGCTGTGTTTCTAACCCAGAAGTAAAATCTGTCCCCCAAGGTCCATTTTCCTACACACAATTCAAGATTCCTGTGCAATGCTTGTGTAGGGGAAAGAAGATGAAAAGAAGAACAACACACAAGGCCTCCAACCTTCAATACAGTTATAGAAGAACCAGCTAGAAACCCAGATGATGCTACTGAAATTATATATTCCAGAGCCTGTCAGCTGAGCCCCACTGCTGTCAAAGTATGTCCTGTGCACGCAGCCACAGCTGTTGACTTCACTATTAGAAGAGATCAGCATGAAGGAGAAAAGAAAGTTACTAGAAAGATAATCAACAGTAAGTGGCAAAACCTGTTCAGCAATTGCCTGACCTCATTTATACTCGGATCATACTATTCTGATAAAAAGACAAACCATGCAGTGCCTTTTTCATAATACAGCAATGGGAGATTGACCTCTGCAGAGCCGAGAGGAGCCATTTCACTCCCAGGTAAGTACTTTTAGGACACTAGGCTGACAACAATGGAAACTTCTCTTTGCCTTCATTATACCTGTTTAGTGGCTACTGACTGACTGTCACAGCACACTGGAAACATACTGTGTACCACATTGCATAACCTGCACAGAGGAGACACCCAGACCCTGCATCTGGAGTCAGACATTGTGGTTGCTGTGTCCTGCTCAGGCTTTGGAAAGCCCAGATGTGGTAGTGCTTGCCTGCTTCTGGCTGAGGCTCCAGCAGAGCCAGGCAGTGAAGGACTACAAGTGTCCTCTCTTTCCTCTGGATCTGAGACCGGTGTTTGGTGACAGAGGGACATCATTCGATCTTTGGCTTCTCTACTGAGAGAGTGAATTTCCCAAAGACTGATTCTTTGGCTCATTAAAAATACCGACCAGCTTGTTTTGAGCCTGTCTCACAGCCAGATGACCTTTTCTCACCATGATAGCTGGTACAAAGGAAAGGGTGCTCTCAGCCTGTGTGCTATATCTGTGGGATCTCTCACATGCTTGATTTCAGTCTTGCTTCACACACCTTCAAAGAAATGGCTACACCCCGCTTTTTAAATTGCGGCATATATGAGTTCTAGGCCTGCCAGACAGGCTGGATAATGCCATCCACTCTGCAGATAGTAACTCACAGTGGGGGCGGGACACTCATGGAGCTCCATTCCCCTTGCTGTCAGTCTCTGGCCAAAGCAAGTATGATTTCTGACCTGTGAACACTGAGGGCCCAGAAAGTATATCTTCCCACTATCCTAACCTGTTCCCATATGACGCTTTATGGCCTATCCTACAGCATCATCAGTAACAATGTTTGGGTAGTAACTGCTGATGACAGAATCTACAGAGGATCTTTGTTAGATACATGTGCAGAGTAAGCGAACACTTTTGTCCCAGCAGCTTTCTCCCCTTCAACCTGCTTACCCACAGAAGAGGATACGCTGCTTTCCATACTTTCCAGTGAGGAGATGGATGAAAAGTTCACCCTTGACCACCAGGCACAGAGCTTCAGGCCTTTCGCAGCTAACATTACAGAGTTTATCTTGTAGAAGACCATGGCTTCTACAGGAGTGGGTGGATGCATTCAGATCCCACCCTAACAGGCCTCTCAGGGGAAAGGGGTGAAGGGCCTGAACCATTTGCTGAGGAGATGGCAGAGGTAGAGTGTAACCACCCACTGCTTTTCTCCTGATCGTGTTGGAGGACTGAGCAAGCATCTGGTGTGCCCAAAGATTGGTGAGGCCAAAACTGGACGGAGGCACAAAGCACTAGGCATCACAAAGGCTAAGGAAAGGAAGAGTCTGGAGAAGATATTTGGCTCCTCTGCCATTTAGGCAGCCATCATTTTTGTTGTCTGTTTGATGAAATTTTTAAGAACCAAATTTTGCTGAAATTATCAAATCTCCTAATCAAATCTCTTGGGCCATAATTCTTACTCTGACATTTTATTTGGCTCACAGCCTTGAGCTAATCACCACTCCCTGCCTCAGTTTCCTCACAAACAGGAATGGATGCATTCCAATTACATTCACCTGAAAGGCACGCTGTAAAATTTAATTAAGCCCTGAAAAGCACTCAGCAATTGTGAGATGAAAAGGTGCCATTAAAGGCTTCTAGTATTATATTTCACTAAGACTCTCAGAAATATTTTGGATGGAGTTAAAGAGAGAAAATAAAAGGGAAATAAATCATAAACATTGCAGAATAAATGCTGCCCGCCCCTTCTTATCTGTAACTCACGAGGCATATAGATTACATCTAAATAATTCTTTGTAGGAAAAACTGTCCATACATTTGCATGCAAGATGTAAGGACAATGCTGGGTTTATATGAAAGGGAATATACATGTTTCCTTGCACACCCTCAGTGAAGTTAAAAGGGTTAATAAAATATAAGTTGAGATCAAAAGAAATCTGAGGTGACATTTTGGCCTTGAGGCCTTCTCTTGGCTGTGGGAAAACAGAATGAGGCTGCTCTGCAACATACAAGCTGAAGTACAATTAGTGGTGTTTTCAGACTCATGTTATTGTCTAGCTTAAATCTGTAGAGATATAAGCATATGCAATGAAAGCACTGTGAATTTAGTTTTACCAGTAGAGAATTACTAACAGTGTTAAAGATAGAGACAATTTGAGATAATTCAAAGCTATGTAATTAGAAGATTATACCCAGCCAGATCAGAAGCAGATATAATATTAAAATCATAATTATTAAATGCAAAAGGGAAGGGCTCGGTGCATGTGTATGCAGCTGCAGTGTCATGCACACATCCTGAGGACAACTGGAGACAGTTGGCCTTTCATCTTTTGACTCAGGACCTTCCCAAGACCTCTGCATTACAGCACAGAGAACCACATGCTCTATCTAACGTCGTTATTTACATAACACATGGCAGGGAGTGGTTATGGAATAAATCAATATTTTGTGATATTTGTTACAAGCCACATGGCAGCAGAGCATTTCTAAGGCCTTACCCAAGGTCTGGCTTGAAGGGAGCTTATTACAGCTATATTAAAATTGCCTAATAAGTGAGGTTACCAGAGAAGTGCACTGCGCGCTTTTTTTTTTTCCACTGGAGCGTAGCCTAGTGAGGGCAGGGCTTTCATTTGCAGACGAGCTCCTGATCTGATCCCCTTCAATCCAGACTCTCTTTTGTGTAAAAGACCAGCTGATCTCCTTTGCCTGCTGCCCCCTCACAATAACACTGATTCCTAAGCATAGCTGTGATTTCAGATGTGGACAATTATCCTAGATTTAGTGATATAACTCTTAAAAAAACTCACATAACTGTTCGCTACTGAGACTCTGCCCGTACAGATCCCTGCTTGGAGACAGCAGAGTGGCAGCACAATGGAGGAATGATAGCCTCTTCCTAGAGGTCCCTTGGCCAGGAGGTTTTATGTGAAAGGAGAACTTCCAGAGGACAATGAAGTGGGTACCTACCTCTCTTAATTCAGTATTTGAGGAGCCTGCACCTAGCTCACACATGCAGGCTACATACCTGAAGTTTGATTATGTAAATCCTGCATATCCCCCACAAAAAAGCTTTGGGCATCATAACAAGTTCTTGTACAAGCAGCACCATTTCTGGTTTAAATACTATCTGACTATCACTTTTCTGTGGTCTTGTAAACTAGGGTTTAGTTAAAAAAGACACAATCAGGAAACTGAACTAACCTCTCCAGTTTCATTCTGCCAAGGCATATTCATTAAAATCTCCAGTGTGGTGAAGTCTGTTTTAGAACACTAACAATGCTTAAAATACAATGTTTTCAGTTCCAAACACCAGAACAGCACAAGAACAGTCAATAAGCTGCAAATTCACTGGGAAAAAAACCCACGCTTTCTTTGCTTTTGCTCAGCACCTGGCACCTGGCTCACAATTAGGCTAAATAAAGTATCTAAAATAGAAAGTGGCAGTAACTAAAAATGCGATCCACTATAGGGGAGATATAGTTATTATATAATGCTATAAAAATCACTAAATAAAAAATATCTCTTCAAATGTAAGAGATAAGTTGTGTAAAAAGAAACACAGTAAACAAGTATCTCATTATGTTCTTTCTTCTGTATTAAGAATACAGGCAATCACAAAAGGTAAAGAAGAGCAAGCAATTCAAAGAGATGTGCCAGCCCAGTAAGGAATCTCCACTGAAGTCAAACAGGCACAGCAAAAAATAATCTCCAAGAGCAACGAGGCTGCGTGAAGCACTACAAAGAGGTTGCATAAGGAACTTGTTACACTCTTACTACACTGCCATACAGCTGTATTTAAAAAAAAAATCTATGTATGATACATTAGACATTAGTAAATCATTTAATGGAAAATCACCTGAAATATTCAACCGCGTTTGTTTAGATGGTAGCACAAAACTGTGTCTAAAATATTCAACTACGTTTGTTTAGACAGTAGCATAAAACTGTGTCTAAAAACTAAATATTCAGCCTTTTCTTTATTCTACTGCTCAGAGGTCATATATTAGTCATCTGCTGCCTCAGCTACATCAACACATCTCTTTTTTTTTTCTTTTGGTCTCACAGCTTTCTTCCCCCATTTTTTTGAAATGGTCATCTCAAATATTTTTTCTCTTTTCATGCTTTTCTTTCTCAGCCCCCTAGTTTCCACTTATAAATCAAACTCAAATCACCATTTTAGAGCACTACAAAGCACTGCCCTTGGACCTCTTTCTTTACCACTGGTTTCATTAGACCTGGTCCTTAAAAGAACTATCAGGCTTGCTTGGACTATCTGAGTCATCTTTCCCTATTGCAGTCTTTATTTTTTCACCTATGACATGAAGCATGTTTGTGATAGCTTTAAATTCACTTTTGTTAGATGTTTCCTGTAGAAAATTCACATGTGCTATTGCACAACCATGTCCCTATGCCCTAATTATGCTGTTTCACACCTTTGAGATGTCGGTAGATGAACTCTTTCAGAGCAAAGAAAGCATTAATTGACGTCAGCAATTTCTGTTGAGTAGTCTTATGTACATCTGCAGTGTCATATACACTAACCATGCACAAACGCCCAAGAACGAATGATTTGAGGGGACTGGCCCTTGGGAAATTTGCAGAGACTGTGTTAAAGTCAAGTGATATTCAGTAATATTTTAAAACCACTAATCAGGTGATATAAAAAGTTGATATAGTAATTAAATTTGCAGAAGATGCTAAATTAGGAAGTGTTGCAAACATAAGCGAAGACAGAGAAATAACACAGAGGACCTGAAAAAGCTTAGAAATAAGAGCAGGAAATAACAAAAAGAAATTCATCCAGGAAACATGCAAAGGTACCGTACATCTGGGGGAAATATTTCAAAATTAAATACCAAAAGTAATCTGATCTTGTGGTTCAAGGTGTAAACTGATTGCCACAGCTGAAATAATCCTCTCAACCTTCCTGCTCAGCAACATATAACTGGCAAGGTACATTACGAAGGGTTTTGAAAGATCAGGCACAAATTATTTTTGGAGGCAGGATGCCTGTCTCTTACAGAAAATCCTCTGCAATATCTATATTCAGAGAAGTAGAGATTCATTGAGAACATTCCCACTCTTGGGCAAGCAAAATATTTGCTTACTCTCCCTTTCATGCCCAACAGTTACGTCCATGCCCTCGTTTGTATCCTTACTGACAGTTCAGCACAGACCCATGACACAGTGGCAGTGGCACTAACAGCACAAGTTGAAAACAACAGGCAAAGGAGATGCCAGGCTAGTTAGAGGGTGAATTATCTGGGCTCTTAATATTCCCAGCCTCTGAGAAACCACCTCAGCTACTTTTCACTCTCAGTGGCCACAGGGACTGCTACACCAGACAAGCAGTACTGTTGTCAGAAACACAGAACCAGATACTCAGTTGATGTCAGTCAGGGCTTTTCTGCTGACTTCAAAGAGAATAGCAAATTTAATGTAAGTTTGCAGTGAAATAGGATATTGAAATTCTTCAGCACTGCTTAGTTTTCCATCCTTGGGCTCACCACAATCAGGAACTAGAGAAGAGATGAGGCTTTGTACAGCATTGATAAAACTCCAGCAAATATATCACCAGGCTTTGGCCCTTGAATGCCATTAACTCATAGAGAAGCTGGAAGGAGCTGAATGGAAATCAATAACAATGAAGGATCTCAAATAGATGTGCTTTGAAGAAAGTCACTATCTTCTTTTGTTACACGTAAAAGACAAGAAATGTCATTAAAATAAATAAACTCATTATAGCCCTATAGGAGATCAGTTGCTCTCTATCTCTGCTTCAGAGTGGAGCTTCTACTTAGGAATTAACTTCTTACTACAGCTCTAAATAAACAGCACATATATCCTCACACATTCCCTGCCCTGTTCTTCCTAGATAAACAATCTGTACAGGAATGAAATTAGAGACTGAGATGAGTCATTGGTTTCACCACTCATTCAGATCTGTTCATTGTCTAACCCCCCCTGCATTCAGTTGATTCAATTTATTATGAAATTCCAGAGGTGTGAACGGCTGGACAATATCTTCAGGAGTCTTTGCAGCTGAATCACCTCCCAGCACTGAAGTGTAGTATGGTTACACATGGGCCAAGAACAGGATTTCACAGAAACTAAATTGAGATTGAATATCCTTCCATAAAGATTTGCTGTAGCATAAAGAACAAATCATACACTTTCACAAGAATTTTTGAGTCAAGTTTTCAGTTTGTGTCAAGCTGACAGCCTTTGCTTCTGTCTGATGAGTGTGAAGCCCATCTCCTGCAGTTCAGCTATCCTTAAAAAGTCATACTGAAACAAATAAAATGTCCAGCTCCTGATCTCATGGAAATTACTTCTCTGAGGGCATCTATGATAGCAAATGGAAGGAAAAAACCCAATAAAAAAAACAAATTTTCTGAATAATCTCATTATAACTGTGGTCAGCTTTTTACACTGCAGTAGTTTGAAAGCTCCAAGGAGAATATGTTAATGTGACTAAAAACATTTAATAAAGAAACTGTTACCATGCAGATACCAGGGAGATAAGGATGATCTCTGGTTAAACACAATACTTGGATCTTAGGTGATCTGTGGCCTGTCCCTTGCTGTGCAGTGTATTTCCTGTACAAATCTAAACAAATGGCTTTAGAAGTACCCTAATTCCAGGGCTGTAAAGTTAGCACTTTGTCAGCCACTTCTATTCATGTTCCAAGCTACGTACATCCGCAGTGCATCTCACAAGAGGGAACAGATTTGGAACAGAGGAGAGAAGGTATTTCCAAAGCAGGTAATACTATTACAGGCAACTGGCACCATCACATTTCATCAGGCATGTTTGTCTAGAAAATCTTCTCCAGCCAGAAGAGGGAGATCTGTGGTTTGAGATCTCCAGACCGACAATTCATATGAATCACTTTGGGTGGGCTTACCTTGCACTTCATCATCAAAACCTATGCCAAGGTTATGGGTAGCACCATTATGCACAGTCAGATATCTTTGGCTCTCTGTGGCATGTAGGTTTTCCAGCTGTCATGAGCCCCTGCTCTCCACAAGCTCTTTATAAGAAGACTGGGCATGAAGATGGAAATGCAGTCGTGATATAATGGAGTGTGGTGCCTGATACTATCAGGGCTTTTAATATTAGTCTCATTGCTGCGGGGTTTGAGCACTTCCAGCTGAAGTAAGGTGCTGCCATCATCCAACTGTCTGATAGAGAAACCTGCAGGCAAAGTTGTGGTTATAAAACTTGAGATGAGCAGATCTTCTATCTGTATAATGAGCTAATTAAAAATTAATTTAAACATAGTCTGTATAAAGTGCTGAAGCATATGATGTGGGGTATAATCCTATGCTGGATTTGACAACTCACAGCTGCTACTGCATATTCAGTGTTTTTGAACAAAATATGTTTCTTCTGCCAGACTCCGATGAGAATTTTCCCTCACTGAGGACTTGAGACTCTGACTCCAGGATGCAGATTGAATGCTTAGTCTATGTGATGATGTGCAGAGATTAGAGCTCAGATCTAGAGGCCATTTGACTGTGTTTGTACACATGCTGTTCCTTAGACTAAGCAGTGTTCTAGAAAACTAGCATGGATACATCCACTGTCTTTCCTACCATCCTTTGTTACAGACTTTCTCATGCTGCACCAGCTTGTGTGTCTCAGCACTTCCAGTATTGATGTATCCATAAATAGGATGAAAATATCTGTATTGGCAATAAGCACAAAAGGTTTTTTGCCTTCAAGGCATATAGACCCCTGGGAACTATGTGGAAAGCTGAAAGGCAAGCTCTGATTGCTTTCTTCTGCCAACGAATCTCAGCTGGGACACAGATATATATGAGGCGTCAGGAGCTGGGGAAGCAGAAATCAGAGAGGTAGGAGTGCACTCAGGAAACCATGAAAGAGCAAGAGCTCATACAATTCTTGCTCTCTTCTTGGACAGGGATCCACCACAAGCCATAATTGAGCCCTGCCCCAAATGAGGCGCTCGTCACTGTAACTGCAGAGACATTGGGACTCTTGGATATTCCAATCTCTGCTCCTTGCAGCCAGGCCAAACTGGGATACAATAGTATGGTACGGCTTGCAGAACTAACTGGAGGAAGAGGTGTTCTCTTGCTTGTTTAGCAATGATATTTAAATAGCCTAGAATGAGCAAATACTGCAACGGACTTAAAAGAAAATCTCTTTAAGTTTGTATGAGAACAACTGGATGGTTGCCTTGGCTTGAAGACTGAAAACCATATGAACATGAGTCCCGCTATATGAAGCAAGATAGGAATAAAAGGATTGCTTCTGAAAATTACTTAGCGTGATAATTTTTGAATCCGAAAACAACCACTTCCACTGAAGGTTCATTAAACATTGGTATGTTGGTAGTTTGCTTACTATATTATTAAATAAAATATCTTCCTTCTTCTTCTTAAATAAAACTTCTTCTAAAGCATGTCAATTAATCGTAATGAGATATAGCCTAGAAACACAATTAGGTAAGAATTATGCATGGCCACACTCACTTTGTGTGTTACCAGGTACACACTTACTTGCGGTGTTACCAGGTACAGAATCACTATGACTCTTGATAGGAATAACCTCAAACACTTAGAGCAAAACAGAACAGCAATTATGAAATAACTCCCTACATGCTAGAAAGAAAATCGTGTGTTTAGGAAGCTTTATTAAACAGCAAGAACACATTTGTTCTTCACTCACCACTTTTATTCTGTCAGTGTCCCCAAAGCAGGAAAGGCACAGAGATCCCAGGACTCTCTCTGAGTTGTAGTGGAGAAGCCCAGAGACAGAAATCCTCAGATTAAGAAAGAGAACCATAAATAACAGGTAACTTATGTGAATGAGACACAGAATATTTAATTTGAGAAAGAGCCTTCCATTATTCCCTTAAAAACTCAGTAGTAAAAAATCAGCATAAAATAAACTCATTAATTAGCTGATTCTAGCCAGCTACTGTGTATTGTTTATTGAATTCTCATGAGAGCTCACAAAGACCTTGGTTGCTTCCCATAAAAGGCTGCATCTGTATGTTTCAGCAGTAGTACTGCCACCAAACTACTTTTGTTTTGTGCTACCTACGAAGATTTTACATAAAATTTCAAATCAATATCAAAATAGTTTTTTTACTTTTCCCCGAATACTTATGTACATATTCAAGATGCAGACCATAATCAATTAGAGTCCTCTGTCCTAAAAGGACACTCTATAGAAAGGCCAGAGTTCATCAGCACAAGAGATAGGTTCTCTTGTAGGCTCTTCAAGACTTCTTTATGGAGCAAAGAAGCTAAGTAACAATGAAAACTTTGGCCTCTTTTGTTCTATGCCCATAGTGCATTTTTGCTTGCTCTATCATAAAATGGAATGACAAGCACATGATATGAGAGAGATGATCATAATATAAGAGCATGTACAGAGCAGCATACGTAAGAAGAGATTGGATAAAACATTCCTTCCCAACCCTTCCTCACATACATACGCCAAAGGTTTGGTAGCCCTGACAATGAGATTAACATTTACCAAATGAGATCTGATTGATCTCTTCCCTGTCACAGCTGGTCAAATTTTTAATGACTGCCTGTGACAAAAGGAAGAGACGCAATGCATTAATTGTTGAGCATAGAAACGTACGTTAGAAAACAAAACCTCTGTCATAAGAAGTAATACTCTCATGTCCTGTACCTCACACTTCAGAGCTCTTTCGCATGTTTCCATTACCACACAAATTGATTGGTGATTTGTACAGCCCGTCCTTTAGTCATTTATCCATGAAAATAAAATTTAAAGGATGACAAAATACACACCATGCCTATTCCCTCCTGCCAATTTTATACACAGAGACATTTTAGTAAAAAAAAAAAAAAAATTGAATACCTGAATTCTCTGAGGGATTTTTTTATGCAGTGCTGATTAAGGATGTATTGGGGTTGCATGGCAAGGTTTCGACAGCGGGGGAGGCTACAGGGGTGACTTCTGTGAGAAGCTGCCAGAAGCTTCCCCTATGTCTGACAGAGCCAATGCCAGCTGGCTCCAGCACAGACCCACTGCTGCCCATTAGCAGCATGCCAGTGGCCTCTGGGATAGCACAGTTAAGAAGGGGGGAAACACCCCCGTGCGACAGCAGCTGGGAGAGGAGTCAGCCAGGGTCACCCCTCCCCAAACAAAGTCCCCAGGAGCTGTCTGGAGTTCTCTTGCAGCCCAAGATTTTCAACATGGAGGCTTATCACAACAGTTTGCCACAAGGAATATGCAGAGCAAGGTTCCCATGGCAGTTAACTTACACTCAAGAACAATTTTGAAAATCCACAGTTTAATTGCCACAAATAGAGTTTTCTCCAATCTTTTCTCTTTTTTTCTGCTTCATCTGAAAGGAAACAGTAAAATTGTCTTACAGCAGACTTCTTTTTAGGCTGTGGTTAGGTGCTTGGAGAACAGTTGAATCTTGTGTAAGGACCATGTAGCAAGGATGAGAGTTTTGAGATAGAACATGATCAAAGACTTTTGATTGTTATAGCTTTCTCAGGCTCCTCTGACAGCCTATTTTCAAATTAAACTCCTCCTTAGAAATACTCCTTCAGCTTAGCTTTTCAGAAAATCCCTGTATGTGACAGATCCAAAGCATACAACTGCCAAGAATAGTCTTTTAGTTTCCATTTACAGCAGTGCCATTCTGGTTTATCAGGAAAGTAAAACACACATGTATTTACAGGAAAGGCTTTAATTGTTTCAGTAGATTGGGTCTTTTTATCATGCACATTTCTAAACACATTAGGCATGTCTACATGTTTCTTTTTTTCTTTTCACTTGCTGAAGGAATCATCTAACAAACTGGGGCCTAAATGGAAAGAGTAGAGGTGCAGCTACAGTAAGGGTGTGATTTCATGGTCAGCTTCATCTAGTTGAACTCTGAAACACTACTGCAAGGGACAAATCTTCCTTTCCCCCACCTCACCTGTCTGTCCTCCACACTTTGTGTCAGCACGTGGAGTTGCATCCTCAGCAGTCAGCCAGATCCGGTCCCCAGTGCAGCTGCACAGCTGGATGAGTGCTGCTGCTGACACAACATAAGGACCAGGGACAGACACCCTTTCACTACCTTTTTGGAGTTTAGAAATAGATTAGCCATGGCTGATACAAAACTACACCCAAGTATCACCCCTTTTTGGTGAAGAAAGGAAACAGCAGATTCCCACGTTATTTGCTGCACAACAACGAATCAAATTATTGACAAATAGTAAGCTTTTGGCATACCTGGTTTTATGATACCATGGTCATTGGTAACACAAATGGAAAGAGATATGTCAGACAAATATTTGTTTCAAGAGCTCGGACAAGAAATGTCAATTAAACCAAATTAAATGAAATTTTAAGAGAAGTGTTATGGACAGGGAACTGCAAGGCTTAAACACTCATTTTTCATTACCTCCATCTTCATCTCAGAAGATACTACTTCCAAAATTATATTGACACAATATTGGTGTCATGATTATTAGCATTACATGAAAAGGTGTCTTAGGAGGCAGATATAAAGCAAATGATGGAATGAAAAAGCTAATACACTAGCGGCTTCAGCAGAATTTGGAGGAAGCCTTTAACATTTTTTATCCGTTCCCCCACTCTCTGCTAAATACACAAAAAGACAGCAGAAAAATTTCAAGAGCTGTAAAAAGAGAAGACTACAGGACTACAGAATGAGTAGTGTGAAGTCAACTTTTTTTTTAGAGACAGATATTCTTACAGTTGAGAAAAAAGAGTCGCTTCATATCAGAAGAATTAAATAATAGGAGAAAGAGAGGCAGTTTCCTCTACAGCAGTTAGCACCAGCCGTTATTAGTGCCAAGATCACAGATTAGATAGACCACCACTGACCCTGAACGACTTCTATCGAATTCACTGCCTTTCACCTCAGCACCAGTGGCACAGTGCCTCAAGCCTTGACTCTGCGAGACAGCAGGATACAGACACCAGTGCTCTGTTCTGCGGTAGGATATACAACAGCAGTTCTCACAGCCATCACAAGGAGCTATGTGGATACCTATTGCCAGGAAGGGTGGGGTGAGAGCACTTGGAATGCAACTACTGAAAGTTCAAGTCAACAGGTTTGGAAACTTGGCAAAGACAGCGCAGACAAATAACTCAAGGTTTGCAGGGCACCTCTGTGACTGGTATAAATCAGATGAGTACTACGGAGCTCAAGGGAACCTGCCAACGCACGACAGATGAGCACCCACTCCTTTGCAATGCTCCTCTGAGTCCTGGTATCTGAACTGCTTGGATCTCATCCTGTTTTCTAGTGTTTCCTCCAGGCCAAGATGAGAACCATGCAAAACGTTCTGCCATTCTCAACACAGTAAAAAATGAAATCACATTTGATCATGAAAGTTGATCCGCCATTTTTTACATCAGCAAAGATACAGAGATGTAAAAAAGAATGAGGAACTTCCTCCCCTTCTTTCAAATCCCCACCCTGTAAGTGCTTTTCTGCTGCTGACAGAAATGAAAGTCAGGCCTGGATGAATCTAGTGGAGATACCCAGAGGCACCAGAGGAGTGCTGGGCCCCTCCCAATGCCACACCGCAGTTCAAAGCCTTGAAAGGCTGCAGATCTCCCACCGTGCTGCAGTTCAGCTCCCACTCGAAGAACCACATACCTTGCAGCAATGTCTCCTCTGTGACAGTAGGCCTGTATCTTCTCTGCCTTCTGCCAGTAAAGGCACATGCTGCTCTCATGGTGCACAAATGCTGAGCAGCATCTCTGCTCCTCCTGCTCATTTTACCTCTAGCCACAGGTCAGTGCCAGCCAGAGTTCTTTACTTGCTGAGCTTTACCCACTGCTTCTGCCTCATCTCCCTTTTGAGGTGTTTGCTTTGACAATTGCCCTTCTACACAACAAGGTTGTCATAAGGATTTTTGAGACAATGGAGCCTGTAGTAAATGGGAGCCTTGATAATAGCAGAGATCAGATGTCATGCCTTGACATTCAGTGTCACTCCATGCATGCTGCACACACACAGGTCAACTGCACAAAGTATGCACTGCTGTGCCCTGGACTGGAGCTTGCAAAATTGCTTTCCTGAGTATGCACAGTAGCTTTTTCCGTAGCAGCCACCGCCACCAGCGCCAAAAAGGTACCCAGCTGATGTGAAATATTAGAGGAAGCTTTTCTATTAGCTTTTCATATAAAGCATAAGACTTCACTGGGCATTTGGAGGGGACATCTGGAAACTCCTTCACTGGCTGATAGGATTTGGAGATGCCTCCAAATTCACACTGCAACAGACTGCTTAGTCTCGGACCATGCAGTCTTCAGTCTTACTAATCAAAATAAGCATGAAATAAAGATGATGTAAAATACAAATGAAACAAGTCAAAAGCAAATCAAAACTTTTCAAAAATTAAAAGGGTTTCATACAAGTTGAAGTTCATTTCTTAGCACAGTAAGTACTCAGCTACTTGGACTGTTGATTTAGCCAATATTTTGACTACAGCAAAAGATGGCTCCTAGTTGCAAGGCCTGGCTACATTAATACCAATTTCCAAAACAACTGAAATTGTCAAGAATCTGGTTCAGCGTGTTACAGAAAGTCAGGCAGGGCCTGAACTCTGACTAGAGATTTGAATTTTGAACACTGCATTTCAGGGCTGATGGTGAGAGGGTTGAAATATCAAATTCCTCTGGTATATCTTCAGTAAAACAAACCCAGTTTTCTAACCCCATCATTTTCCCAAGATGCTGCTGTGGCATGGACTGAAGGCCTGGGAGGAGAAAGGAGTGGAGGAGGAGAAAGAAGTTCCTCATTCCTCCCTATTGCCCTTCCTGTTTTCATGTCTGTTTATTCAGAGGATTGTCTTTCCACAAGCAAACAACTAGAGACAAGCTCACTCCAAATGTATGTTCTCTCGTGTTTCAAGCACTTGCTCTCTGTTCTTGCTGAATGTTTAGTTACAGCATGAAAAATGGATATGTGGAATGAAGATATTTCCCCTTTGACTAGCACATTTGCCGAAGGTATGTCAAGGATCTGAGGCAAGGGGTATGGGCAAGCTTTCAAGAAAGTTTCCCCCCCCCCTTCTCCTTTGCTTGCTTATTGGAAGAGCAATAAATATCAAGCAGACAGACCCTTCTCACAGTTACAAAGCCTACCTGTAACTGAGCTGGATAATTAGCAGCCTTGAAGATGATATATGACTTTCATTACCCTTTGGGACTGGAGACTAAATGAGGACAGAGCTAATTGCCGTGCAAAGCAGTTTGGCATGAATGAGAAAAATGCAGGCGCTGTCTCCTGCCAAAAAAGGGCCCTATTGCTGCTCTGATCTCATGGCTGGTTTTTGCCGCAGGAGTTCACTTGGTGTCCATAAATCATGGTCTGCTTACAGCTGAAACTGCACTGAGTCATCAGCATGCAATAAGCTGAGTGACAGATTCCAGCCTGACTACATTAGAACTTCAGACTTAGTTCTCCCCCCCCACCACCCGTACTTAACAGAAAATTAAACCCAGACTACACAGACATGAAGGCTGTGAGAAACACAAGGCTTGTTTACTTGACAATAGCTTTTTAAGACTGATGTTTCCAGGAAATAACATCATGCATTTTGAAAAGGAGAGGGCCACAAGTACTGAATTTATAAAATGACCCACTGCTATAGCACTTGGTTTGTCCTTCCTCATGTTATAGCTGATTAAAATGTATTGCCCTCCTTTAATGATCTTAAGTGGCACTTTGTCATCTTAGTTCTTATGGAGATAGATTTAGTCAGCTAACTGAGAAAATATTTTGCTGCTCATTAAAATTAGGCCAGAAGAACCTGAAATTTGATTGCAAACCTACTTCCAAAGTGACCTGGGGCATATTAACATCCATATCGTACCCTTAAGAAGTGTGGGCTTCTGGGGAATCTAACCGATCAGTGCAAAAGAGAGTCCTTGAAGATACTCTTTTCCTTTCCCCATTCTGTTTTACAGAAGATCTTTTGCTTTTCCCTAAAGGTACCTTAGGTCTATTTTTTTTTAATGGAAGAGATTGTGCTGAATTTGCAATATGGTATCCTGTCAGATCCTAATCAATTAGCTCACATCAGCTCAGTATAAGGCAGATACCAATTTAACTCACAGAGCTAAGCCTTCTGATTTTCTCTAAGGGCAGTCACATAATTCATTCTTTGTAGTGCCAAATTATATTTGACATTTAATTTAAAACTCAAGGTACCATAATGCAAAATCTCACTAAAAATAATGGTGATAAAGCAGAGGAACATTTCATTTGACAGTGAGGTTTTTTCAGCTTATTTATGCACCCAAACTTTTCTCCTCACCTACCTTTCAAAGCCCCAAACTCAGGAGGCAATCACTTTCAGGCGATTTTAGCTTCTACAGGTGCTTGCATACAGTAAAGGGTGAAGGGTTAAAGGTGAAGCAAACAGGGTGGTTGCTGATCACCTTTTGGTGGGTGAGCTCTGCCCTCCTCTCCTTGATGACACAAGCTTAACTTTTCATGTATTCTTACTGCTGTAGATAGTAGAAAGAAATATTTCCATAGAGTGGCTGGGGACACTGGAATGGTTGTGTGTGGACAGGGGGAGGGGGCGTCAGCCAGAAGAGGTTGAGTTTTTTACATTTAGAAGACCCAATGAGAGAGGGAAAAAAAATAAAGTGTTTAATGGAAGTGTTTAATTCACCATTCTCTGTCACACAGCAACTCCATTCACAGCTTCCTGGCACAATGGAAGTCTGGTGGTTCATCAAGCATGTCTAGACTCTGACAATGCTGGTGCTTGCACAAATGATAATAAAAACCCCAAGTTCTCCTCCTTTCTTGAAATGCACAACACACTGTGAATCCATGGGGAGTTCTAGCCAGGGGCTCACTCAGCACTTACAGTAACAGTCAAACTCTAATAAAAGCACTACTTGGAAAAATTGTGCAGCTGTCTCTGTCAAGGTGAGTGGTTTGTAGGGACTGACTCTTTCTGTTGGTAATGTGCAAAATGCTAAGCAGCCAGAGATTTGCCTGGCTAATCCAGAACTGCTCTACGAGAAGAGAAAGTAATGGATAACAGCAGGCTCTGCATTGTTGAGACAATACCAGATAGCAATAAGTAAAGGACACTGGTAGTGCAATCCTCCTGAGAGTGACTCAACTTTTGTCCTGTCAAGAAACAGCTACTTCTTTGCAATAAAAAGAAGCAAATGTCTAATGTTCTCATCCTTTATGTGCCAGATTAGCTCCTGGGGGAAAAAAAATCATCACTGGTCACAACATGCTTCTCAACATAAGATGGATGACTCAGCTTCTGAGATGTTAGGTCTTACTGTGGATTTCAATCCCTGATTAAGATGGAAACAGTTCAGGGCTAAACTCCGGTATTTTTAGAGTGAGTGTAGGCCTCAGGTTAGGCATTCTTGCTCTATTTCACATTTGCGTGTAGGTGCATGCACATGCTACTGGGAGACAAGCTCAAATTTTTGCCCATGTGAGTGGATCTATTTCTTTTAGTACTTGCTATGTGCTCCACACTTATGTTATAGAATACATAAGGCATTATCTGGGGTATGAAATGTGGACAGGAATAAAGTTGCTATGTACCTGAGTGAGAAAGTGCATTATCGGCATACTTAGAAATGAAAGAAACTGTATCTGATGTTGATACAGAGTGGCTGTGTGACAGGTTTAAATTAGTTAAACAATTCTGAGGCCATAAGACCGCCGTAGGATTTCCCTATATTCCATCAAGTCTCATGGTGGAATAAAAAAGACAACCCCAAAACTTCTGGAAAAGGAACTCTTCAGCATTGTATAACACACGGAGCTCCTTTCTATGGTATGTATCCTATAATTCAGCTCTTCTAGATTTCCTGAGTTAAGACTGTATCAAGACATTATTTTCAATGGCAAGGATTTTGTATTTTAATTGTAAGGATAAGACTTTCACAAGGCTAGATAACTGCTTTCTTAATCTAATTATACTTCGGCTTTTATAGCCAAACTGTAGAGTTTTGTTGTTTATTAATATTTTTATGTGGAAAAGCACTTCCATTGGTTGAAGCACTATTTTAAGTGCTGATCACTTAAGAATTAGAGATTAAGCATTCCCTATTGCTTTTTCACAAAATTTAAGATTGTATCATGAGGAATTACACAGCCTTCACACCTCTATTTCTAAGCTCATTTTACTTAGCCTCTTCTCATCTGGAAATCTTTCCAGAAATTGGCTCACTGCTTTTATCCCTTCTAAATCCTGTATGTAGGGTCTTTTTGAGTCGAGGGCAAGGTATAATTTTCAAGATGTTAACCTATTATAGATTCATATCATCCACTTCATACTCAGTACTGTCCCGGAAATTTTTGCAATTGTGAATCTGTGTAGGTACACCTATAACTCCTCACATTTTGTCACACAAACATACAAGTGCACAAAATCTTTAGAATATTTAAACCAACAAAAGATTTCGCACCAAATTCTTAAGAAAATTCAGCTTGACAAATATTTTTTCAAAATAGTTTGGATGTTTTCAGACAGGAAATTATGCAGGAACTGATATAACTGTATTACTGTAAAGAAGCTGGATTAGCTAAATGGCCATTTTAGTAATCCCTTTATATCACTAAATTTTTACTACTGCAGAGACAGAGGCTTTAAAAATAAGGAATAATTTTAAATGGCAGTAAAAAGTACACAATCAGTAAATATCTAGATTAGAAAACTGACATTTTGTACTACAAAGAATCATTAAATGGAAGTAAAGGGATAAAGGCATTGAGATTTCAGACGCTCAGATACATAAGTTGGTTCCAAGTGCTGACAACTTAAGCATTTCCACTGAAAAAAACCCCCCGTAAACAGGAGTCTAACTTTCCATTTATGCTTTCTGAAGGTCCCACTTTTCATATGTGGGATTTACCATATTGCTTTGCAAGGAGTCTATCAAATATGGGGAACTGACTTCAGAGTCCTTACATTCAGTAAGGAAGCTGATTTTTAATTACATTGTGCAAAAGCATTAGCGATAAAATCCCCTCATAAACACAAACAGAAAACTAAATCATAGTGTAGGAAGCCATAAGGATTGGAATGCAGAGAGAGACTGAAAGAGAGGATGCAAATGACCTCATGACACTTACACGGTCTAATTTCTGGAGAAAATTCCACTTCAATTTGCGGTGATGTAAAGAAGGCCCAGAAAACAGCTGGTTTACTTTAAAATACTCCCAGACAAATGGATCATAGTTTTTTTTTAATCCCTCTTAATATGGGATTTTGTAATTAATGGCACAGACACATTTGTCACCATTCTTAATCATAGATATTTGTGCAAAGATTTCAACTAGGTCTATTCTGCTCCAATTTAAATTCTTTTAAATCCTCCCAAGCTCTATTGTGGAATAACACTCTGCATAATTTAAATTTGTGTTTGACCCCTGTTCTGGGTCCTTATCATATCTGTATTGAGGAACATTTTTCCAAAGCACAAACAGCAGTCATTTCAAACAATTTGAATTTCCTGGCCACTGTCTGTCCATCCAATTTGAGGAGCTGTAGTATCTTACATTTCCTTGTCACCGACCAAAATATTTCTGAAATTCCAAGTTAATTAGCACTGCAACATTCCAAGGACTGTAAGAGGCTAAACCCTGGTTTTCCAATTGTATAAGCAGGGGTTGCTGCTGCTCCATATGCAATAAAAATAAATTCCCTAGACAAAAACAGTAAAGTCTAGATTGCCAGATAACAAAAGACAAAAAAGAAAGGATTTTTTTTTTCTCACATTATAGTTTAGGAAACAAAGGCTGAGAGAGAAGAAATGTTTTGCCCAAGATTGCCAAGACTAGGCAAAACAAGGACAAAAATTGAGTCCAGATTTCTTCAGACTCATTATGGATCCTGTATCACATGATAATTTTGCTCAGTAAATGAATGGCAATCACAGCCTGACCAGCAGCCTACTGAATTGAGCAGGAAGAGCTCTTGCTATTTCCAAAGGGGATTTTGATCAGAGTCCATTGGGTTACTCAATGCATACAGGCAAAAGCAGCCTGCAGCTAGAATAAAGCTGAGGACATGCCACAGCAGACTAGATTTCTTCTTTTTTAAGGCATCTCTAATTCATTGGCCATGAATAATATAATATTCACAGAGTCCCATCTGGTGTTCAGTTTTGTGTATAAGTGGTTTGCATTGTTGGTCTGATAATTCCAACTAAAACCGGTAAAGCGATATACAGTATCTTGAAAACAGTAGTGGGATAACAAGAAATAACAAATTGAATAAAGGAGAAAAAATAAGCTTGCTTTAGTCTGTAAGGAACAAAATTGATGCCTTTTAACCTTACACATAAGTTCCACACCATTGCTTTTTAAAATCAGCTGAAAATCATTTAAAATCAAATTGATTTTGGCTTTTACATTCAGATGCACTGCAGCTTCTCACTTACTGGCCTATACAAGTAATGTCTTCAGCCAACCTGTGTTTAGAATGGGTTGAAAATCAGTTTGTATGCTCACATGGTTATTGGAATTTTCTCATTTCTATTTCACTCAGAGCCAATCACGATCAGATTAACTTGCTGGGGAATATGTCGAGAGGCTGATTTAATGGGTGTTTTAGAAAAGAAATGGTTCTTAATATAGTGAAAACTTTTTTTGCTTATAACACATTGTCTATTGCCCATTTTGTGTCAATAAATGGAAAGATGGATAATCAGAACTGCTCATATTTATTCTGAAGAGCTCTCTTCTCCATTATGTGTAGACCCATAATCAGTCATGAAAGAACTGTAAAATCACATGAAAATATTTCCTAGTTTACATCTGCTCCTTTCTACTAACAAAATCTGGAGTGTCTGCAGCCTTCCACGTATGGACTGGCAGGGCAGGCTTCTGAAATGGACACTCTACTGTTCACCTGCTGCCATCCAACTGTGGATCATTTGGATTGGATGACTGCTATCTGAACTGACATTTAGTCATCCAGTCTGAGAGCAAGTATGCTGAAATGATGCAACATAACACGCTATCAAGGCTGTAATAGGACATAGAACACCTGCCATTGACTTGGATAGAAAGGATAAAATGCTTTGAATTGCTTTGTTTTCAACATTCTCGTCCCCATACTCCTCACATGTCCATTTTTACTTAATTTGTCATTGATGCTTTAAGGAAAGAGAAATGGCATGGCTGGAGAACAAGAAAACGTGAAGCAGATGCCCAAGTTCTATTACTGACTGTTGGTGACTGGATAAGCTGTTTATAGCATTGTATCAAGTTCATTGATTTAGATGGCTTAGTTTTCGGTTTCCAAACCGAGAAGATGCACACTGCCTGCTTTCCACTGTGAGTCAGTACTTCAACACTCATCATCTTCAAAAAAAGAGCTAGAATGAGTCTGCAATTAAGGTGGTAAATATGCCTCAAGCTCTGCATCTAAAAACTCAACACTTACAATTAAATTATATCAGAAAAATACTGACTGTAAGCTCACAGTAATTCAGTTTAGTTGCCTCTAAACAAGAAATTAAAAATGCATCACAAAGAGAGATATTGTGGGTTCAATCGATTGCTTTAAGGGTCTCTGCAAATGTCAAACAAGAAGTAAAAAGTCCATGCGCAAATATTACATTGCGGAGATGATGAATGGGAATGGAGTGGGAGGTTATATAACCTGATAATATCAAGGACCTGAAAGAGCTTAAACTATTTAACTATTCAGCGGTGAAAAGAAGTCAAGAAGAATCACTGCAGACAAGGACTGGAAATACAATATAGAAGCTGACTTGTGCAGGCTGACATTCTGCTTCAAAGAATATTAGTGCTAAAGAGTGGTTACAAAACTATAAGTCTTTAAAAACAAGTCTGATTTAATAAATATTTACTAAATTGTATAAGAATTGTCTGGCATCAAGCTATAAATATTAAATTGTAATGTAAATGTTAAAATAATGATGTTTTTTCAAATAATCAATTTAAGATTATAAGAATTTTTGGGTTAAGCATAAAAAATAATTTTAAAAATCCCTGAAAGTCAAGCAAAAATAGTGATGGTTAAATTCCAAAAGAACAATCCACTCAGAGTTCCTTTCATGTGCCAAAAACTATTATTTATATTGTTTATGCACTTTCATCATGACAGCCCTAACACTGAGCAGAGCAGATAGAGTCTAACAGTTACCACATTAGAGAAAAAAAGCTCTCAAAAGGTAAATAAAGTGAAGTGAGGCTATATTTTTGGATCTTGGGAGACATAAGGCCATTCTGATATTCTGCTTATATCGATTATTTTTTATTGTTTAATGAATTTCTATACTCTCTCTACAAAATAAAGATTGGCTCAATGACTAGAGCCTGCACTTAAAGGAACCACCCTATTAAAACTGGTTTTGTTTGTGCCTGGAGTATCAGAACAATTCCAGACAGTTTGTTTTATATTTTACTTGAAAGCTCCTATTCCATTAGTATGACATAGTTTCTGAGACAAAGCTTAACCACAGTGTCTTTCCCCTTTAAAAGGTAATGACACCATCTAAGCAAAAATAACAGTGGGGGGAAAAAAAGACCCCCATTATAGCAAACTGTGGTATTAATGAAATTCTGTTTGTATTAAAATTTTCTTTCAACCCCGGTCTTCCTGTTCAGGGGGATAGTGTCAACCTGTCAAACTTTTAATCAAGAGCAGTTCATTGATGCTTCCATTATGTCAAAAAGCCTCACCTAGGTGACTTCAAGGGGAGACAGCAGGTCTGACTTTCTCAACATCCAAGGCTATGAATTTTTCATTTCTCACCCCTCAACTTTTAATTTCTAGTATATGTATGTAGATAGACACAATGTCTTTTTTATTGTATCAAATAAAAAATAGTGTACATTTCAATCAAGTTATAAAGTCAAGAGATGAAAGAAAGGTAAATACATGAAAGAATAATTTCTTAATTTTGGGATTGGTGAAAAGGGGCTAGTTAGAGGACTGAAATCTATGCATCCACAAAATCTTTTAAATGACAGCTACTTCAGCCAAAATTTCACCACACAGCATCATGATTCACAATCTAGAATCTCCCTACAAATTATTTCACTGAGGTGTTGCATTTGCAGACATGCTGATAATAATGATATAATTCAGCCTACTAAAGAATCCTTACTTTAGTGCATAGAAGTCAAATTTGTGGCCAGATCCTGACCTCCTGCAGTAGCCGCTATCCATCAGCAAGACTGAAATGTACAAAAAGTCAGTTTAATGAAGTACCTGAACATTATGCTCTCTTGGCAGAATGCTTGATTTGGAAGATAAAAATAAAAACCCCCACATGGCAGCTTTACAATGCCTTCCTCTGCAGCTCATCACTTACTAACCTGCTACAAGTGAAGTTATAAGGGAACCTTGACTAGGAAAGGCTCTCTCTCCCCAGTTCCAGGGAACCAAAATGATTGCTTAAAGGTGTTAAGAAGGTGACTGAGAACAGCCTCAAGACTGTTCTGTTTTCCATCTCAGAAATGACACACAACACAGTACGTCGTTGACCCTGTGTGATAGGCAGAAAAGTTTTTGTACTGTGTGCTACAGACAGAAGACAAGTCCCAAGGAAATGTACAGTCCTCCTAGGATCTCAATTTAGTCCTGCAAAAGTTTGACTGAATTTCTATAATACAGCTTCTGATTCAACAGTTTCTACCATACTCACGAACAAAGCCATCTTTTTGCATTCACAGTAATATCCCTTATTTATCAATTAGATGTACAGTGAGATGAGTTTTGACTTAAAATACTTTGCTGCTTCATGATCAGGAAGTGAAGTCAGGAAGAATTACGATAACCTGAAGGTATGGTTAACGGAGCTTCCAGATCTTGGGTTTTTAAATAAGTTTGCAAAGGCGTATTAATGGGGAGTGTACTACATAATCCATCCAAATTATTTACTTTTCACTCTTTTGCCAGAGGAAAGATTCTCATCCAAACAGTTTGGTGGGTTTTGGTGTGTTTTTTAAACATATCATGTATAATTAGAAGATGACTATATGAGTCATTTATAAAGCCAAACGACAAGACCAGAACTCTCATAATGTGAAATGACCAGCTAATTACAAGGCTGGTTTAAATTATGTTCCTAGGTATTACTTGTTCTTTCCAAAATGGGCTGGATATCTGTATTATTAATTCAGCCCCAAAGACCAATTTCATTCCTGCAAACATATTGCACATTTAAAATGTAGCAAGGTTTAAATCATCCAAGCTTATTGTTTTAAATTCTAGCATTTCATTATTCTACTTAATGGTTTGCACATTGTTTTACACAAGTACAATATAATTTTATTGCATGATGTCAAAAAGAAACCAACCAAAAAACCAAACCTATGTCCCATTTGCTTCCAAAAGAGATGAGAAGCAATGGGACAGGAGACCTAAAATACAGTGATGTTTTGCCTACAGACAGGAAAAGCTGAAGGTTGTTCAACATATGCTTAATTGGAAAGATACATACGCAGAGTATTAGTAACATATTCTGAATTTGTCCGCCCCTCCAGATCGGATTGGCAGAAATATAAAGAAACTGAGCCAGCCCAATCTTTCTCTCATTGTAGTGAACTGGAACATTGACAGCTTTGGCTGGGCCAAGAGAAGGCACTAATTCGGGACTTGTGGCTTCTGCACTGGAGCAGGTTTTGTAGCTGGGGATCATAGCTTTGAGAGACCCATCTTGGTGGGTAAAGTACTAAATGTGCCGGGTGGTCCCTCAAAACATAGAGGAACTGAAGGTAGAGCCTGCAGTCTTGGACACAGCTTCCTTCTTCCCCTGGGGAACCTCAGGCGGCAGTGCCTGGGGGTCAAGAGCTATATCAGAGTGGCTTATTTCATGATCTCTAGGACTCCAGGTGCCAATGATTAGAGGGATAGAAACAAAGATCCCACAATGAGTGGAAAGCATTCTGATACATTTCCCCTACAAAGTGCAGATATTTGCCTTTAGCATTAGGAGATCTATGAGGAATTAAAAAATATATTTCAAATTGTTCTTCTGTGTGCAATACATAAATTGCTTTTTTCACAAAACTATTTTTACCAAATATTTCCACAAAGCATATCCAGTGAAGCACTGTATCTGCAAAGCTGTTTAAGGATTGACGCTTCCCAAGTGCCCTCAATTGCTCCTGTTCTACTTGCCTTGACCTGTTGCATCATGCTATGAGATATCAAACTGCCATCATGTTCCATTTTAGAGCTGATTACACTTCATTGGTGGGCAAAGTTGCTGCTTGCTGACGGTTTGTGAGGTTTGATTAATTAGTGCTTATGAAGTGCTTTGAAATTCTTGCATGAATGATGTTACAGAAACACTGAATATTGCTGCTGTTGTACAGGCAGGTACATGATTAAAGATTTGCTGTTGCAAGGTGTGGCTGGGCCTTACCTTTTCTTTGGGAAAATATTCTGGTTTCCTCTGAATTCCCTCTGGCAAGCTAGTACAGTCTTCCAACCAAACCAAACCAAACCAAAACACTTCAATCATCCTAGGGTAGGGAAAAATAATAAAAAAAAGATTAGATGAAGGGTATTTCTGAGAACTCATTGCCTGTCTAGGATATTGCACCTCTAGGTGGTCTGATAAACTTCAAGGGCACCTTGGTGATTAAGTTTATTCTCAGACTAACTGCATTTTCTTCAACTTTTTTTTTTTTAATCAACTAGAACTCTTTTAATTGCTCTCTCCTCTAGGTATTTTACATAGACACCTGACTGCCTGTTAAAGCATCTTTCTTAAGCATCCTTATCTGTGATATCCTCTCCTTGGCTGAAGAGACCTACCTATCCCCCCACCTCGATCTCTCCTGCTCAAAGGAAGCTGATACATGTTGTACCCCTTTCCATAATTTCTGACTCTGAACCTGACAGCTCCCGCCTGCTCTGGGAAATGCAGCTCCCCACAGGTGATTCATTCTCAGCCAAGGCAGGAAGCTGTAGGGCTCAGCCCACAGCCAGCCTTAAAAGACCCAAGCTGAAGATAATTATCGCACAGACTTACCCGTTTAAAGATTTGTCCAACTTGCTCACTGCTGCCATGCTTGGCTGTGGCCATGACCACACTGTTGTGGCCCTTCAGGAATGTGCTGCTTCACAAAGCAAAGGCCAGGATTCCTGTCCAACGCACAGGTGCCCAGTGCCATTTGAGAAGGCTGTAAAGCATCCAGGATATCTGCACAGGAATAGCAGAGATGACGCAGGACCTAAAGTAGACTGACACTCTACCAGGGTAGTGAATAGACACCAGGCAGACATCTGCAATAGCTGAAACAACACCAAACGCCAATGATGAAGCCACCAACTTCTCTCTGTACAATCCAACTTCCCTGTTTTCTACTACTATTGAGGGCACTCAAAAGGATTAGCCATACTGATCCTCTGTGTTGATCACACACTTCACGTACTTTTGGTCTTGCTTAGATTAGCCTAACAGACTATGATCACCAGTGCTATTTCCAATTCAAGTCACAGCACAGTATCTTGAGTTTCATTTTTCCTGCTTGTTCTACTCATTTCACATCCTGCACCCAGTAACATTTTTTTTGTTACTTTTCATAATAATCTAGTGGCTAATTTCGTACATACCTTTCTGCACACAGTAACCTCTGGGGCTTCAGTGCTTTGCCCTTGCTTAGTTTCCTAAGAACTCTAAAGAAAAAAATATTGATTGGTTTTGCCTCAGGCTTTAGTAGACAAGCTTACCTAGACTGCAAGGCCAGAGTCTGAGTACATGTCTCTATTTAAACCATGGGAACATTTAAGAGGTTCAAAATAACCTGGCCAAACACCCTTATTATCTATCTAACACTGCCAGTTTCCTGGCTGCTGCCAAGACTGATGCCATAGTCCTATCCTGTTGCATATTTTCAGAAACATAAATCTTATGAAGAAGTATTTAAAGGCACCAAAGTTTTCAAATGCTTAAGGGAAGAGCATCAGGAGCCTCTCACTCAGTTCCCCCTAGTGAGGTATTGCACATTTAAAAATCTGTACCTTCAGTTTTCTGATTGTTGTTATTGTCTGTGCATCTTTCAAAAACTGGGTTATTAATCTACTGTGCCATAAAGTTTCTTTCATTAGAAATTAACAAGTCTGTTCTGACCTTTTCCTAGGTCTGAGCTGGAATTCCATGAGGCGTTTCTTGTCAATCACTATATTCTTTGCACAGCTTGCACTGTTCCATATGTGCTTTCAACTGGGTATTCATGCCTGGCCTGTAGATACATTTCCTGGCTCATCTCAGGCATGTCTCTATCCCCAGGTGTGAAATATGTATCCACTGCATGATGTCAGCTCTTAAATCTCCTGGGATTACTGTTCAGCTCCATTTAAAACAAAATCCATGCAGTTCTTCATTCACTTCCTGGGGGTGGGCACAACAGCCTGTGGCACTTACTGCTTTCTCTTGGCTGACCATGGATTACACATTGCTTTCCTGCCTGTCACACATCATGCTGTTTTGTAAGACTGCCTCAAATGAAAGCATTTGAAGAAGCAGAGTCAGTAGTAGATTTTCACCTCATTGTTTCCCCTTCCAGGATATACTAGAACTCCATCAGTAAACACTGCATTCTGTATCTTTACACGTAGAGCTGTTTCTGCTCCCCTTTCTCAGGCACCCCCACACGGGTGCTTTAGGTGCATATAATGCTTTAGGGACTTGTGTCCCACTTTCAATTCTCTTTTCTCTCTGCCTTTTCTTTCTAATATTAGATATTCTCACAAGATTCGATATCGATCATTTTCAGCAGTCAAGAGAAGTCCAATGGGATAGCTTCATGATTGAGCTCACTCTCAGTCTGCCTTCATTCACCCTAATGTTTTTTTCTCCAGCACCCACTGAGGAAAGTTGTCACAGATAAATATAATGCACTTTTTTGCCTATTATTTTGCATTTCTTTCTTGGAATAAAGATGCCCCAAGTTACAACACTGGTGACTAGAGGCAAAGTATCCAGTTAATATCAAATATCTTTGAATTGGAGCTGACACTGATAATCATATGTGGTCATCAATACCTGCTAGAAAGTGTGGCAAAAGTTGTCAGGCAGCTGAATAGCTCTTCCTCTTCAGCATGCAAGTTATTGACTCCCTGATTTCCTTCTTAATTCTTTAATCACCTACCCCATCATGACAGGATATATCCACACAGAAAATAATCCACGTAAAGAGGACACAGATGGGAGTGGACAGAATGGAAGCGTACACCTGGCTCAAGCCAGGTAATTACTCCTACTTTGCCAATTAAAATCACATTGCCATTTTTGCTGGTTTAACTATAAGCATCTATTTTACATCCAGCTCTTTGTTTCAGAGCAGATGTTTTCATTCTTACTTTTTAAACTATGTCACCTTTCCCTCAACGTGGGCTTAGGTTAATAAACTGTACATCAAGCACTGCTTAAAAGCTGGCTTTGCAGGATGATAACTGATGAGGGAATTGCTTTTAATTACTGTACAAGTGAGTAGATAAAAATCACAGTCCTAATAATCAACTCCAGAAACTGACAGCAGCAAAGTCTCACATTTCAAATGTGGATTATTTTTTCTTTCAGCATTCAGCTACAGAAGGCAAATGTTAGTGGTTGGATCATCTTCTGTAAGCAAGCCAAAGTTATGTGTAACATTTTTGGATGCTAATAGGACATAGTTCTGGCAGAACAGAAATAAGGGTAACATTAAGGATTAGAGCAAGCTTGGAAAGGAAGAAAAGTGCTTTTCTCAATTCAGACTTTCAGAAGAACAATAATCTCACCTACATCTGCTGCTAGAACTTCGAAAGTCCAAGGACAGAAAATGCAAACAACTTGCTTGCACAGCTATCAAGAATCAGAGAGAGCATGAGGCTTCCCAGATTGCCTTCAAAACCAGCAGCATTTGGCCCATAACCATCCACACCAGGCTAATGTATTTTTAATAGTTCATCTCCTAAAGAGATACTCCAGGCCATGAGATGCAAATTAGGCAGCCAAAACTGAGTGAGTTTGTGCTATGAGAAATTTCAGGGGAGAATGAAATAAATGAAAGTAGGATTACAAACTGGGTTTGGTGCTCTGGTGAGAGGAGAAAAATGTGCTCATAAAGCCCAATAAAACTTTATTTTTCTGGTTTATTAGGTGTTTGCAAAAACATCTCAGTTGCAAAGTACGACATATTCTTTTTCTGAAGACTCATTTACAGCAAGGAGGCTCTGATAAATCAGCTGCTTTCTTTTTCAGCCAACTACACAGTGTATGGGAAGCTGAGGTTACTATTATGGCTTTGTTAAAACATTAGATGTTGTCTGAAAGCTCACATGCGAACTCCATTTTGAATGAATTTCAATGCAGGTTTTTACAATAGGAAAAATAAACACTTAGGAGCTCAGGAAACCAGGATCTAAAATACTGTAGACATAGATTTGTTTATTTGTTGCTTTCCTGCTATAGATCAGCCTGTCAGGATACCTCCTTCATGTAAATATTTAAGATCTACAACAAACTACAAAAGATCTACAACAAAACAACTCTGATTAAAAAAAAATAATTAAAGGAGAAAGGAAAAGGAGGATACAGAGTTTATTTAAAAAAAAAAAACCAAACAAACATGGATGTGGGTCTCTTTGGATCTATCGAGTATATTCTTGATGAAAAGGAAAACTGCTCTGATTATAAAGGTGTTGCATCCAGTGAATGGCCCTTAGTTTGTTGAAACCACATGTTCTATAAATTTGAAGTTACTATATTCCCTTTTGACTTTTTTTTTTGTTTTAATGGGGAAATAATGTTAGCTCTCAAAAGTCTACATGAGAAACTGAAAATCCAGGATTTAAGAACTAGAGAAGTTCAGAATAGTAGTCATCTGGAAGTCGCCTCTTTTCATGTCGGTAAAGTATAATGTTACTTCACGCCATTTGGCTGCAAATGTAAATTACACCTTTTTTCAGTTGTTAGGACAGGATAAAAAGCCACATAATTCTAATGAGTCATAAATGTTTCACCATTTTTTTCTTCATTTAATTCATATGGTGCCAACACCTGTGAAAACAATCAGCATCATAGCTGTGTGCTCTACTTAAATTTGCTTTAGGGTATGCTTGAGTAAAAGCTTTTATATCTCATTTCTCTACATTATTAACAACATGATGCCCTGAATCATTCTATAATTTAAGTACTCTCATTTCATTCTCAGCCATTTTATTAGGACTAGAAAAGATGCTCAAAGACTATGACAGTCTTAAAACAGACACACACACATACCCATTCCTGATTCTTACTGTAACAAAATATCTATAACAAGATCTTCACATTATTTTTTATGTGCTTTGGCAGTTTTGCACCTTGAATTACAAATCTAAACTGTTAGTACAAGAGCCATACTACAAAGCTTTCTCCCAAAAGGCTTTGCAGCCATTGCTGTAAGGTGCGTTCGTTTCATGAGAGCGACATCTGCACTGATCTGAATTTTAAGCTATTGCCAAAGGAGAGCACATCTTGTTTAGCAATGGGAAAAAGCAGTGGTTGGAAGCATAGTTCTGGAGTCCCTAGATGGTGCCAGAGAGGAATGTGCGATGGTAACTGCAGCCCTGCTTCAGTTACCGCTGGGCAATGGGGTGGGTAAGCTAAACAACCGCACGAGCTAAAGAGCATGATTTTCAAAAATATTTGGGGGGAAATTTAAAAACATGCTTCAAGTGTCTGAAGAAATAACGTAGTGACTGGAGGATACAGAGAAGATCCTAAATCCTACCTGTCTTTCAGTGGACATCAGATCTTTGATCACCTTGGGAACCCTTGGTAACTGCACCTGTCATCTACATAGCCCTAAAGGACTTCAAACTGAACTGTCTGCAAACTTTGACCTACAGTTTTATAACATAATTGACGGGGGTACTGAGCTCTCCCTATATTTCAAGTGGGATTGTGGCTCAAACTTCCTCTGTAAAATTCCCCATCTAAACTCAAGCAACATAATAAATATAGATGAGTGATCACAGGGCATCAAGCTGGAAGGTGTAGAGACCATGGTATCTCCCAAAGATATCCTTTCCCAAAATGTAGATTCCAGTGTTAAAAAGCATATTACAGGTAACCATCCAGGGCCAATTCATGATGAGAAAGCAGGCCAGAGCTGATAAATTATTCAAGGAAAATGTTTGCAGTTTTGATTCATTACAGTAACTCCCTTGTAATCCAATCCCTTGGGATATACTCCAAGTAGCTTAAACTAGCTAGCTCAAATCCTGAGAGCAGTGCAGGCTCCAGGAGGGTCTTGGGTAAGGACTCAGACTGTCACAGCTCAGCAACTTAATTCAACCCAAGCTAGTAAATTTAAAGCTTCTGAATTGCAGCCTTCTCTCCACACTGAAGAACAGTATCATCTGCATCCCTGAGGATGTGAGGGCTGAGCTGACCACTCCCCTCCATGCCTACAGAACTTCAAAACTGACTTTGAGGTGGTTAAAACTAAGTGGTCTGCTGGTCATTTCAAATAACTCTATAATAAAGTTATTCCAGTAACCTACACATTTTTACATAGCCCTTGGTTTATTCATGGATAAAAATCTATGCTTGTGATTACTCACCAGTGCCTTTAGTGGCAGTTTGCACACAAGACACCAATAAGCACTAGTCAGAGGATGAGCCTTCTTTTTTTCTTTGCTTCTCATAAGACTTCTTCTTAAGAGGTCTTCCACACAGACATGGGACTTTGGGGAAGTGGGGGGAAACATGAAAACCAATCCTACTCGCAAAACACTTACTTGCATATCTATTAATCTAGAACAGCATGCACCAGACCCAATGTAATTCAGTGCCAGATGGGTACACACAGCAACATGACTAGATGAGGCCAAATCTCAGCCAAACCTTTCTCTCCATATTTCAATGCTCTCCATTTACTGAGACCAAAAAAATTAACTGCTTCTTCCAATTTCACCTTTTTCTAACTTTCTTCCTCTTGATCTGCTAGATTTCACTTTGAAAGCCTAAATGAAAATCCCTGTGACTTAGACAGAAACTGTCTTCACCTTTACAGGAAAGAGGTTGTCCTTGCAGAATCCATTCAAAAGGCCACTCAGCACAATAAGACTGTGCTTGCTTTACATTGTTCAGTTCTCAGTAGTTTACTCAGCTGAAGGTTTGTTCGATTTGAATTTCTGCTAGGAAGTTTAGAAAATATAAAAGAAATGTATTTTAAAATTTCACTGAAATAACCTCTATATTCTTGAAGATATTCGAACTTCCTGGCCAATACAGAACCCATGAGACGCAGCATTTTCCACAGTGCCATACACGAGTTCCTAACTTTGAAATGGAACAAGAAGGAAATACTTATACTGGCTATACCTTAATTAAATTAAATTAATTAATTAAGCTAGGAGATTCTGAAGCTAAGAACAGATGAGTATGAGCTTTACTTTTCTTTCTCAATAAAACTGATTTGTTATTGAAATGCTCAACTGAAAATCAGATTTTTTACTTAGGGGAATACTCATTTGCCTGGCTGTAAGATGCAAATCTTTCATAGTCTCGGTTCTTCCACTGTGAAGGCAGCTTCTGTGCAAGGAATTTTAGGAGGACAGTCTTGAAATGTTATTAATGAGAACTTAGTGTATACTTCATATTTGATGTAGGTGCACTCTGCCTCCTAATGGAAGTCGCATGTGTTTTTCCCCCAAGTATGCACCGGTAAGTAATGACCCATCATCAGGCAGTGACTGATGACAATTGATCATATGGCCATCCACTGCAGCAAGAAATTAGAGTAATCTCTCAAGAGAATAATCAGAGAACAATTTTCCAGGGTCATTACTAGCAAAGAAGCTTGCTGAAGAAGAAAACAGTCTCAGTCTTCACTCTGGATTTTCTTTTCTCCTCTGGATTTCATTTTATACACAAGGTTTACATTTGGTTTTAGACAATTTTATGAGGCAGACTGAAATGTTAAGGGGATTAAGGAATGGGAGACAGTCTTTCACCTCCAAGTCTTCAGTTCAAATCCAGCTTATATTAGTAATGTACAAGAAGTATTTAACATTGCTGTTCACTGTCTGTGCAAAATGGATTGGTGGTTCTGGCTCAATTCCCAGCAATAAACCTGCATGCCACAACTGGCAACTCCGTTGCCATTCTCAGCAAACAACGCCAGGAATTAAATGAAGCATAGGAAGCAAAGTTACCTCTCCCCCACTACAGGCCAGGGTGGAGGCACATTTGCAGGAAAAGCCTTCTCTGCTGCTGCCTGAGCCACGGTCGAGCACAAAGACATCAGTCTAGTGGACTGACAAGCTATCGCCTTTTTCAGGAACTAATTTACTAATTTTCTTAAAACAATAAAAAAAAAAAATCAGGTGCCATCTAGTGTGGGGTAGATTAGTGACTTAGACTAGGCCATGTTGTTCCTTATGCTAAAGTCTAGATTAACCCGCCATTATAAAGAGATTGAAACTTGATGTAAATACAATGGATTCCCATTACAAAAAGCCTGTCTTGCCTGTGACAATACCCTAAAACAGAAAAAAAATCAGGAGCATTTTTTCTCCAGAAGTCACATGAAAGATCATTTCTCAGTCTAGGGGACTTTGACTCATTAGCACCAGAAGCCACTAGACCAGGAAGTTTGTTTTCCCTTAAACCATAAACTTAGAGTAATTCCACTGAAATACGTTGAGCCAATCACCCACACAGAGCAGCATAAAAGGAAGCAGAGCACACCCCAATCTTTATCTGGCCAATACTGGAAAGAAAAAGTGACTACCATGAACTAAAAAACACCACCACGCTTCTGTTCTGAGGGCATCAGCACCAGCAACAGGAAGGACACTGAACATCCTTGTACATGCGCACAACAAAAAAAGAATCCAACCCAGGCTTTAAGCCTTGGAGTGATTTTACCACTGAACAGCGCTGATTGAAAAATGCATGAATTTTATTCTAAAAATAGCAAGATGGGTCAAGAGAATAATAATCTCAGTCTACACAGCTAGATGAATTTATGGTGATGCCCTCTTCTATATTTCATAGGATATACACTATGAACCCTATATTTTCCATGGCTTTGAACACTTTATTTACCCATATTTTATTACCAGTGTAAACCTAATTATCACAGCATCTTCATGCTGAAAGTGATTGATAGATTGTGCTACTTGCTTGTCAAGATGCTCATGTTCACTGTATTTAGCTATCACACCAACCCAGAGACTGATGACTGTTCTGGCCTATTAATAAAAGTACTACAGCACATTGATGCTACTTCTCTCAAACAATATTAATGCAAGCTTTGCGGCAAGAGGCACATTTTTAACTTGCTACAATACAATGGGGCCTATTTCATTACAATTCAAAACTCTTTTACATTTTATTCAGACTGTCCATTCTTACACATAAAGAATAATCACAGTCTTCTCACTTCTTATTTCCCCATTGTTTTAAAAATGTGTTGTTCACCAGCCCATTCTATAAATGCAATTAGTGATTTTTCAGTACCTGTACTTGCAACTGCTGAAATTGAGACAATATGAAGTACAGACAATTTTATGAAATGCTGAGTAGCTACCTTTCAAAAATAAAAGAATCACAAGTTGACAACTCAGACACTGGAGGACTCAAGACCAATCACTGATTGTGAAGATCTCATGTTAGAGCTCAACTGGCAACAGGTAAGGAATGAAATGTATTTCCGTAAATAATATAAGGTAGAAAAGCAAAATAATAAAAAAAAACACCAACCTTGAACATGCTCAAAGTGGTAAATGCAATATGCTGTCAATTTTTTTTTTCTTGTTATCAAGCAGGGCATTCTATTTTTCTAAAAGTGCTCCTCTAGGATGAACATGTTGCTTTCTGTCACTCGAGTTTTGGTTGGATTCTGTGATATTCAAACTAAAATGTCTCGATCCTGCTAAAAAAGGTAAGTTGTTAACAGTTAAGATACTTCCAATATTTCTAGATATGGGGGCAAAAAGCCTGCAAGTGAGGAAAATGGCAAATGGATAAAAGACACTGACCTCTAATACCTCAATACACCTTTTTTAAGTAGGACTTGAATAAGCCTCTAATTCTAGAGCTTCCATAGTCACTTCACAGTATTTTAAATAGACAAACCTGAAAAACAATGGCAAAACTGACTCTGTCCAACAAAATGCTTGCGAACTGTTTAGCTTTAAGCATGGCAGCAATACCCGTTAATTTTCTTTGATAAAGATACTTACCTTGCAGCAGTTAAGCATGTGCTTAACTGTTTCACTGTGAGTCAACAGCCTTCTAAAAACCTACAAGGTTTTAGTAGGAAATGGCATCAATTCTTTTGTTTGTAAAATATGTATAATTTTCCAGAAAATCTAGGTTCAGCAATCACAATCTGAATTAGCATGCCTAGATACTCAGCCTGCAGGAACTGCTGGTGCTCCACTGATTTTAAGTAACCCATTGAAGATATAGCCTCAGGACCCCAAACAGTGCTGGTAGCCCTAATGGCTCTCAAAGGCTGAAAACTTGGAGCTCACTCAGAGAGGTTGTGCCGGATTTAGTGATAATGGCTTAAGAGGTTACCTCTCCCAGCTGTTCGCAGCAGTCCCCCACCAGAAGCTGAAACAGTGCCATCAGAAAGCGATATGGTCCAGCCCTCACCTATAGAGCTCTGAGCCAGCACATTAATTTTAACTGCCAATGGTCTGCAAACTGTAACAATTGATAAGCTAGCTCTTGCTTACATCTGCTCTCTCCGCTAGTGAGGTGGAAGACTGTGGCAAAGCGGCAGGGTAGACATTAGGGCAGTAACCCCTTCCTCCACCCCAACAAAATTAATAGTACTTGTTTGCCAGAGCCCTAATCTGCTCAGAATGGAACAGTATGTTGAAAGAAGCAACTCCATTTAACTTCGTTTGGGGGAATGAAGAGCTAAGATTTTCTACATTTCACAAGGCAGTGAATGGCAAAGAATTAGTGTAGATACAGTACCCCTTGTAATTTTAATTCACATTGCCCCCTCTCAGTGAATAAATCTTGTTAAACCTTATCCTCTCAGAGACCATCTGGATGAAAACTATTCAGGAAACGTCACCATTGGTACAAGAACTTAAATCTCACCATAAATCTCAGCATGTCAAAGCCAAGCATGCGTGCCTTAAAGAAACTCTGCAGCTGTGACTCGCTCAGAGTTGCAGACATATGTGTGCAAATGGTGCCTCCCAAGAAACACACTGCTACATTTCAGTAACTCTTAAAAACAAATGAAAGCAAACTCAGGGATTTTCTCATTTTCAGACAGCTTTATCCTAATTTTAATATAAAAGAAACAAAATAGTTTAATAAAAGCTACATAAAATTTACTACCCTATTATAACCATACTGGCTCAAATGATCTCCACCCTTGTCCTTATCTTGCTCTGATTACTTCTCCCTCTCTTCCAAAGTACATGTGCTAATGTGGCACATTTCACCTATGCTGAAAATCAGAAATCATGATTACTTTGCTCTGTAATCTGATTGCCTGTACAGTTAGACACCTGCCTTCCTGGCAAATTTCTTTATGGTAACAGGGTAGGAGCAGGTTGGCCTTTTAAGTGCCAGATACGGTCAAAACAGCTTCAATCTAAGCTCAGTGAGAACACTACTGTTATCCAAGAGCTCATATTCTCCTCTCTCTCCACCCCAAACCTAGTAGAACTGCTTTTACAGAAAAAGGTTTTGTGTTTAGTTCACTGACTTCAAAATATGGCAAAACATAATGCAAAATTTACAAGACAGTCCATCCAGTAAATGAAAAAATAGAAAAGTAACTAAGAGAATTAATATAGACTCAATGCTTTGACAAAAAAAAATTGGGGGGCATAAATGCAGCCTTGTTGAAACAAAAGGTTCTGCAAATTTGCTTCATTTTCCTTTATTTCCATATAGGGAAAAAAACCCTGAAATATTGGAAAAGGACAGAAATTATTAACTTCTGATAATTTTAAAGAACTATTTCTGAAAAAATATTCAAAAGGAGCTTGTTCAGAAGCATTGTTCAAGTAAGGAAAAAACTTATTAAACATAGGTAAATCCTAAGCAGCACATTTTATTTTCATGTAAGCAAAATATTCTACTTGACTGAAACTGAAATTTTTTCTGTTTTCTGTCTTCAAATTTGCACCTTGGAACTACCAGACAGCTTAAAGACCAGCTACTTTTACACTGTGAAAGTAGCTTCGGAGTCTGGAAGTAGGTTGATTAGACATGCTAGATGAATACAAGCTGTATCAGCCGAAGCAAATAGAATATTTCTGATACATATCAACATACCACAATTGATGAGCCAAGCTTTTTCCAAAAGCTGTGCAGGTTTCCTGATGAGTCAGCAAAGTAACAATGGGGGACTCAATGACCTTAAAGGTATTTTCCAATCTAAATGATTCTATGATTCTATTACTGGACTTCACTCTTTCATTCAATACAAGTGATCCAGGTTTATTTTTGCAAGATAGTCCAGTTCTGTGCAGCTGCATAACACCACTGTAAAGCATCTCAGCTACCATCACAACAGCAGACATGACCTGCTAATGCAGGTTCTTGCTTGACTAACTATTAAGAAAACCAAGTCAAAGAAAGAGAAGCTCAATTAGCCTTAGAGGTAATAGGTGCTAGCAAGACATGCAAAGACTGCCCTGGTGGCTCCCTGTAAAGTAACCATCCTTTCTCCACAAGTGCAAAGACATTCAGTAAGAATTATCAGCCTCCCACTGGAAAAACAATGCTGTCTGGGCCTCAGTAAATGGGCTTCAGCATACAGTTGTCTAAGAACTGTAGAATGAACCAGTTGTATCCCCCATAAAAGAAACATTTGCTAGCTCAGAATGCAAGATGCTTGGCAATGCATTGTTGACACGCAAGGTGTATTGTTTCTTCTTTTTAAAGCTGTATCCCATGCTGGGCTCTAATTCCTCCCACATGAATTTCTAGACCAAACTGGGGAGCTAAATGAGGAAGGGGTACTGTTTTTCTCTGCCTGCATAGTCAATGGATGAAGACACGTGGGCTGAATTAGCCTCTGGAGGTGCATATCGATTTCCAGCATCAATGAGGGAGCCTTGGGTGATTAGGTACTAACTTAGGTGCCACAGTTTTATGCTTGAAGTCAGGTGGCTCAAATCCAGGAGCAACTGTGCTTCTCCTTTTGTCCTAAATTGGTGTGTGCCGTTGCTACACATTGCAAAACAAATAACAAATAGTAATAGTTTTCATGGAAGTGATAACCGCTAATATAAAAGTTAGTGCTTTGGATCTAAACCTAGAAAACTAGTATTATTACAGGAATCCAGCCTGTTTCATATGTCCTTTAACTTTACTCCTTCAACTCTGCAGTGCTGCGTAACTGAACATACTGTGTAAGATTATTTCCACTTTTCATGGAAGCTTCATCCAGAGCTAGCCACTACTGGAAGCCGGACAGCAAATTTTCAAGGCCAACTTGCTGCTCTGGTACAGTAAATCAGTTGTTCCTACAGCAAGTAGCATACAGATTTTTTTTTTTTCAATGCATAATACAAGGAAAGGATGACTCAAGCTAAGTTTCACAGGTGAAGTTCAGATGAGTTCAGACCTATTCAAGCCCTCTCGATGTTTCCATATGGTTGACTCAAGTCCAAACATTTAATCGTCAGCTCCAAACAAAAACTTCCAATGAAGAAGCAGAGCAGGGAATTGTGAACTCTGCTTTCCAGCACTAAAGACTTGAGCACTTTTTTTTTTATAATCTGTCATTTGTACTTTTTCATACTAAAGGTGACAGTCTAATTCACATATGACCAACACCCATAAATCATGTTGGGGGGAGGAAATATTCATAAATCCATATCAAACAGAACCCAAATTATGACAAATGACATGGCAGTCATAAAATTGCACAAGCACAACTCACCAAGTCATTAATTTCATGGCTGTGGAAAATAAACAGACACATTTTTTTCGCAGCCCTAATAAATTTTAAAAAACTCAAAGAATGGTCCATCTGCTTCGAATAATTTTTAATTTCCTATTCTGTCTCGTTCCCATTAGCTATTCCACTGAGATATTTGCTAAATTCTTTCATTTGCCTCCTCCCATCTGTATTCAATTACTCTATTCCCAAATAGAGTTAGTTTTTCTTTCTCCTAAGTGCAGTACAAAATATCCCCACCTGTACCTTAAAGCAAATGTTATGTGTGTTTTATTATCTGTTAGACTCTATGAGTCATTCTAACTCGATTGCTTGTGCTGAAAGACTTGGAGGGCAATCTGATTTTGATGTTTTCTGGCTTTGGTGAAAAACACCTGCCTGATTCTCATAGCTAATCTATTAACTTGGTAAATGCCTCAACAGATGTTCTAGAATCAGCTAGGGATCAGGGTCTGTCCTCGTGACAGCGTCCGCTTGTAAGCTTGAAATATTTAAATGTTCAGAGATCAGAGGCCAATGATGTGTTTTGGGTACAAGCTTTCACTAAATCATATTTTTTCAGTCAGTCCCTGGAGTGCATTCCACATACAATAAGTGGCTGGAGCGTTCCGACTGAGGAGGCCAACAATACAGGCCTCCTTGAACTTTGAAGGGACAGGAATTTCAAGGCAGCATTGGCTTCTTTTATTGAAAAACGGAACAAATTTTAGACTGTGCCGAAGCTGTTCCCTTTTAAGCTACATGTCTTTTTTTCCAGCTCCTTTTCTTTCTTCATAATGAAACCCATTAAGAAAGTATAAGGCTTGGCTTTGAGACCTCCCTTTCCAAGGATACCTTAATGTCTCCAAGGAACCTGTTCTAAGCTGACATCCTCTGTTTGGGTCAGCACTACTCTGCATGATTCACTTACTGTGTGCCTGATCCTCCACTTTTTAACATTGATTTTAATCCAGGGTTGCTCCACTGACTCTAAGCCATTCCACTCTCTAAGGGCCCCTGAGGCTCACAGACTGCCTGGGATCACCAGAGCAGAGCAATTCCTTGAGAAGGCTTTAGTCCTCCCATAGGAAGGGTGGGATAGGTGCATGACATCAGTGTCAAGCCCACATGAACCCCCATTTTGCAGGTTAAGGCACTCTTCTGTCAAGCTAGCACCACCAGAAAAACACAAATGAGAAAAAGAGGCTCACGACACAGAAAACCCCACAACCACTGTTGGCCCTATTCTGCTTTAAGAAATTGCCTCTTGACAATGAAAGCTGGACCTGAGAGCCTAAAAATGTTTATTACTTTTACAAGCTTTTATATTACCTTGAATCTTGTAAGAAAAGCTCAGGATTGTGATAAAATATCCAAATGTTTCAAACGAAAATGGCTGCAAGCTTCACTGCAAAAAATTTCGCAATGAGATCACATAAAAGCAGAACAAATAGAAAACAGGAGACCTTCCTCTGACCCTCACTCATCACTTGACTCTGGTCACTTCACTTACCCTTTGTTTACCTCCGCTTCTTCATTTGTTAAATGGGTTTCATTAATGCAAACTTAATTTGTTGTTTTAAAGCTTAATTAGTTAATGTTTGCAAAATGTTTTGAGATCAATACAGCAGTATTACCAACGTATTCAAAATCTCATCTCTGCTGCTATTTGCTCTTGGAGGCTTGACAAAAAAGATTTCACTGTTCCATATCTTCAACAATGCTCAGAAGCAGCTCTGTTTGTTAGAGCTCTCATATGAGTGATCAGCAGATGGAGTTGGAGGAGTGAGAAGGGAAAGACTGATTCTTACTCTTATTGCTGTTACACAGGCTGCTTTCTAGAAAATAGAAAATATGAAGGGAGGGTTGCTATCAAATCATTTAAAGGAAGACATTGGAAGTAGAAAGAACTGCTTATGTGTATGCTGAAATTACTGCATTTTTCAAAAGCACCCTTTTGGGAAAGCCATCAGGTTGGCCTCCAAGCCTGACAAGAGCTGGAGAAAGATTCAAAATGTGAGATGAAGGAGAAGAAAGAGGAAAGGTTCACTAGAAACCGTGTTTTCAACTGAGGATCTAGGGCAAAAGTCTTCGTTTAGGAGGAAAAAGATTTTTCTGTCTGTAGTCGAATGTGAAAGAATTTGTCATTCTTAACTTACCTTCTAGAAATAGTTTCTTCCTTTAGTTTTCAAACTGTACCTCTGCTAAAATCAAACGTAATCCTCCCCTGCCACTCAGAGATTAAAAAAATTGAACTGGTTACTGGAAAGATACAATAACAAAGTTTGATTTTAAAGTATAATCCCTGCAATATTTTTATGATAAATTAAGCTGACATTATAGAATCATAGAATATGCTGAGTTGGAAGGGACCTATCAGGATCCTTGAGTCCAACTCCTGGCCCTGCACAGGACAGCCCAAGAATCATCATGTGCCTGAGAGCATTGTCCAAACGCTTCTTGAGCTCTGTCAGGCTGGTGCTGTGACCACTACCCTGGGGTCACAGCACCAGTGCCCAACCACCCTTTGGTTAAGAACCTTTTTCTCATATCCAACCTAAAACTCCCCTGGCTCAGCTTCAGGCTGTTTCCTCAAATCCTGTCATTGCTCACCAGAGTGAAGAGGTCAGTGCCTGTCCCTCCTCATCCCCTCACAAGGAAGTTTTAACTGCAGGGAGGTCTCCCCTCAGTCTCCTCCAGGCTGAACAGACCAAGTGATCTCAGCCGCCCCTCAGACAGCTTCATCTCCAGACACTTCACCATCCTTGTGGCCCTCCTTCGGATGCTCTCTAACAGCTTAATGTCTTTTTTATATTGTGGTGCCCCCAGGACTCAGGGTGAGGCCACATCAATGCAGAGCAGAGCGAGACAATCACCTCTTTTGTCCAGCTGGGGATGGTGTGCCCATGCACCCCAGATACATTACGCTCACTCTTCACTTCTCATCTATTTTGACACTTTAGAAGTGGTATCACCAGAGGTAGATGTGATATGATCAGTGCATGTGGCAAATATAGGCTTTCTCTTATGGCCTCAGCAACCGGGAGCTGATCTCCAGACTGAAGCAAGGTTGCATGCCTACACTTCTCTTTTGCAAAGGTTAAGATTATGGTTTGGGATCTGCTATAATCTACAACAATTCAGAACCTTTTGCTTGTATTCTACAAATCTTTTCTTCAGTAACCATTTGAAAAGAAAGTTACCTTCCATATTAACACAAGAAAAAAAAATATTTTTCAAATCATATTCATGTAGCTCCACTGATACAAGTTTTATTGCATTTGTAGACCCTTTGGTACAAAAGAAACACACAAGTTATAAACCAAGAATAATTCGGTATGATGTTGTTATAGCTATCCGCAGCAGAGGGTGCTAAGATTAAAGAGTTAACATTTGGGGCAATGGTAGCAAATTTGCAGCAAGCAGAGATAGATGTTTGTTGATTAGTGAAGCAATAGAGACATTGGTTGACTCTTCATGAACAATACCTCTGCTGTTTGGGTTTTTTCCCCTGAACTTCAGGTTTTTCATAAGAAAGGAGGTACAGCATCCAGAGCAGAAAAATGATGTGTGGTTTCTTGCATCAACAATTTTACTCAGAAATTGAATTTAGCTTACGCACTAACAAAAACAAATCAGATCAAACAAACAAGAAGACTGTTCTCCTATACTTTGCCTCTTTTTTCCCCAGAAGTCTTTAATTGGTCTCAGGAAGATACATTTATCTAACGCCAAAAGCAGCCTTAAGTAAGTAAAAGCGGAAAATTCAGAAATACTTCTGCCAGTGAAACTGGCTGTTACCACAATGAAAATGAGCTATCTGACTGATAGCTTAGCTTCTATTGTGTTCCAGTGAAAACACGTCCTTGAATTTAGAGCTGTGTGATGACATTATTACATTAAACTTGTTATTTGAAAATAGACAAACAGCTCCAAAAATATCCTGCTACCAGACACATGTTTGGCTTCATCTCTTCAGAGATGACTGAACATGTCATTAAGTCCCCCCTCCTTATAGCTACCAACCCCATTGGTTTTCACAGACGGTTATGCTTGCTCATGGGGCAGAATGAAGCAAAAAGAAGGGAAGAAAGAAAAGCTCTGAAGTATGTGCCCAAGGGCTTGGAAAGATCACAAGTTTGAGAAGGGATTACCAAGTCTTTGGCTAGTGAGTCATACTGAGCTTGGAACAGGAGCAAGTGAAAATTTTTTCCTTTTGATGCAGTGTCCTCTATCAGTAGTTGTCCATCTTCACCACACAAGGGAAGCCTCCTGGATTCTCTGCTCCTTCACTCAGACTCACTCACACCAGGCTTCTCTCCCATTGAGCCCAGGAGCAGCAATGGGGGTTCTCACTTTGAAATACCTTGGAAGCTATCATCCTCAGCCATCAGCTCTCTAACCTACAACACCAAAATCCATGATCAAAAAAACCCAAAACGAAACAAAAAAAGTCCTGTAAACAACAGAAAACAAACCAAAACCCATATCCCCCCCCCCAACTTTACAGAAATCAGCAAGCAAGGGTTGTTTTCTGCTTTCTAGTTTTGACATCAGAGGAACTACTGATTTTATACCAGAATGGGAAGTCACACTTGGGGAAAGAACAGATGGTTCAACAGTTCTGCTTAAAAGCACAGGATACTCGTGCTGCAGAAAGGCATGAGGGAGAAAAGCAGGCTAAAAGAAAGCCTTTCAGAGAAAACCCACATACACTGTGTCTGGAAATTTGTTGGGAATCCAGGCTTTGACCATCAAAGCAACTGAGGCGGCTCTCCACAGACACCTACTTGTTTCAGCAGAAGTTAGGAGGCTGAACAGGCACTGGGGTGATCAGTGTTTTGAGGGATCTGGACTTCATCACTCTGGTATAACCTAAGATCTTTGTGCCTAGAGCCCCAATTTCCCATCTTGTGGCAAGATGATAGGAATCTGGTTACTAAGGGTAAGCCAAAAAGAAAAACAGCAATACCCAGTAGAACACATACACAAGTTTTCATGGAAGAATTCCTGTTCAATGGGCATCATAATACTGAAATTCATTTAGCTACCATTCAATTACATGTTCTTTTTTCTCTTTCCCCTCCAAGTCACCACTCTCACCAGGCATGACTGCTCACTGAAGAGTGAAGACAAGTAGTAAATAATAAGCAATGAAAGCTGTTTTACATCTCTTTTCATCCCCTCTACACAGCTCCCTCAACCTTAAAATTTAGGGGAATAAAGACCAGGTTTTCTATGCAATGAAAAGTATATGCATTGAATGTCAATTCTCTAGGAAAGAAAAGAAGAGACTGAAAGAAAGAAATCCATAAAAGGAAATGCACCACATTCTTCCACCCTCTACCCCAACAAATCCAATTAAACTTGCCAAGACACACACACATGCTGTCAATCATTCCAGATCCTATCCACCCTATCAATATTTCAGCAGCATTTCACTCTCTTACTTTCCAGGACTACGCACACTCCACACAACATGCACTCATTGTTCCCCATGCTCCTTCCTTGCCCCTCTTAATCAGTCACAACAAGTCACATTAATTCCTTTCCTGCACCTTATGCTACACCAAACTAGCTGGTTAGCTGGCACAGCAGAGCTTCTTTGTGCTCCACTGATGCTTTGGGGCTTGGCTGGTTGGTGTGGGAGGAGGAGGGAGTTGTTTATGGTTTGTTTGGTTGGTTTTTCTAAAGAGTGAAAGGCAGGATGCAAAATATGGCTATTTATAGACAAAAGGACATCGACACGGGGGAATTGTATCCATGCTTATAAAACAATTTTACTTATTGTGAAATACTGCTAGCCTATTGTAGTGGCCTCATTTTAATGAGCACAAGGACAGTAGACTCAAAATTTCTGGTATTATCAGATTGAAAATCCCGCCAGAGTCCTTACATACCTGATATATGGGCACTCTCAAAGCCTGCCTAGACATGACACCATAATCAAAATAACTTCCATAACTTCGACTTAGGTTCTTACGTAAGCTGTTCTGGCTCAGAACAGAACTCAATCTCCTTAACAGGAAGGGGAGATGCATGATAACTTTTTCATTCTATCTATGTGGACAAACACAGTAACTCATTTTCAAAGATTATTTTGTGTGCACTAGAAAGATAACTGTTGTACCTTGTGCCAGTATAACAAGAGGTCAGTCAACTTTCTCTTAGAATTCCCACTTGATATCACCATGAGAAACACGGAAACGTAATGTGATGGAGGATTTCACCAAATGTTGGGCTGTCTTCACTGACATTACCGGCAGTGACCTAAAGTGGCTCCAAAAGGATGGCTGGGCTTTCAGGCAGGCAGTAGCTATTCCAGCAGAGCAATCTGTCTATAAAAATTTTACCCTTTCCCAGTGTTCCCATGTCCTGAGCTGCTCCAGTACTGAGTGGATTCCAAGCTTGAAGCTGTGTTCTTTCTCTGAGTTTCTATTCCAACCCTAGGACATTTGTCTTCATTTTCTGAGGACCAAAAGAGCTGATATTGCAGCCTCATGTCCATACAAGAGGGCTGGAGTGCACAAATGAAATGGCACAAAAATACACTGGTGACCAGTCAGTGACTGGTGACTTGTACGTGCTGGCACAGCCACCACACAGTAAAGACCAGTCATGCAACTGGATATATTTGGCTTGGAATATATATGATCTTATGATCAGTCTGAACTCTTCCTCAAATCAAACAGAAACAGGCAAGGGTTAAAAATTTTCTTTCTTCTGCAAAGAGGATTTTTAGTTTTCTGGAATCACAGCCTTCCTGCTGAACTCTAATTTCTGGGTCTAAAAATGCTCTTCAAAGTCCCATCTTCAGTTTTCAGATACATTCCTAAAAATTGTCTCTCTGTATGACCTCCCTAAACCCCACTGAAATTTTAATCTGTCGTTGCACAAAATGCAAATTCTAAGATTAGAAAGCTTCTCTTGTTATCAGTAAAAAATATTCAGAGATAAAAGACTTGCGGTTTCACTGCAACTTTTACACAGAATGAATTTAAACATTAACTTTGCAGCTTCAGTTTCATTTAAACATTAGTGAATGCTCAGTTGTCAATAGCAAGAGAGAGTTCATCTGGATAGCACAACTTCATTTCCCATCCTGGAGAGAACTGACAAGTACATTCCCTTGGAGGATTCTGTTCTGCTTCCTCGTGCTGAGGCATAGCACACAGTCCTCTGGGGCCCACAGGAAAAGCCGCTTGATCACGCCTTGAAAGCGCAGGCAAGGCCAACTACATGTGGAGCACCACAACTTCCTCCAGCAGACACCCTGCTAATCATTTGAGAGTGGGCTGAGATTAACAGGACCTGAGTAAATAGAGGCTTGTTATTCAGATAGTTCACTGCCTCTTTTCAGCAGTCTTGCTGGAGATCTACGCTTTGGAGAACCCCAATGCGTCTTCTAAAAGGGAGTTTCAGAGCTCCTTTGAAGCAATACTTCCTAAAAACATGAAGAGAGCTGTGTAAACTTGGATCAAGGGTAAAAAAAGAAAAACCTCACTGCACAGTCACAGCTTTAATATAGCCCTCGAAGTTTTGAAAACAGACTTCCCTGAAGGTGCTGTCCAGAAACTGTTTCTTCCCTGACCCTCTTAGTGTTTTCCACTTTTTAACTCTGAGAAACCTTCTTCCATAAGGCAGAAATCCAGATTTTGAGTAGGCAGAAGAAGAAAACAGGAAAAAGAGGAAACCTGGTGATCATTGCTCCCCTGGGCGATTATCTATCCTGTAAATAATTAGTGTTTACTCACATTTGTAATATGGTTATCTGCCAAACACAAACACTGCTTGCTGCAAACAGCTCAGCTAGGAAGAACCAAAATGAACTTCTGAATGAGTCCCCAATCAGAACTGACCATACAGCACCTCGAGAATATTGACTGCAATGTGACCTATTTCCTATATTTGGTGAGCAATATGTGATTCCCACATAAACTGGAAAATGACTTTATGACTGAAAAGAAGTCAAAGTTGTGCAGGCATGCAGTCTGAGTGCCAACTACTTATCTCTGGTAACATGAACTCAGCTGACTTGGGGATTGCCTGGAGGCCTCCAGGGCACTAGCAAACATGGCATTAAATGACTCCAGCACAGCTTTTTCGGAGAATTGTTTGACATAGGAAGATGCTGTGAGTCACCCTGGTTTTATGTGCAGTGTTTGTGGGAAGCCAGTACAAAAAAAGAGCTTAGGAGCATTCAAGAATGTAGCTGGCAAGGTGATGACATGTGATTCTAATAAGGAAATTAGTTTTTCTCAGCCCTGGTTTTGGTAAGGGGTCACTTGCCGCAATGTGTGGAATTTCTTTAGAGTGCTGCATCTTGCACCCTGTTCTTGGGAACACAGTGGGCAAAGCTCCCAGGGTATGACTGATTAAAATAGCTACCACATGTTTATCTGTGTATTTATCTGATGGTAGAAACCATGTGTACACACGCGGCAATTCTGACCTTAATTTACAACCAGGTCACCTGTTTTCTACTGCACTAAGGATGTTATGAGGTAAAAATCACAACTGAAAGGAGTAAAGCTCCGTCTGTTTATGCTGGAAGGGAAAATGAGTTCTGAAATACTCAGCAGGCCAGATTTGCCCGTGAAGAACTCTTGCACTCTAATATTTGTTGTAATGCCCGCTCATGGAATGTGGGAGAGAGTAAGGCAACCAAGAATGGGTGCCTAAAGCCAGCACCCTCAACAGGGAGCAAATAAAGCTTGCCAACAGAGGGTTCAGAGGAGCCTTTATCTTCTGACTTCCCATCCCTCTTTGCAACTTAGAAATTTGTCTTCCCAGACCCTGACCTTGGTAATTTGCATTTAAAACTTACGGCCTTGAATATATGAGGCATGGAATTGCAATCTCCCTTTTCAGAAATGAGGAAGGGCTAAGAGCTGTGGTCTTTTCTAACACACCCTAGAAGAATACGTGCTCTGTTTTAATCCATCAGCCTGGGTTTTAGGTCCTACACATGGAACCGGTCTTCTGAGAGAGCCTGTTGGTGACAGCCCAGTGAATGTGCACTTGAGCATTTAATCTATGAGTCTGGGTGGGCTTAGATTAAAGCAAGGCCTGGAATGGGCCAGCAATCTCAACATCAAGCAGCATTTTTGGTCATTTGACAACATTAACATCAATTTTAATGAATTTTACGTGTCTTCAGTGCGGGATGACAGCAAAATGGGTTTTGACAATCTAAACAGTTTGTCACTTAGACCACTTGGTGGAATGGCCTTGTCCTCCTGTCATTTCATCTTCCCCAATGAGCCTCAGAAGCTACCATCCTTTCTACACCTCTACTATTTCCTCGTACACTTCCCTTTAAACCAGTCTACCACTGGAGATGCCATTTGCAAGCTTTGATCTCAACTGACATTACTGCTAGGTCGACACTTCATGTGCTCCTCAGTCAAAAAAAGGGAAGGATCCTCCCGCAGATTAATTCTGATTGTTTTGCCTGCTCCATCACACCACTCAATACCTGAAACTCCATCTTCATTTGTACAATTTATAGCAGTCAGAATATGAGCAACACCTGCATGTTTTGTGGAGAAGTAGCTAGCCTCCCCTGCGAATGGACTTTGAGTGAATAGGGCAATGTATTCCTTTCCCAATTATTCAATCAAATTGAAAATTATTGCTAACACAGCACCTGGACAAGCTGCCATTTATCAAAGGAACAAAACCTTGCAGTGAATGAACCGTTCTCTCCCTTCTTTCCATTTTCTGACACGGTTGTTACATGTTAGGTACAGTTAGCAGAATGTGTTTCCTGGTAAAGCATGATCTAGGATTCATATTCAAGGAATAATTTCAGACTTGAACCTAACTCTGTATTTCCCCTGTGGGAGTGTATGGGGACACAGAACAGGGTTGAAATTGTTCATTCAAAAGATGGCAGCCAGATGCAGTCTGTGTCTGACCTTTGCATTAGGTGGGTATTCAGATCAAAAGCATAGTTTCGGAGCTGTCTCTGGCTGGCTCTCTTTCCACAGATCAACTGATTTTTCAAGGTGTTCTGGAAAAGATTAATTTAAATTAATCTTTTTAATTAGTTTTTAAATTAATTCAAGTTAAAGCGTGTTGCTACAATCATGTTATGAAAGACATCTAGAGAAAAGGCCTCCAAATGAAGGAGATGTCCATCAGCCAAAAGGCTGATATGACTAGTACCAGTCTCCAGCATAATGCTTTCTGTCAGATTCACAATTTAATGGTTTGTTTTACTTAAAGACACACATCCCTCCCAGCCACCACACACCAATCCAAACACTGAATGATTTGGAAAGACCTAGGCTGGGATGATGCCTGTATCTTTAATGTATCATCTATATGTAGCATATAAAAATATGTATTTCTTAGAGACATATTTTATGTTATGCTATTATTTGAATGCACACACATAGTTTCCTGTGACAAAAATGGTAAAGTAAGATCCAGTAAAGGAATCAACACAAACCAGGAAACAGAGATAAACAGAGACTTACCAAGGAACTCAATGCAACAATAAAGCAGCCAACAGTCCTGAAGTCACTGCTTCATGTTAAATTCATCCCAAGCACCAAGGACATCTGTTCCAATCTTTTCATGCAGACCTTCTGGGTAAACCACAGCAATATTCTTCCATTACCAAGACAAACAAGTCCATATTATGGGAAAATCTACAACCTAACTCCTCCCCAAAACGTCTATTGACAAGGACAAGGCTGTTGAACTCTGAAAGACCACTGAAAGTTCCTTGCAAAAGGCTATGGGATTGCCCTTGATGGAAAGGAGGAGAAGAGATGTTATTTATTCCTCTTAAGAACAAGCTCTCACAGATAAGATTTGAAGACCAACAAGCTAATGGCCCTTGAACAATGCACATTTCAGATTTAGGTGCTGTTTACATGCCAACAGAGGCTAGGGACTGCACCAGGCAGCACAGCTGAGATTCAGCACACAAGCCCTGTATCCACACGGAGGGTGCAGACTGTGAGGGCTATAAATGGAGGCTCTGCTCCACTAGATCCAATCCATGAGTTGTGCCTGGCTTAAAGGGGAAAGGGACTTTGGTTGTGCTGTGCAGGCACAAACCCTATGGGGGATGCAGAGACCCTTTTACAGGCAACTAGAGAATACATTCAGCTCTTTACTTGTTCAGATTGCACCTAGATAATCAATAGGGTCCTACATAGATTGTCTTGAGTGAGCTTTTCTTCTTGGCCATAAAATATCAATTAAAAAAAAATTAAATCATGCTAATAAGGAAAAAACCTTGGGTCCATCTGCATTTTACATTTCAGACAACCCCGATTCTAGGTACCAAATCAGCTTGGTAGTAATCATTTGTTTCAGCAGTTATGCAAAGCTGTCCAGGCCATCAGGTGATGGGATTTATCACAGAGGAAAAGGTTTAAGACTCTCCTGAATTAAAAAAATCCCAAATCTCAGTTTTGAAAACAGTATCATGTTCCCAGGCTGTAACAATAACAGTTTTTACTGTTGAGTGAATCAGCCTTTCAGATTATAATTTATTATAACAGCAGCATGAAAAGCCAAGCTGTGTATGAAACAGAGTTAAATTTAGATCTGAAACAAAGGGTGCCCCACAGAACAGAGGATCAGCTGAAACACACATTGGATGCCTATGGAGAGGTAGAGAAATCTTTTGATCAAGAAAAAGGAGGAAGACTTGGGGGAGATGGGCTCCAATTCCAGTGCATTTCCTACAGGACACTGAAAAAATTACCGCCCACCTTTCTATCTCAATTTCCTCAGAGGTGTCACAGGTTGGCTTGGGAAGACAGTAAGAGACCATGTAACACCACACTTTTCTTAGATGGGGATGAATGGCTGCAATTTTGTTTTAAAAAATGTATTTTTACTTCTCTGCCAAGAGCAAGGAAAATACAACAAGCTTTTGAAAGAACACAAAATGGTGAGGGGATCAGGTATATTTTATATTATTTGTTTGTTTGTTTTAAGAACAAACCACACACATCTCCATCCTGGGACAAAAGCAGATTCAGACAGTGTTCGAGCAATATCCTCTTCCAGAAGTCACTGCAGACGTACACAACACTCAGCTCTTGGGATGTGGTTATATCCTTACAGTAGTCTTCAACAAACCACTGAACAAAGTCTTTGTCAAGCCCTTTAGGACTTCTACATAATGTAAAGTAACACAATCTTTCAACTTTAGATAAGAATGTACTGACACATTCATAACATTTTCAAACCACAGAAAAAAAAAACGCATCATGAGAAAACACCACAAATATGCCTTTCTATTTCAAGGGTATCATCTTTGTGACATATGGGTAACATGGGTAGGTCTGACTACTAGTTTGAAAAGGGACTAAAAATGTAGTGGGTGTTATACAAAAGGAAAAAGTCAAAATTTTTACAGCAACATTGACTCTTAACTGTGACATGTCCTGTGTAGTTTTAACCAGACAACAGAGAACAGAAATTCCATCTGAACAAACTTTTCTAGAAGAAGGAAGTTCAACATTCTCCGAATTATTAAAAAGTTACGTTTCTCATCCTTAAAAGTGCTTTGTAAATATAGGAATGGAGAATGATAAGGGTGCTGCCAGAAGGCAGTGAAGGGGTTAGTTGTTTTATTCATGGTGTGTGTTATGTGGTCAGATGCTACCTATTCATCCCCAGCATGAATTACCTCACCAGGTCTGTGATCTAAACACGTGTAGTTGCTAAGCAATATCCAGTCACAAGGTCTCCTGTAATCCATACCATTTGCTATTTTACTAGAGATGTGCCCTGGTCAGTTTGCTAAAATGACACCTATGTTCCCACACTGGGTAATAAAACCCATATTGACCAGTAGGGATGGTGTGGCTTGTAAAATAAATTGTTACAATTCTTCCTCTATAAAAAAATAAACAAGAAAATAAATAAATAGATAAGTTAGTCTATTCTGTCAATAACAGGTCTTAATATCTTCTCTTCTTCTCACTGCCGTAAATCCATCCAACACTGATGGCATGCACCTGGGGTCCTCTTTATACATGACAGCTTTTCATGCTGTAAAGAACATTATTTTTGAAGGAGGAAGGAAGGAGAAAAAGCTGATCTTCCTTCTTGTAAAGAAAGGTTTGAAAAGTTAATCAATTTACTAGGGCTGAGTATACCATGAAGAGACTCCTTGCATATGGATAACTTCTTGGATTTATTCCTGACTAAGCAATCAGTCGTGTTTGATATAAACCTCAGCAGCCACAATTCTATATTCTGGTGCAAAATGGAGTGATCATCCTTAACAGAAATGGTTCAAGTCTGGGGAAAAGAAAAGGAAAACACGGTTTCCTAAGATACTCAAGGATACCCAGATCACCTCTGCAAGCTTGCAGGCTGACAGGACACCTGAACTCTGCTCTCCTGCTCAGGCGACATCAGAGGACTATGCTAAAGCGAAACAAGCTTGTCTTTCAAAGATAGGTAGTTCATTCAGTGCAAATGTTAAAAATCATGAATAGAAACCATACTGAGGCTAAGATTCCTCCCCCCATCTTAATTATCCGTAACTGCCATTACAATAGCAAAATTCAAGTAGGAACTCTGGGTATCTGTGCCCTAAGCAGTACTCAGGAACCAAGTGGGTTTTTTAACACATGATTTGAAGGTCAAAAAACACCCCAACAATGAAGAGACACATGGTATAAGGATAACCATTGGAAGCTGAAAACATTTCTCTCTTAGGGCCTGGTTCTGCAACTCTAACATTGAATCACATGATCAGTCAATCTCTGTTCACAGAAGAGTCACCCAGTGAGATTAATGCCTGTGTAGGAACTTGAGCTGGCTGAATGTCACTTGAAAAATTGTGATGGACTGTGAAAGCTAACACCTAAGATAATCTTACTGTCATTTCTACAGGTAGTGTGTCAAGTCCTGCCCTTAAAAATCTGGCCTATGTGCAGTTCAAATCAATGAAAACTACAGGTGATCTCTCTCTTCCTAACATACTTTCCAAAGAATTAGGCCCAGCCCACATAATACATAGAGAGGAAGAACTTGCTTCCTTCTTTACAATAACTGTTTTAAATTGGTAACTCCCAGCCTCAGATCGCACACCAACAATGTTAAATTAATTTCTTTAGGACATAGTGTGACAGGAGCTGTGAATTTGATAAACACCTTCAGAACATGTTATAGAGTCACTCCTCTTAATCTAAAATGTGAAAACCAAGCATTAGCCGACATGAAACACATGTGATAGAGCATAGAGCAAGATAATGGGTCTAGCTCATACAGTATTGTGAGAAATGATTTTCTGTGACAGCCAAGTATGACAAGGAACAGAAGACAAATGAATTTCCTGCACTACATCCATACTGGTTGCCTGTCCTGCAAAGACTTATATAAAACAAACTGACAAGATCACCTGGAATTACCTAATCTGATTGGCATTATATGTGACAGATAAAACATCTGTGTAGAGAAAATAAAATGTACTTATCCATAACGGAGATACTGACCAAAACCAGACCAAACAGTGGGAAACATCCCTCAAAACAATTTTAACAAGTCTTGCAAAGAGGTCTCAAACAATTCATGGTAATGCAGAGACATGGAACTCAGCACGCTTTCAGTTCTAATGACAAGGATGCCACAGTTAATTTAAATGTTCTAGTTGTGTGATGTGTAGAGAAAGGAATAGTATGTAATTTTGAAACTAAAATAATCTGGAAAATAAATAGGTGAAATAGGAATAATTCAGAATAGTATCTGTCAAGAAAAAAAATCCATTGTTGATCCATCAGAAAGAGAGGTACTTTAAGCATCATTGCCATGTTCTCTTTGTCCGAGAGCGAAGTTTCTATCAGTGGATTTTAAAATGTTGCTTTAAAGCAAACAAATTGACCTCTAGAAAACCAAACAGTATTGATTTCAATACCTGGTGGTTGCAAACAGCAGAAACATAGCAAGTATACACATAGAAGAAAATCTGAATTTTGAGAGGAGGTGCTCAATGAGATTCCACTGACACATTTATTATGTTAGTAAAACTTCCCATACTAACCCAAAACTCATGGATTTTCCCAAAGTATACAAATTACCTCCTCTTTAAGAATTCGTTGCCTGTGTCTTGAAATGGTATACGAGTTTGCTTTAATTTTGGTGACAGAAGAGCAGAAATGTTTAAGTTATGCATACAGACAGGAGATTTAGAGGGAGAGAGAGGACACAGCAGTGCATGGGGAATGGGCTGGGTGGAAAGCATTGAGAGTCTAGATGGAGGATTGCTGTGGTAATAAGGGTGACATGGTAGTTGATGGGAAGGTGCTCCAATTAGGGTGTGGGTGTGACAGCATCAGGGTGATGAGAGGAAAGTTGAGATGCTTGAAATGAACTGGAAGGGAGAAGCCAGTCAGTCAGAATAATGCTCGTTATACAGGTGTCATAGGCACAAGGACTCTGCTTTTCTAGCTGGATACAGCAGGCACAGCACCCAGGCAGCTTAAAAACACAACTTCCACAGGAGGCTGCATGGGAAGGCAGGGGCCCACATAACCACAGGATGCCTCAACCCACTTTACCTGCAAGGCCAGGAATCTGCTGAGGTAACCACAAACCACAGTTCTGCCCACTGTGGAATCATTATAGCTCGGGAGATAGCATGATTGCAGGGATACTCGGACATGTCCTCCAATTACCTCAAAAATCAGATATGAGTAGTTTAATCAGAATCTGCTATCATGAAACTGGCAGCTCCCTTCTTGTTAAAAATATCAACACTCATAATGCTCTCTTCTTACCTTAGGCCACATCCAGAAGCTTTTCCTCTTGGTCAGCTAATGCCTTCAGCAGGACTATTAGGTACAACCCAGCTGACAGGCACATGTCTTTTGGCCAAGACCTTCTTCAGGCAGCAGGCCTCCTTTCATCCACAAGCATGGTACAGCCCCACAGAAACACAGACCGAACATCTCTAACTGTGGATCATTGACTTCTCATGAGATACAGCTGTTCCAGGGGTTTACCACTGCAAAAGGCCACAGGGACTTTTTCAAACACTCATCACCTTACAGCCTCACCTAATAAGAGGTTTCCAACAGGCAACCCTACCTGACAGAACTCTGTGTGGTTTTTTGGACTACTTACACTCATTCACAGAAACAACCCCATCCAGAGCTGGCAAGATGCAGCTAAATCAGCTTATAAGAGAGTAAACCTAAAAGTGCATTGGCTATGGAAAAATCTCCCTGGGATACAGTACTGCTGCTTCAACATGAGTTTTATATGCCACCTGTAACAAATGGAAGAGACCAGTCTCTGGAGAGGGCAATTTACAAGAGGTGTGTCATAAAGATGCTTTGATTTTCCCCTCTGGAAAAATTTCTGTCTCCCCACTGTCTACAAGGAGCCTGGATAGGCCAGGCAACAAAAGCACAACAGCAGACTCCCTTCACAGAGAGAGGTATCAGAAAAATCATCATGAGAATTTTCCCAGAGAGGGTAGTCTCAGGAGGCAGACCAAAATCTGAACAATAATTATGCTTAACTTTCTCCAATCATTTCCCTGAAATTTTTTAACAGCAAAAGAAAGTAGACAAATGAGTTTGTACATTGAACTACTTCTGTAAATAACATGCAGAGAGGAGAGGGAACCTGGGTTAAATTATTAGGAACAATGAAAATTCTTTGGGGGTAAATCTGAAAGGAAAATGTATGCTGTGTTCCACTTGGGAGGATCTGTTTCATGTCACGTATGGCATGAGTTTGCCAGGGTACTGCTTTACTTTTGTAACAAAATACTTCATGAATATCCAAAGGCAGACATGAGGAGGAGCTAGGAATCCTTCAGTTCAGAGCTTAATCCATCTGATCAAACCCATACACTTCTCTTCAGCAGGAGAAAAGCATTGTTGCTGTGTTGTCTCAGACCCTGTATATCCACCCTGATCTTCTTCCTGTTTCATCTTTCCCTGTATTTTTAGTCTGGACAGATCACTCTGTTGTACTTGAAGATTCACACACTCTCATGGAACTGTTTTATTTCACCCCTCGCTCAGCAAGCCATGCAACAAAAGCCAGAGAAGGAGAGCGAGCTCTGTATACTGTCAGTGCTACATACTTCTGACTATTATTTCCGCCTGATGGCTTTGGTTTTATCCAAGGATTATTCAGTTTGGGAATAATAGAAGATTTACATGCTTGCACACAGGTCAAATTACAGTCAGAAAGCACATGTGTTGCAATTTCTTCACCTGCAGATTATTCCTGGTGACTGTTATTTTAAAGCTTCCCTAACTGGCAATGGCAGAAATTACTGTTTGAATCCTGTTTGCAGATGAATGCTGATGTCCTCCTGGTGTTCCAGCAGGATAGTGCTTTGATATTGAATGATAAATTGTTTCAAATAATATCAGATTAGCTTTCTAAAGAGCAATTCTTCAATTGGCTGAATAGATCACTCAAAGTCGAACTTATTGGAAATTTTTTCCAAGTAGCTATTTTTTAAAACAAGAGCATTACCACATTATTTTGAGTTTTATACCATCTCAAGCAAATTAACATCAACTATAATGCCTTCTCTCTGAACAAGTGCAAATGTTTCACCATTATTCCTGGTATTTCTAAAGGTTTCAGTAATCATTTGGAAATCTTAAAAAGGAAATAAATAGAGAGCTATGCTGATTTTTCCTCACTTAAGTAAAACAAAAACTATGTGAATTTCACCACCTGTCCTGTAGCAAAGCAGGGAAAGAAATGACAGTTTTGCAGCTTCTGAGGAGTTACTGTGACTGACTGAAATACAGCTATGAATCCTGAATGTAAATAATGAGAAGACAATGTAGGGAAAAAATCATTACCTTACTGATCGAGTTATTAATTTTTAATGATGACATACACACAGGCAGGCTAAGGAAGCTTACTGGCACCTAATTTAATTTTCAAGTTTGTTTAAGTTTTCTAGAACCACGTAGTACTACCCAGACATGAAAGTAGGCAAAGGATTCTCCACCACTTTTTGGGTTTTTGTGATGAAGTATCTCCTCAAAAATATTCACAGTCACATGTTCAAACCTGGCGCCCAAAACAAGACTCTCTACCTCAGGTTACACATGATTTAAAATTAAATTAGTAAATGGTCTTTTCCACCTAAAATGTTGCAATAGACATCTGGGTAGGGGAGAGAAGATTGATGATAATCTCAAAATGGGGCTCCTAAATGCACTTAGCAGAAGCATGGGGATATCAGGCGCTCCAGCTCCATCAGCTGCACACCAGCAGGGCACAGCCCCTCATTCAGGACATTGACACTTTGTTCTTCCTGAGCAAAGAATTTTGGCCACAGCACAAAGGTAGGCCTAACCTCTGGAACCCTTCCCTCAGCTCTTAACCCCATACGAGACTTCCTAGGGATGCAGGATACAAACTGAGGAACATCTTTGGAACAGGAGCTTTAAGACAGAGGCCTATTCAGTGACTGTAATAGATCAGATAGCTTTTTGTTTGCTTGATTTCAACAAAGAAGAACTCCATCATAAATCTTCACTTCAAATTTGATTGCTTTATAATATATCATACTGTGATGCAACTGGCATCTGCACTTGGCTCTTATTAGGTGATACCATATGGTACAATTAGAAGCGGAGACAGAGAGTGACATTTAAATAAGTTAAACTTCGTTCATCTATGACTAAACCATCCTTATTCCCCTGCATGCATTCAAGGTCCTAATTTAACTTCTGAAGAAATTCCTATTCAATTGTGCATATATATTTTGCATTTTTGAAACTCTAGATCACCCAGCTGAATGTCTCTTAGAGCTCCTGTAAGTTGTTTATTTGCTTTCTTACTAAGATGGTTTCACAATCTATCACAGGGCCATCCAGATGGGGAAGTTGTGCAGAGTTTCCAAAACCTCCCATTCGCAAAGCAAGCACAGGCTCTTTGACACATTGCCTGCCTCCCACTGGGAGATCTACACAATGGTATTCAACTTTGTCTTGTGGTACCCACGTTCTAGCTATAGCACAAAATAAATCTGCAGGTTATCAATAAAGGATTTTTAATTGGCAAGGCTGTTTTATTTATTCATGGGAAGATAAGAGAGTCTTAGAATACCTTCTTTCCCAGAAGGTTAGGGGGTTGCACGCAACTCACAAATCTTTCTTGCTAATCCTTTAGTTGAACCAGAAATTATATTATTCTTTTGTTCTTTCATGCCTAAAACTGACCAAGCGGGCAATGATTTATTAAGCTAGAGTCTTGAGTCTCCTGCCACACAACCCACTTAGTCACAGTAATGGCTATGAAACAGATCGTGCATTCTAAGATCGGCTACAATTTGTGTTAAAGAAACTTGTCTGTTTTAATCACCAAATTTAATTTGCAAAGCCCTATAAAAGGTTATGAAGTAAAAAGGAACAAAGCAGCTAAACTTTAGGTTGTAATGTTATGTGCTACACACACAGAGTAAGAGAGGAAAAAATTATTTTGGAATGGACCCAAAAGATAAAAATCAAATGGCTTCAAATAATTAAATGTAGGATTCTTCCAATCTGTAGTTTTGCATCCTGAGTCTCTGTTTACAAATAATCGGAGGTAAAGCAACCATATATATTTCACTACCTCACTGAAATACTGAAATTGGAGTCCACTGACAAAAAAGTAGAGAGGCTTCTCTTCAGGGATTGAGTCGGGGTTTCACACAAAGTACCACACATTTTTAGATGCTGATTAAGCTCATCTTACATTTGAATTTTAGTATCACTGATTTTGACTTATATTCAAGGCCAGATGCATTACAAAGTAACTTAAGTTGGTGTTTGAAAACTGGAGCTTTCAGGGAATGAATGAGAAAAGAAATAAAAACCTTCACCATTTTCCAATAAGTGTAGTTTTCCCAGCTACTTGAAATTATTTGAAATACATCAATTCATTAGAACTCATTTTAGGTATATATCTAGAAAAGACTGAGAGAACTGTAACGTTACTTTTCATAGGTTAACAACCCAACTTTTGCTTTGAAACAATGGATAATAGAAGATATTATCTATTATGACCATTGCAGCAGATTCTATCAGCTACTCATTATAGAGATGAAAAAGGAGACAGGAAGAGGCACTTTTGGAAGTTTCTCCAACATAAAGTATACATTGATCTCAAATATCACAATAGATTTATGGTTTTCTTTTCCTGTGTGAATGTACAGTTAGGAGGAGGGAACGTTCACGGGGAGGAAACAAATGGAAAGGCAGAAGGAGAGTGAGAGAACCAACTGGATCGAAGTGGAAGATGCAAAGGACAGGCACAGCTGAGATGCAGATGGGGAGGAGAAAGCACAACGAGCTCATCGCTAGCAAAGGTCAGCACCTGACAGAAACAGGCTCAGAGGCATAGCCCCAGCCAGAAGGTAACATCCTTGTGACAAGGGGATGCTTTCCAGTCTGACTTAAGTAATTTTGAGTGTGAAGGGCCCACTTACATCCTGCCACTGAAACAGATTAAATTTCATCAAATAATTTCAATATTCAGAATCAAGACTTTCCAATCACGTTTAATCTTATATAACATTCGCTTGTTCAAGAGAATGAGAGAATTAGATTTAAGTCTCAGTCACACATGTATCAGGCCAGGTGGGAATTTCCTTAATTTGCAACTTTGCAGTTACAATGTGTGCGTAAGAAAAGGGAGATATGGTAGATTTCTGCCCATGCCCACAAGCTCCTTTCGTGATAACTCCAAGCAAGCTGCTTCAATTACCTCTATTTCAGCTTATTCTGTAAAGCAATTACAGCGATATTTGCTCAGTCTGAAGGCATTGGGAAGTTATGCTGGAGTTCACAACACAAATTTTGATCCCTGAACTGCAGCTGTTATTGGCTGAAATTATTATTATATGATAACTTATTCAGTCATACAAAGTTTCTGTAAGAAAACAGAGACTGGTGAACCATTTTAGTCACCTTTGAAATATTTGCGAGGGATACATGCAGATCTATTCTAAAGACCTATTCTAGCATCTGTTCTAGATGCAGATGGGTCTAGAGAGAGATGAAAGAAAGGAGGAGTAAGGAGATGAGGCAGCTGTGACCACAGCACTGCATCCATCACTGACACGATTCGTGGGTGACAAAGCCTCACAGAAAGATACACACCAAGACACAGGCTTGAACACAGGCACATACTCCTGCACCTTCTTTACAGCCCCACACTTAAAATACTGGCATTCTTTTCCTGTTTCGCCTCCACTACTCATTCAGCACCCTGAACCAATATATGATTCCAATACTTTTTATAGTAGCTACTTTTTAGAAATTGCCCTGCATTCTTCCCAACACATTGTTTCAAAGCAGCACTCTAAAATGCAGAGATTGCTGGACAAGATTAAATGTTTTTGACAAGATTTACTCTGAATTTTAGATGCAGTAATCTCGTTTCTTTTAGTGATTGATGAGAGATCACTATTGAAACCTTCAAGTGGGTCAGCAGTGTGTGCAGCACAGATGAAGTGTTGGAATTACAGAAAAACATAGACCAGAAAAATGGTCTTGAGGCTTCCTATTAAAATAAACAGCCTTGCACCTGTAGTGAAAAGGCACAAAGCGACCACCTAAGGCTTTTCATAAAGTATTTCTATCACAAGAATAACAATGATGAAAAGGTGTTGTTATTAAAACATATAAACAAAGAAGTAAATTAACATATTTGATTAAATAATGCATTAGATTTCTAGGGTGTCTACTATTTAAAGAAGTCTGCATTGGAATAGCACAGCTATTACTAACCATCTTCAGCTGGCCAAGCTGCAAGGGAAATTCCTGTAATAACATGGCACCAGTGTTGAAAAGTCTCAGAAAAAGATAATGTTGTATTATCCAAGGGCCTGATGTTGACTGAAGTCTGACCCACACATGAGACTGGCAGATGCTTTCAGGAGGTGTTTTTGTCAGGAACTGCAAGACAGGGTGCTGTATTTGTAAAAATGAAGTTTTTTCCAGCAGCCATGGGTTTGCATATATGATGTCAACAAGACTATGTAAAAATGGATGCTCTTCGCACAAACAGTGAAGCCTATTGGCAAAAAATTAAGTACCTTTACTTGCCATTAGTTTTTACTTTCCACTTTGTTTCCATTTATTTTTCTTACAGAAACCTTATCAAATACAGGGGGAAAAATCCCCATGAACAGACAACATGGATGTCAGTGAATAAACAGCTCTTCAAGTTATTTAAACAATATTTTAAAATAAAATATTGCAGAAATGATAATCTATTTTGAATTAAACATCTAGGCTAATTTTTTTACAGGGAATTATTCTGCCATTTTTATTAAGGTCTCTTTCAGTTGGTCAGAACAATTTTTGATGCTGAAAAGGACATAATCTGTGCTATACAAGTTTTTCTCTGACAACCTCTCACATGGCAGGTCAACCAAAGACAAATTGTTCCTTTCAAGCTCCACCCATACTTGGCTGCTGAATGCTGGTCTCATAGGATCCTATGGAGGGAAAATGTTCATTTCCCTAAACAGATAAGGCACCCACACAAGTTAGTGTGAGGCCAACTTACCACTGAAATAGTTCTATGAAAGTTGATCCTATTTAAAGTGACTATTGAAGTGAGAAAATGGACATGCTTTTTTACTAGTTGTTAGGAGCCACTCTAGAGATTTTACAGAAATGCAGTTGCAAATCATGTTACCCTTAAAATCTCTTAATTGTTGTCTTAAGCCAGTACCAGCACACATTTTAAAAGAAAGATGGAAAGTCCTGACAGACCGGTTAGAGGTTAGAGAAGGCCAAGAGAACACGTGACAGGAAACGATGTCTGAATATTGACTGGGACTAATGGGCATGCATGAGTAGGGACAGCAAATTCAAAGGTGCTTGAGAAGTCTGAAGCAGCAGCAAACACTGGAGCTCAGAGTGTCCATCTGCTTGGTCCTATCACTTGCTAATTGTCTGTCAAAGCTGGAAAGACTAAATTTATTTACACCCTTGCTTCCGTTTTGGTAACGCAGGTTTAGGAAGGGATAGAACGCATAAGAAAATAGAACCATACAAACATAGCCTGTCAGATACTGTGAGTGAGATAGGCTTTCTAGTTCAGCCTTGGAAAAAATGATGTTTTGCCCTGCTGTAATGCTCCCAGACTGCAAAGGCAAAAACAAATTTTCAGCCACTTAGAACTTGTGCTTTGAATGATTGGAAAAAGAAAAAAACAAAAACCAAACCCAATCCAAGAAACCGACCACTCTCAGATGCTTTCAGTAGAAGCAGCTAAGAGTGCACATAGAAGACATTATTCGGGGACACTTGACTAATTGTCCAAGACAGGGCACACTCTCTGGAGAGCCTTTTGTTCTCTGGCACTCAGCACAAATGAACAGCAGAAACAACCTGAATGGTGCTGACCAATTCTGATGCATGAAGAGTTCCTAAACTGAAATGTAACTTCTTCCCCTAGTCATCAACTGTTTAGACAATGCTAGTTTTTCCAAAGGAATGGGAGGAGCAGGGAAAGCCAGACTACAAGAGATGAGAAAACTCAGTTGTAAGAAACAAACAAACACCCCAATGCCCACTCCCAAAAAAACCCCAAAAACAAAAACAAACAAACAAAAACAAACAAACCACCCAAACCAAACCTGAAAACACCTGATGATATTCTCTGAAACACCAGGGAATCCAAACCCACTGCTGCTGCCGATTATGAACCACAGAGTTCCCTGAGTAGAGCTGGCTTGCCTCTGGAAGCACATGCAGTACAGCATTCCCCAGCTAGTACTGGAAATGGTACAAAGCATCATCTCTACACCCAACTGTTTGCCTATGGCCAAGGGAGTTGGGCCTTAGAGTTATTTGCACGTATATATTACCCAAAAAATATTTATGGCAGGGGAGTCTACAGTGAAGTTTGGACAAGGTCACCCATACTATCAGCTGTTGGTGGACCCTACAGTATTTCCTTTGCAACCAACACACAAGTTGTCTTTTTAGTGCCCACAGTGGCCAGGAAGACTTTCACATACCTGGCTTCCTACTCCACTGCACAAAACAGGATAGGTCCTCTGTCTTAGCTGTGAACCTCTTCTGACTTACCTTGGCAGAGGTTAAATATCGGGAAGCCTAAAATCTTCCACCAAAGTGCTTAAAAGATATATAGCTGTAAGTTTACGTATGGCTTTTCATGGTGTGCAGCCTAAGCATACAATTTTTTGTCTTCCTTTATCTCTACAAAACCCTGGCCAGACCCTGCCTCAGGCTTCTATGCCACAGGAACTGCACAAGTGATAAAAGTAGGTCTTCTTAGCTGCTGTACACTTGGTGCACTTCAGAGACAGTGCAAGTAGCACATTTTCCCCTCAGGTTCACCTATCCAAGTGCTCAAAGCATCTGATAAACCTAGCTACAATTATGCTTGGATGACTCCTGCTGTCTTCTCCTCCCAAGACAGATGCTGGAATTAATACTGAAACTTTTCACATTTAAAGTTCCTTGGTATTAGCTACCTTCAAAAGGTCTCAACAGTAACTTTTACTCTAAATCATGCTTTGATGTGCTACAGACTGCTACATTTGAATTAAACATTCCCCAGTAATACTGTGCCTTTGTTTAGGTGAACCATTACGTGCAGATTCATCCCTTCTTCAGTGCAGATTGAGTCGTGTACAGACAGCTAACCCTGAATAGGTCTCTGCAAGCATAATTATCTAGTCTGATTAGGATATGGATTTTATACTACGGCTTTTGAAGCTCTGAAAAAGCAAACTGAAGATTTTAAAGATAAAGGTAATTGAGTAAGAGAAGAATGATCACTATACCTTTCAACACACTCTATATAAAAGAGACATCATCCTAATGTACAAAAGGAGTTTAATTGTACGGTTATTAGACATCGCTAAATTTTCAGCCAAATGCTTTTAATTGTGACAATGCAAGAAGCTCTTATTGTGAAGGGAATACCCTACAAAAATCTGTGAACAGATCTGGAGGCTCCAGAACATACTCAGAACTACAAATAAAAATATTTCTAGTGCTACTGTACAGTTTGCCATTACCAGTGCTATTTGGTACCCTGCTACCAGCTGGTTGTCTTTCAGGCCTCTCATCCTAATAACACAATGTGATTCCCAAAATTTATCCAGTGAGTGATGTTAAAGGATCTGACTAAACTTTACAAGAATGAAGTGTAATTTGGGGTGAGAGCAAGTGGTGTTGGAGAGAGACTCCACTGCAAAGACCTAAGTGGGATTTCTATGAGATAAAACACATCAAGAATACAAGAGGGACTGTTCTGCAGAATGACTTTATAATTCTCAATTTATATAATATGCCATGAAGCTTAAGTTTATTAGTGAGTGTAAAGACTTCAGGATGCTTTAAAATTAAAGACTACTAAGGGGCAAATGGAGCACAGCTAGCATGTCTCTGGTATGAATTCCTAGAGATGTTCAAGATGATCCATTTTGCAAAAGGCAGGCTTCCCAACAGGTATAAAAGAAGCCTGAGCTGCTAGGGGTACACTAACTCCAGGAACTACAAATCAGCAACATAAGGAAAAGTATCAATTTATAATATTTTTAAGTGCAACAATAATACAATATAAGCAATTATAATAACAGAAAACATAGAAGTATAAATGTATAAACATATAAATAACATATAATAACAAAAATAACATAACACCAATATAAAACAATATAACAATAATAGAATATACACTCATTAGTTTCTTTTAGTATTTCTACTGCAGAAGTTATATCCAAGCTGACAGAAAATAAGATAAGCAAACTGAAAAATACTTTCTAATCATAGTAAAGTAAATGTCAGATTTCTGTTGCCCAGTACAATTATTTCCACGTTAACGGTTTTAAAATTTTCTTTGGACCCAATACAGTTTAACAGTTGGGTGTGGGATGCAATCCCAAAGAAGAAATCTTATAAAATTCAGTCCAAGATAGGAAAAGCAGGTACCAAAATCCTTCCAATTCTACTCTAGCCTAAAAGGTATTTAGTTTTACAGTATTTGTAAGTGCAGTTCTAGTGTCCAAACTCTGTGCTGGGAATGGAGTGACACATGTAGAAAAAGGCTGCTGCCTCTATTTTTTGGGTTTATTTAGGGTTTTTTAATGCAGAATCAATGTAAAAGAGAAATGAGACTAGGATATAAAAGAGGAGCTTGTAAATGAGACATTTACTACCTGAAATCTCCATCCCTCTCACATTTTCCAGCACCAGAGGGGAATGCAAGGCCTGAAGCAGAGAGATGCTGAGTGGACTTAGCTTCTGCAAATACTAGAAGGAGTGAAGGACACTCACTCTTCAGTAGGAGGAGTTTAAAACCCAGTGGGATCTAACCCCCACCACGCATGCAGTATTCCTGAGCTGTGGCTGCACATGTGTCCTGAACAGAGTGTTCTCATCCCAGCAGTAACAAATGTCAGATGTGAGGCTGGATTTTACAGCTTCAAAATAAAGCATGCTATGGTTGCCTTTCAGAATGTTAGCCACATCTTTGGTTTTTATTTACATGACTGTACAAGTCACAGTCAAATTTTGCTTCTTCTTGTATGAGTCTATAAGGAATTTTTCATTAGAGGGCCTGCACACATGCTGGATCTCTACATAAAGCCCATACTAACTGTTTCTGACATGGAGTCACTGTAAGTTATAGAAAGTCAAGGAGCTGATTCTGCTTCCAATTATAACCATCCAAACCTCACTGTCTCTAGAGCATCACTTCACCCTAAGGTTTATTTATGAGAGCACATGTTGATTGTGTGAGTAAAATCTTTAATTTTGAATGGTAAACCGAGCAGATGATAAAAATACAAAGCATGACAAACTCGCTGAGTGTATGCCTCCACACTTCAGCAAAACAAAGACCAAAACCAGTATTGAACAGGGAGGGATGGGTGAGAAATTTTGCTAGCTGAAGGATGTATGCCACCACAAATAGAACAAGTACAATAACCAGCTGAAGCGATTTCAGAATCCAGTTACTTATAGAGAGCCTTTTCACATGCTGACACTCTATTTCCAAAGTGAAGAAGAAGAATCTTTGCAAGGGTACATAGGAAGAATGTTCAAATTGCACAGGCTTGGAGTTTGCACTCACAGACTTAATTTATTATGGAATTATAGCAATTTGGCATAAAAAAAGCACAGAACACTATAATTTGTTTTACTGTTTACCTTTCCAGAAGTACTGGAGGAATGAAATTAAATGGTTCCAGTTTTCTGATGTTTACAATACACTCAAAAGCACTGAAGTGCTTTTCCCTTTCAAAACAAGTGATGCACACCATTCCTGAAGAATGCAAGTATGCTGTCACATGGCTGTGCTAGCATAGTAGTGTTACATCTGAAATGAAAATTAGAGTCCAGAATAACCAGAGGCAGAATATCACTGGGGGGAATTCTTTCATCCACTACAGTTCTGGTGCTTAAAAGAAATTATTTTGATACCAATGGCTTCGGCAATGCCATCTCAATGACAAAAATCAAATTATCTTATCTAACATTTGACTGGGTAATCAATAATCTTAGCCAGAAAAGGTCTGGATTACTACCCCCACTTTGTTTTTGCTTTTATCTTTACTTCTAAAATTGAAATCCAGGAGCTCTTCAGAGAAGAGGATTTCATTCTGACAGATAAAAGGAACGTGATGTTTCCCCATCAGATTTGGCAGATTAAAGACAGGATAACATTAGGAAGCAACTCTGCACATAGAGCAACCCACCAAGACAGAAATCTGCATCCTTATGTTGTTGTTAAGGAAAATTATGGTGACACATCACTGCGAAAAATCAAATATTGATGCAAAATGCATCTCTTTTCTTCAAAATAAAAGTCATCTAAAATCAGAGAAGGGAGATGCTTTATTCTGATATCTCAAGGCCCATGTACCACACTCACATACCAGTACACATAAGGCATAGCTGAAGTATATTTAGCCCAGATCTGTTGTGTAACAAATTTCACCATACCAATACATATATTTTGAAAAAAAAAAAAGAATTGGTTATAACATATCTAACAAGTGAAGCAGTCCCTTGCAAGTCAGCATGAGGCAAAATACACCATCTTCCATCACAAGAATGTTCCATTTTTGTGTAATGACTTACAAGGCATTTCAAAGGTTGACATATTTTATATTCCAGATTAGGACCTGCTAAAACTTGCTATGCAAAATGGGGCCCTGATCTCAGGATTACTGATGTGTTTCTTAATACACAGTTGCCCTGACTTCACTGACATAGCAGGCAGCCAGAAAGCAAGGACAAGGGTGGGCTTACATTTGTGATCTTACTCTGTTCTCTTACTGGGGGGCACTTAATCTTGCAGAGAAGAAAACACTGTAATTATTGATGAGTGAAGGGGCAGGATAGCAACTGTGCTTTCTGAAAACCCCAGATTCTTTTAATATACTACACTTGAGGCTTCTTCCCTCTTCTTTTTCCTGCAGTACTTTCTGAACAATCACTTCAAAGGCTGTTGTTTAGTTTATATCATAAACATCATTTTCTCCTGCCCTCAGGATGCTATCAATCCAAGGAAAGATACACCAGTGTGCTGTTGTCAGGGACACAGATGTTTGGAATCTGCACCTTGATTCCACTGAATAGTTTTAATGTGAGATAAACTAACCTACCCCAGAATTAACTACATGTAAATGAGAAAACAAAAAGCAATCCTTTCTGTTCAGGTACAAGTAGCACCTGATATTCAAGAGTAATAATCTTAAATCTCAAGAAGCATTTTCCTTCAGTGGATCCATCTGGAATGGAAGCACTCATAAAAAGTATTGATTCAATGCCAGAGCTGCAGAAATCTTATGGAGATGCTGTCTATGAAAAGCTAAGCAGGGGTTTAAGAGGATTGCAAAGCTGATAACTGCTGTTTGGTCCAAGACATTTGTTCTGGCAATGACAATAAGACATTTAGAAAGAAAAGGAGCAGAGTTGGGCTTAAGTACAAGCTAAAGTCTACAGCATCACACAGGATTGAACAGACATACAACATGCATCTTCTTTTACCAGCTGCCTTTCCTACAGGAGGGCAGCTTTAAACCCCTCCCTCCTCCTACACACCAGGATATTTGTCCTTTTTATGGCATGATTAACCTCACTAAACAGTTATTTCTCCTGTCTTTGGTAACCCTGGAATACAAATGAAAGCCAGAGGGAGAGACGAGGAAGTATGACCTAGGGGAGAGGTAGAAGTAAGAGCCAGGAGGGAGTTGTAGAATGAAACCAAGCAGAAGCAAAGAAGAAAGCAGAAGAAGCCAAACTACATGCATGGAGTACCCACCTACAGCAATTGTATGTGATCATAATTAAACTTCAAAAAATGAATTCTTGAGAGAGACACTGGTAGGAGAGAAATGCTGCCAATATAAGATTGGCACCTTCAGCACCTGGAAGAATTTAACAGAAAGGTGAAGTCGATGTTACAAGGACACACAAGCATGACCACCATCCCTTTTCCTCTGATGGTACAAGTGAGCACGGAAGATGGATTTCCCTGGTACAGCAAATGCTGTAGATGCGTTAATTATAGAAAGGATAAAAAGACAAGTCACAGAGGGAGGGAGTGCATGGAAGTACACACCAAGAAGCAACATCAGATTACATTTCTGGGGCATGGGAGATGCTAATAGAAGGGACTCTGGAAGGGAAACACAAATGACTTTGATAGCTAATCCTTAATTTAACTCAGTGACTAAATGAGAGGAAAAGAAATGACAGAGAAGGGAAAAACAATAGTACAAAAAGGAATGGCTCAAGTCCCTTACACAGACAGACTATTAACTTAGCAGGAAGCTAAATACCATCCGTGCTGGAGACACGGCCACACGTCTGTTACTCCTACTTCCACTTATTGTACAAAGCATCTCTTTACATTAGTGCTCCCACAAAAACACCAACTGACTTGTCATAGATGTGGTCCGTTCATCTGTTCCACATGAAGTTATATAGTGAAAAAAACATCTTTGGCCAAGTGGCATCACAAAGAACAGTAGACCACAAACAACAGTGGAGCTAAATAGGAAACAGAAATATTTATATTGAAAACACAATCTGTGGATAAATAATTCACTCTATAAAACATTGAGTTGTTGTGACTAGACACAGGCACAGATGTAAGAAGGGCTGGATCTTCTACTGTGAATATTTTACACTCTGAGGATATTACTTCAGTATTTTTACTTTCATATTTAGGGAACTTAAATCACAGCCAGCTAGAGGGACTGCAGCACCCCAGCAGGACATGGTTGGCCAGCTGTGGTCAGTGAATGAATGCACAGTGCCGTAGCCACACCGACAGAGCCATGGGCTGAATTATAAGTGCACCTCTAGTCATGGGTGGTTTAAGTGCAAATTTCCTTTTCAGGAAAGACAAACAGATTGTGGATGGCAGGGACTGCAACACAGCCCTATTGTCCCACAACCAGAAAGGAAACTTTGATACTTTACACAATTCTAGACTGTGCACACTTTCCAAATATCACTACATGTGGCTTGATCTCATTCTTGTTTTTTGAGTGTTCATTGTGGTTGTTCTCTGTGTTGAATAATCCTCACACAGGTTTCCAGCACCTTGCAGGCACTTTTTGTAGGGATAAGCTGCCAGCTTGGGAGCCAGGCTCATGTGGCTGCACAAACCCACATCAAGTCTGTGTCCTGCCTCCCTGCTTATCTACAAGAGCACCCCTACAATAGCGCTTGAAACTCTCCACTTGAGCAAAGCCACGATCCAGGCAGACCTTTAGAAAGAGTAATAGAAAAAGACAAACACTCATTTAAATTTCTTCTTAAGAAAGGTGTGACCTGGCAGGAATGGTCTGAGACTGTATTCAGCTAGATACATAATAATAACATAACAATAATAACATAATAATAATACATAATAATAACAACAGGCTTGTCTGGAATATCCACTAATTAAAAGCCCATCACTAATCACGGTCCACCATAATTTCCTGACAATGTATTGCCTTATGCTCCAAGTCACTCATTTAGAGCCACATCTGTTGATATGTTGGTATGCCTTAAATATCAGTTTGAGTCTCCAGCAATTACACTCCACCATCATTACAAATAATCTTTCCTAGCTTGCATAGTACCTTTGTAGTAAAATACTTTCTAGAGCAGAGACATTTTGGGATGTAATGAGAACTGGCATGCTATCTGTTATTTATAATGAGTAAAAGCTAATATAAAGTAACAAATAAAAACAAAGCCATCTGAAACTGCAAAATAAGACAAAGAAAATCAAAACCAAGTGCATATATGACTTCAGAAAGAATAGAATTCAGAAGGAGATTACAGTAAATAAATGTGTAAGTATATAAAAAAAATAGTATGCAGATAACTTCAGCTTTGTCACATTTTATGCCAGAGCCACTGGACACTTATGGACAATGTTCCACATCACATTTTATAATACTTGAATGCAGAAAAGTCAAAGGTCAAACATCAAATCTATGGCAGGGTTGCTTCTCCATGTCTCATTTTACCCTCAAAGCTGTTAAACCAAACTCTGAAACCCTAATATGCCGCGTTCAAAATTTAGAGTAAGTTCAACAGAATTTCAGAAATATTTGAATCACAAATCAACAAGAGAGAATTTTAAAAGACATGAAGAGAGAACAGTTAGAAAGCTTTTGGAATGTTTGCATCCTCACCCTGAAATACAATCAATTTCTATATGAACTGTATGCCAATATAGATACTCAACTATTAAGCAAATTATTTTATAGTGACATGAATAGTTTTTCCCAGGTATATATTGATTTTAGTACACAAACTGTATATTAGTTCCATATGTGTATATACTAATTGCATACAAGAAAAGCAGTTTTGGTAGTAGAGTTAGTAACAGAGTTGCAGTATGTGGAAACTGCTCATCACACTTGTCAAAACTTGCTGGGAGGCGATGATTTAGGCTGGGAGGCCTATTTACTTTCCAGTTTGCCCTGGGAAGCAGTTATCTGTAAATCCTAGAGCACTTTTGGCTTCCATAGTTCTTACTGATTTATAGCTAACACCTCTACACAACATGAAAAAAAATCCAAAACCCAGAGCAAGGCGCAGGAGACCATTATTTAGGTTTCTATATCAGCACTTGGAGACAGGACACACCAGTTTTACAGCTACTTCTACAAATTGAATTATACCATATTGCACACTCACCCTTACACGCTATATAAAGTGGGGTCTTATAGAGGAAAAATGACACTTTATAATTGTAAAGAGATTGTAATGCCATAATAACAACAACACACGAAGGAAACTATTAAGATAAAGGAGCCCCTTTTCCCCACAAAGCTCATCTACTTTGTGGTAGATGTAGGACAGACTCCAGAAGCTGGGACAACGTCCTGGTCCTGCGAGAGAAGTTACACACTGAGTGCAGGGATCAATGCAGTCTGCAGGCATTGCTGCTGCTCCTGCTGCTGTGTGGTGTCAGTGGCACCTGGCTGCAGAAGGCCCAAGCACTGATGCTGCTTTAACTAAACTCCAGTATTGTGCGGAGGTTCACAGCTGAGAGAAGAGGGATGACAGTTTTCAAATATCCTTTTTATTTCAGAAATGGAAAATAATTCATTACCTAACAAAGTGTTTTTCTTCCCAAAAATTATCAGCTGTTGGCAACAAAAATTCACACATTAGTGCAAACATTAAAAAGGTCAACAAATAAAAGAAAAAATTTCTCTGCCGATGCAAGCTTGCACCAAGTCCAATATTGTACACATCAGCTGCAATGTACTTATTTTAGAGAAGTATTTAAAACCTGGAAAATATCAATACAAAGGAGATATTTCACATTGAAGTCCTTACAAATCCTAATCAAACACTTTTTAGATTTCTCTGTTCTACCATAAGCCCACAAAGTCTTTTAAACCTTTCCACTTCTCACAATTAAATTTGATTTGCAAAAATATGTTACAATGCAAATTGCACTGTGTGAGCAGCACTAATTCTTGGTGATATTAACCAACCTGTATCAAGAAACCAGAGATGAAATCTTGAAAGCTTTAAGTTTTACAACTAATTCAAAACCTGCCACAGATAAAGTAGTAGTAGTCAAGAGGATTTTGGGTTTCATTTATGACAGATAGAAATTTATTCTTTTAACTTGGAGGCATTTAAAGGAGAAAATAAGATTGCTTTTTCCTCAAAGCATCTTTCCCACTGTACTGTTTCACAGCAATCTACCGGACTCTGGGAAATGTTTAATCTGCTTTTATGTAAGATGGGCAGAAGTGACTGCAGGTAGCAAATTGAACAAATCCTACACTACTGTAAAATATACAGCTCCACTCATTTTATTAGAATCAGATGTACAGAACAACTTCTCTTACACAGTTGCTCAGTTGAGAGTCCAAAGAACATTCTCAGCTGGAAGTAGTCCCCACTAAACACTGACCTCACTAAAAAGCATCAAAATCCCTATAGCGTTCCTGAGGGCTCATGGAAACGAGCAACCAGCACTTAACATGCTTCTCATATTTTTGCAGCTAAATGTCAAGTGTGCCCTTTAAATCAATAAACTTGTTAATCAACCTGAACTGAAATAAATACTGGAATTATTTACATGAAAGCTGTTCCAGGCACAAATTTGTGAATAAATGGGGGCTGTTCAAAAGAGAAAAAAAACGTTTCTGTTTTCTTCACTCCTGGCCACACACTATCAAGGATGTGACCAAGGTGCATTGTAGCTGGCTGTCTCCAAGCAAATTACAGTAGGTGCTTTAGGGTCTTTCTTATAGCTGATATAGAACTCCATCAATCACATTTGTTTTCATCATAAATTACTGAGATCCCAAGATGCTCTATGGTCCACCATACTTCACACATCCCTGCTCCCCCTTTCTAAAATATCTTCAGTTATAGAATACACATGAGGAAGAAAAAAGTTTAATCTATATTGGTTTAAATGCATGGCTTGTCAAGAAAAGTTTTCCTTACAGCTGACACTGAACTTTGTAATTATTACTGAATGTTGTATTTTAGAGGCTGCCCCTGTGATAATATGGAAATTGTTTTCTCTACATCTTGACTACATGCATGCCTCTCTCTGAATAAACAGGAATATCATGTCCCTTTAAAAGACATGTCTCTCCCTCCCTTCCCTTGTATTTTATTTACTCAGATATTTGAGCCCTCAATTTTGAGAAGACTGTCATTTGACCTCGAGGAGCAAAGTCTCAAGGATAAGGGCAAAAGCACAAGGTGAAACACTCACGCACATCCAGAGTCTGATCATGTCCTGCAACTGCACTCTAGTAGGAAGCCCAGATATGTGTTTTAAGTGAAGCGGGGGTTCAGGGACAAATCATCTCACCTCTAAAGCTCTTGGGCATCACTTTTCTTCCACTCTGAGCACAAACACCTGAAAGAGCTACTTATACAATAGCTCTGTAGCTAAACACTCACCAGGGAAGTTAAAGCCCAGGGCTCAAACCCACGCCTTACTCCAAGGAGACTGTTCTGCCTACCAGGCTGTTGAAGCATCTGAAGTGGGGTCATATGTCCTCGTGAAAGTGTACTAGTGTGCCACAACACAAATCAAACACACAGGAGGTGGCAAGAGAACAAAGCATTTGAACAAAGTGAAGTTATAGGCTACTCTCCATGGCACACACCTGAGTGGGACAGGAGAGGGTAGAACACAAGTATAAATTAAAACAGGTGACTAATGTTACAAAGATTTGACTCCTGCAAATAAGAGATCTAAATCCTGATGCAGACTTTATTATAGAGCACATAACAAGCCTGCTTAAATTCAGTACAAACATAACTGTCCAGGCTCAAAAAGAAGTAAAAACCTCTAAATGATACACCTTTTCTCAAAAAAACCAAAAATTATCCAAGATGTTTCTGTGATTGAAGGCATATTATGAGTTCATAATTCAAGCTGAAAGACAAACAGATAATACTTGGCTGCAAATTATTGAATATGTTGCGAAGGACACTCTCAGAAACACCAAATATACCAAGAAATGTATTAGCTCTTGTATAATCCCCATTAGAAGCTATCATCCCTGTGTTACAAGGCTGCATTGCAGCTTTTGTGATATCTATGTTAGTCAAGCAGGCAAAAGGTCACCCATAAGAATGATCCTAGTACAATATTCAGATTTAATATTGCAACAGTAACATCCTTAAAGGCTAAGCAAGATAAGCTGATTACAGTAAATGACATTCCCTCTTGCACATCTGTAGAAAGAATGAAAAGGAATCACACCATAAAAAAAAGAAGTGATTTACAGAAGTGAACGCTGGCTGGCTGGCAAGAAGATCAGAAATACACATGAACTATTTTCTGCAGTGGCACAGTCTTCTTTCGATTTAAAGCTCCCTTTTGCATCAAGCTAGGAAGAAAGGGTCCACAAGGTATCAATACATCAGCATTTCATTCTCTTCATGACCTTTCAGAGGTGAGCCCATCTACCCAACTAGGCAATTTCCCCTCTCCCCTTGCATTTCCCAAGAGGCAGCTGTTGGGATAATCACCTCCTTCAAGATCCCGTAGACTCAGAAAACACAAATAATGCACTAGGCCAGCAGTTCAGCACTCTCCTTCAATTACCAATATACGTAAGTCAGGAGAAGCAGGTAATAAAGTATCCACTTTAAGGTAGACTTTAAGAGGCAGAAAAAACAAACCCACGCATACCCCCTCCTCTCTTCACCACATAAAAGTAAAATTTTTTTCCCCTTCTCCTGCTTCAAAACATCATCTAGCAAGGAAAAGTTTTTAAAAGGAACAAAACATATATTCCTCCTTAGACTCTCCCGTATCAGAAGGGAAATTTATCATTCTGTGTGCCTCAGCAATATTTTCTGCTTCAGCCTATATGCTTTCAAATGCCCGTCCAAACATAAAAGCAAAGCATCGATGAAAAGAAAATTGATGTACCAACATGCAAGAGCTCTTGCAGTGACTACAACCAAACAGCAATTGGCATGAACAGAGCCAACATTTAATACCATTTTAAGATATAATTAAAAAAGAGAGCTGCTCAGAAAGAACTCTTTACTATAAAATACGGCAGATATACACTACAAATACTCCAACAGTTTTTTTCCTGTGCAGTGCAAGCCTAAAAATCTTCAGATGAAAATGTATGGTGGGTTTGCAGAAGCCCTTTACAATAACACTTAGGGGCCTTTCAGCACACAATAGACTTTGGCGCCCTGTTCTCCCTGTCATTAAGGGTGGCACCAGGAAGATTTAGAGCTGGAGTTTGCCTCCTCCCTATCTCACAGAGCAAGTACTATAAAAGGTTGGGGTGCTTCCACTCTGTGTTTGGTCACAGTCTGATTTAGGGGAATTTGATAGGAGGACAAATAAAACCAGATTTTTTGCTAAATGTCTTGTCTCCTGTTGTAGACCTTGAGTAATACTGCAGTTTAAAAGGAGGTGTGGAGTGGAGGGGAAAAACAGTAGTCTAGCAGCAGAGCATGATAACTGCAGAGATAGGAGCTACTGCACTAAATGAAATGGGAACTTCATTGCCAGGAATTTGCCAGTACAAAGCAGGGAGGTGTTCAGTTGTCTGGGGTTTGGTACAGTTCTTTATTTACACAAGAGCCAGTTGCTGCTGGAACTGCATCCAATTTTCTCTCCAAAGCCTAAGATCTAAGTATAATCTCAATGCATTGAAGTACTTGACTGCACAACCAGTGAAAAAACAGGCACTGCAGCCAACTGGGGAGAGCAAAGGTACGTAATAACACATCAGAAAGGAGACTCAGTAAGATGTGCCAACGCCTCTGACGGCTGAGACTTAGTGCTGAACTGACAACCTCCTCAGGCACACTGAGCCCTCTTTTCTTTTTTCAGGACAAACATACTAATTTCAAGGTGTAGAAGCTAGGAACTGCTTTTACAGTGTAGAAAAGTCCTTTGAGCTTTGGCAAGAAAAAAAAGTCCTTTCACCTGCCTCTCTGAGTCGTCACAGGTAGCACCCAAAATGTTTTGAATTGTTTCCATCTTTGACTGCAGAAAACCTGGAGTTGTGGCTTTAGCCTCTCAAAATCATTTGCTGCAAATGGCCTGAAAGTAACAAAAGTTTTCCCACTCCTCTCTAACCCTTCAAACACAAATAACATGGTCTTCTATGCTAGAAGTTCAAGTAAAAACTTGCCACCAACAATTGTGGTGTAAAGTGAGGCACAAAGCAGGACAGTTGTATCACAGACTTGCTGAAGAGCAACTGTATGGCAGAGTTCCAGCACCTAAGAGAAAACTAACTTCCTGTGAATGAGCAAATTAAAGTACTATATATTAAAACCCAAGATGTCTTTTGGCTAGGGATTGTTCTGCAAGACATCATAGCATTTTTAAGATAAAATTATTTTGTCTGATATGTAATCACATCGTCTCTGCCCCATTTCACTGAAAACCTACAGGAAAAGATCCTTTAAAAATCCTTCTTCATTCAATTTAGGTGACTCCATTCCCAAGGACCTGACGGCTTTACTGGCCTTTTAATTCAGAAAGGTGTCACAAAATCTTTTTTTTCTGGAAGCTCAGAAAGAAGCCTATATGCAGTCTGCAGGAGCAGAGATGGCAAACTCAGACTTATTTTACTCCCAAATCTGTTTAAGAGCCACACTAATGCAGCCATCCTTGCCCAACAGTGCAATCTACCAAACTCTTTGGCAATTCTAAAACTCAGCATTTCCCTTCTCACAAAGCACATACAGAAATACCTAGTTTATTCATTCTGCTTACTAGTTGGCATTTTGGGTCACCAGATGAAAGTTGTTCCATGGAATATTCTAAAAGTAAATACAATTCTCTTTGGAAAACCAGCAACTCTTGACTAAATGTTTTATGTTTTAGAGAATGTCAAAATCTAGTAAATAAGAAGATGGCCACTACTGAGACAGTTCGGTGCACACATCAATTGAAAGCATATGAGAAAAATATCCACGAGAAACAAGTAGGTATAGAAAAATCACTTCAATAATCTCAGTTAGAGTAAAACCAACTATTTCAAATCACAAGGCCTAAAAAATTGTTTAGCCACAAGAGGGAGACAAATACACAAATGGACAGTATTTCACATTATATACAGCTTTCAGTGATGAAGTTTTAGGGAAAATGTGGATGTGGTCAAGAGACATAAATTTAACTTTCATCTTCTAAATTAATTTCCTGGATCTAGAGAAATTCATATCCAAGTCAGGATAGCTGCATTGATGCTTGAAGTAACAACATGGTATTTCTTTGCATAAAACAATGCCAGAATATTAAGGCTGGAGAGAAAATTGAATTTTCATTTTAAGCATATTTTCTAGGAGAAAGAAAGACCTTGTTGCAGTGATTAAACACTTCAGCCATAAAAATCAAACTTTTCTGAAACATCAGGGTTAAACAGAGTTCACAGCATTCTCAAGATACACTTTTATGACATCTATAAGCCTATCATATGTTATAAATTAATGACAGATACTGCACATTCTAATTATATCACCCATGTCTATATCATTTAAGTAATAGCTCTAAAGGGTGGATTAAAATGATGAAAACCTAAGGAATGGCTGCAGATAATCGTGCGAGGTGCTGCAACACAGATTTACAACCTACTGTCCAACATCACCCTCTGCTGGGCATCAGTGAGGAGCATTTGCACGGCAGCATCTGACGAGATTCCCACAATCCACCAGGGGCAGAACAGGACTGGTGATGCCTTATTTGACTGAAGCACAACATCTGATGCACAGTTTAGAGCATTTAGGCCATAAGATTTCATCACAGCTCAGCATAAACCAATTAACTGATGTCATAGAACAAAACAGCAAAGATACATTCAATGTGTCATAAATAAAATAATTCAGACACCTGGTTTTATAAGGCTCTGCTTCCTCCTCACCTGCTACAGCTGACTTTGAAAGCTCAGAGAGCCCTATACAGATAGGATTAGGCCCAAACCACCTTTTATATGTTATTTTAAAGAGAAGAACTGCTTGGAAAGGAGCCATTTCACAAACCAATGAAAACAGCAGACAACTTAATCCTTACTTCACGTAATTCATATAAGTTGGTGTTTGCAATATCAGGCTACCCAGGCAGCACAGTTTGAAGTCGCACACCTGGCATTTGGTCTGTAATACCACTGCAGCAATATTGCAAAACCTGTAATGAAGTCCAATAATGCAAAATGGGGGGAATCAAAACCCTACCCATGTTTCACAAGTGGACCAATAATTAGAACTAACATTACAGAACATCAGTCCATGGATTAATTCACTTCACATTAAGAGGAACATACACTCATGCTATAGAGTGCAGGAGGCTAAGGAAGAGCAGGCTGGCTGCAAATCCCATGCTGGCAGGCTGGGTTTGACACCAGCCAAGGACAGCTGGAGGGGAGGAGGCGGCTCCACCTGCCCAGCACCTCACCAGACTGAAGCTCTCCCTAAAGCAAGCTGGAGTCCCCCAGGCAATGCCACATCTTGAGCTAGTTGCAGTGGCCTCCTATGAGACCATTTAGCAGGCTAGAGTAGCTAGAAGGCAGCATGACTCACAGCTCATTCTTCCTGTGTCTCTGTGTGGGCTTTAACCACTGGGGAAATCACCTTTATACCAGGCATGGTTCCACTAGCTCTCCAGCCCCATTTCCCTGGAGGCAGGCCTTATCTTCATCATTTGTTCATTATATTTTACATTTTGCATTCTGACACAGGACCAATAATGCCAGAAGCAGCTGTATTTAACTCATTTTAGAAAGAGCCATCCCACTATACAATTCTGTTCTGAGCAAATCCACACAGGCTGCAATCTTCCCTGACTCCAGTGCATGCTGGAAACAGCACACAAAGATGTGGTTACAGGTTGCCAACTTCTCCAGAACTGTAAGCTGCTCTGGATTTAAGGTGCACTGCACTGTGGAAACCAACTTTAGTAATTTTTCTCTCTTACACACAAAAGAGAGATAAAGTAACTGAAGTTCTTTTTTGTTTCATATATACAAACAGTAAGTTTTAAAATTATATTTATTTCATTAAAAGATGAATTAACTCTATAGCATAGGAACACTCAGAAAAGCAAGAAAAGAGGAATGACAGTAGAAGGAAGCATATATACTTTCTAGACAGGAATAGATTCCAGATTTTTTTTTTTAATTCAGGCAAACAAGGCTATTTTGTGGACTTCTTTTTAACCCATTCTGAATGGAAGACGTGCAGGTCGAATGTATTATGAACTTGCTTTCAAATTAAGACTCCATTTGCTGATATAGATTAAATGAGCATAAATAAATCTTAAATTGAAATCAATGTGATTATCTCAGCTTGCATCACGAGTTAAAAAATGTATCTATAAAAATCAAAGCAAACACTTGTAATCATGTTTTAATTGACCCAAAGTATGAGAAAATCAACATGCTCTCTTTAAACCTCTTGCAGGCAGCCAGATAGAACACAAACAATTCCCAAAAGATGTACAAGCACAGTTTTAAACTAATACTTACTTTCTTTACTCCTAATAAGTCTGTTTAATGCTGAAGAAAAGTGATTATCACTGTCATATGAATCAGGGTCTAAGAAACACTGTTTGTGTACCAACAGACTGAAAACAAAATAACTGTCACCCTTATATGACCCCTCATTGTGCAGTGAACCCCACTGGTGCTAGAAGTGAGCCTCACATGCAGAAGAGTAGCAAAACCAGACCACAAAATTTTCTTGACAAGAGAAAAATTATCTCCACTCTACAAATTTTCTTTCTGAGCTTCAGAGAAGTCAATAACTTCTGTAGTGTGAACTTCTGTAGTGGAGTAAACCCCTGCATCACCAAAGTCTTGTAAGTGAACCCAATTTGCCTGTGTTTGAATTCTCAGTGAACAGCATAACCTATCTCTGCCTAGAAGAAACTAAGCCAACAGCAGCACCAATCGCAATTTTATTCAAAACCACAAGTCATGCCTTGAGGATATAAATTTATTCCCTCTCTTTCCCATCAACACACACGTTTTGCCACTCGCCTTGGGAAGCATGTTATTAAAAAAAATTCATTTCCCCCTCGGATACATTTTTATATTGTATACTAAATTATGCATTTAAAATCAAATAAAAAGAATTTACTGCCTTAAGATTACTGCACACATCAGAAAGCTCTCTGTTTCTAAATTTTGGAAGAATTTTCCACCTTCCCACCCAAGCCAAGCAAACATCCAGTGTTGTTACAGCTGAAGCAGTGGGGGGGGGAAAAAGACAAAAATATTTTTCACATTAGAAAGCTGTGCTTCAAGTAGTAGGGAGGAAAAGTGCACAGCTCAGAAAAGCTGCTGCTCAATGCTTCTAAGAGAGAAAGGGAACTTTAAATTTTGAGGGCATATCTAAAAAGTTCACAGTTCAGGTCAGTCACAGATAATAATCTTCTGATCCTCTCCTAAACAACATCAAACTTAGACACTGATTAATTAGTAGCCTAGTGCTGAAGTTGATCTTGCAGCATTTCACTTTTTCAGTCACAGTTCTCCTAGTTGGGAGGAAACAAAGAAGTTAAACACTACACTGAGACAGTTCAGACATAGCAAACATTATTCTATGGTTTTGTTCTGAGGAGAGCAGAGGATGGTGGTGAGAGGTAACTTTCTTTCCTGGTGTTAACACAGATTGAAACCTACACACAGCAGGAAACGTTCACAAAACCTGAAAGTGTAAAATATAAAAACCCCATTTCTTATTTAGAGGCTTAAATAAAAGCACCCTGATTTCTTGAGATCATTTCATAACACATCTCCTGCACCTGGACTTGCAATTGCTCAAATCTTCCAAAAAATCAAGAGACTTAGATGTTTAAGTATAATTTTATCACATTAACTGCAGGTAGTTATATTTGAACAAGTTTAACTTGGGTTCCTATAAGGAGGAACTGCAGCCTGCCTCCGGCTTTGACTAACACAATGTTCATTCTTCCACTTACACAGAAGAAATTGATAAACTGAGGCAAATAAAGACAAAGCAGGCAAAAACATGCTTAATTTTACTATATACTAGATTTTTTTTCCCTCCAATAAGTTACAGTTAAATAGGTTAAGAAACATCATCTGGACAGGGATGGTGATCCGCTGTGCAAACTGCTGACTTTCTCCTGTAGAAATCTACCAATTCAAATAAGACCTGCTTCCCTGCTATTCATGATGCCCTCGAGTTGGTCAGTGAATGGTAACTACAACTGAAGAGAAATTTGTGTGAAAATAAAAAGGAAATAGGAGACATGGGCTCAGGAAGATTCTTGGCTAGAGAAATCAAGAGATGAAGTCAAAACAGAGGAGACAATACACTGATGAAAGGACAGAGCTTTCGGACACAGAGGTACGTACATATAGATAATGGTGCCTGACAGAATAGCTGAGAAGAGGAGGGAAAAACAAAATAATGTAAAGAGCCAGCATAACACAGACCCAAAAATAGTCTAGGAGCAGTGAGGTGAACAGGTCAAGAGGTAAACAAATCTGCCAGGCAAGAGAAGGGAGTTCAGCACTAGTTACATATGGTGCCACAAAAAAGAGAGATTTCCAACCAAGAACGCCCAAGGACAAAGCACATCAAACACCCCAGCCTAATCAGTAACCAATTTTGATTGAGGTTTTTTTAATATATATACTTTTAACAAGGGTATTATTATAGAAAAAAGGGTATCTGATGCATATTTTACATTTTTTTTTCCCTTATATGCAGAGATAGTGCCTCTCTTCCCTTCTGGAAACTCTGCAAGCAGAGAGATTCAGGTGGCTGGGAAGATGACACTTGAAACAGCAGGAACCCAGTGGCAGCTATAGCATATTTATTGGAAAGGTTTGGTCATACCCAAACCCTTCACATAACTCCAGTACTTCCTCACTCCTATGGTTCAGCCAGATAAACCATATGTTGGATACTGTCACTGAAATGGGTTTAACATTCCTACAGTCTTCCCCAGCTTTCAACTCCAGGCCTCTAGGTTGCATGTAAAGGATACCATCATAATTTAACTCAGCTCATGGACACTGAAACAGGTCAAGCATTTGTCAACTCCTTTTAAATGTCTTTTAAAATATTTCCAGAACCACAAAATAAGCCCCCAGAGAAGCATGAACAAATAGCCAGAGCCTGCTAAAGAGAAGCGGAAGGATTGCTCTCTCCCGGAAGGGGATAGTCAGGACATCTGTTGAACACTCCAGGTTTTTTTCCTTTCTTAAGGTAATTGTTGACACAATCCCATGGTCCCACTTACGCTTTCAACTGGAAAACTAGAATTTGGATACCATCATAATTCATTGTTGGACCTTTCTACTCCTGAATTAAATGAGCAATTAACATGGCTCCTGGGACTGTGGTTGGCCTCCTTGGCACTGTGCATTTGGTTGCATTGGAAGCCTCCATAGTCCATAGCAAGGAAAACAATTCCCTTACCAGGCTCAGTGTAGCGTAACTACCACATATAAGGAAGGGAGTGGGTTTATACCACCAGTGGTGGTGAGCGGGAAGTCACCAATTCAACAGACTGCACAGGACCCTTTTAAGAAAAAAATTAGTTTTGCCATGGCCATGTCTGCTGTAGCTCTAGATTCTGTACTCTGAATACAGTGAGGGTGTGACAGACAGGGGATCTACAATAGTGGGGACATAGCATGACGAGTGGCAGAAATCCCAGAACAAACAAAGCTGCTCAGGAAGAGCATGTCTTTTCCTGTGCCCCACTTGTGCTGAAAACAACAAATTAGCATTCCTACCTCCAACAAACTGCTGCCTTCTGCAAAGACAGCAGGTGTTGTCCTGCACTGAAGAAAAAAAAAACCAACCTATGTGTGTTCCCCTCCTGCCAGTGAATCTAATGATAGTAACAGCTGCCATATCAATGAAGGAGGAGATAGAAGTTTTCTGCTCTGGCAGAAAAAGTTTGCACAATCTCCTCTCTGCATCTGGTGAAACAGTAGTTCTCTACCTTTCCCAGCACTCAGCCACACTCTCAGATCACAGGAAAAAAAAAAGCCAGAGAGCACAAAAATAACAGTGGAGTTGGACTCAGATCTCTGATGAGTTGATCTGAGCAAAAAAATTCATTTCAAACAGGCTGTGATACAAGTGCCTCAGGAATCAAATATGAATGACCCTGCTTCTCATGCTATCCACATTAAAAAAAAAGGGCTCCACAAACCCAAAGAGCTTGTCTAAGAAATGAGAACCTAGCTGATGCAACTTTTGAATTTCTAATAAAGTCACAAACTTTATTCAATGGAGCCGATATTCTCACAGAGTTCTTCCCTCTAAGTCCTGTCATCAGCCTCAGCATGGCCAGGATTTGACACTAGCTGAGAGACACAGACCCCTAGTTAGTGGAGTTTTATGTAAAACCTGATGCTCAGCATGTAAGCAAAACATCAAGCTGCTCAAATATTTGTGAGTGTTGGTGACAACATGTCAGTTTGTCTTCTAGAGATTCTGTCAAGTGGAAATTGCTGCTGCACTGTAGATGGTGAAAATGTAGCCTCATGCCAGCAGGCGATCACCGAAACTGAGTACTTTTAAAGGAAAGAAAGAACAAGACAAAAATTTTCCTGGTACATTCATGGTTGATAAAATAATTTAAATTGTGCTGTAAGTTCACTTCTTATAAAAAGCCTTAAGTATTCATATGAGAAATCTGGATCTACCTTTTGGTGGTTAGCTATATCCCACAGCAAGCAAACGTGCTCCATCTAACCAACAAAGATAGTAGGGTGAGAACTGTGTAGAAAATTTCCTGCTGCTTGGTGAGCTGTCAAATTCAGTATCAACCAGCAAATGCATCTTGCATGACTACATGAAAGCACTACTGTACTTAGTGGAAAGTTATTTCTTAAGGCTGTCCTGTTTTGAACTGTGTGACAAAAATCACATTGGTGCTAATTCAAGAGGACTTGATTGTCAGTAGGAAGTGATCAACCTTTCACACTGTCTCATATATACAACATGTCTCATATATACAACAAAAATTGATACTTCTGTATTTGTTTGTCATGGTTCTCTCAACTGCTCCCTAATGACATGAAGTCAAGTGTTATATTTTGATTCGCATGTTTCACATGAATCATTAATGCAGTAATACAGAACATAATATCATTCCTAAAGCCACATTATGCTCCTGGAGACAGACTGTGCCCATATAATGCTTATACAAGGAAAATGACAAAAGAATGGGCATGGGCACATGCTTGTTAGACTTTCACAAGCTGCTGTGGGAAAGGGCCCCCCATGCTTCTTTGCATTTACTTATTCTCATTTGTTGTTTTATTGTTTTGGGGTGATTTTCCAAACAGTTTCTCTACACCTATATTTGTTTTGGTTTTTTAAAAAACAGCTTTGGGGTGTTAAATGGACTGGCTTAAACTAAGTCAATCAGGTAAGTGTTAGGCAATCTCTACAAGATTGTTGCCATGTGGATCACAGACAGTAGGTTTTTGTCTCAAAAGATGTTGACGCATGCTGGCACAACCGAGCTAACACTTCACAACATATCCCCAAGCAGCAGCTGGTCCTAGCTTTTAAGACAAACCTGCACATATTTTCTATGTATCTCATTTCCCAGACTCATTGCTAATGCTACAAATAAGATGACTCCATCAGCCAGGAAGGCCAACCAACTGGTCAAAAAGATAATTTACAGTTAATGTAAACGTACTCAGCTGGATTACCAGCATATTTATACACTTACAAGCATTTGTGAGTGGCATATGATGCTAATGGACATTAAAAGGAAGGCTGCATGATGAATGATGGTAATTAATGATTAAAGCATTACACAACACGTTTCTCTGGGAGTGCCATGTTAGTGTCACTAAATTAAGATCCGTCAACCTGCAGTTTAAGAGGTCTTGGGGTTGCAAATCACTATAAAAAAAGGTATTTTTACTCTTGTACTTTTACTCTTGCAACCACACAAAGGAATATTAATACAAGAATGAGGACAACTCCAGTTTGACAAACATATAAATATGTGTGTGGGGAGCATGCATGTTACCCCTTTTCAGAAATTTTTAGCATTTCCCAGCTTACAAATCTGCCTTCCCTCTTAAAATGCTCTCATTAGACCTTTCATTAAAGCACTGTTTGCATCAGTAACTTTTCTGATATAAGAAAACATGTATTTCCTTTCCTACTATAAATTTACAAACAGCATGCACAATCTGTCCTGAAATGAAGGCAGTGACAGAAAATGTAGTATCATGGTCAATGTTAAGCCAGTGAGAGATGTGAGTTAGGAATACGTCAGGGAACAACAGCAGTGAGTGTGACAGTAATAGCTAGACAGCAGATACCTGAGAATTACTCAGCTTTTCCTCTGAGCAGGTCTGGAGGTCCCTGGCTGCTGCCTTGTGATTTGACAGTGCCCAGTGCCACCTCAAGCTGTGCTCATGCCTGATTCCAGCCGCACTCAGCCTGGCATTGGTTGCTCCAGGTTCCCAGGCTGCTGCCCACCCAGCCCGTCACCAGCCCTGGAGAACTGTTAGCAGCAGAAAGCAGATGCCCATATCTCAGCCAAGTTCTTTCAGCATTGCCATCTTAGCCCAAACACAGTGCTTGAATTTAATTGTATCAATTGCCTAATGGAACAGATAACATGCAGGTAAACATGACAGCCTGCCAAAACTGCTGCAGAAGCAGGAACCTTCCACAAGGGAAATGGGGTGGACACATGGACATGGAAACACCTTAAACTGCAGCAAAATGATGAGCTAGAAACTGGTCAGCCAGACCCCTTTCTTGACATAAAATCTCCAGGTGGTGACTACCAGCCTGCATAACAAAAATGAGGTGCTGGTTTTTTTATTCCTGTGCTTTGGTGGGTTTTTTTGCTATTTTTGGTTTTTTGCTGTGGGTTTTTTTTGCTTTGTTTTGGGGGTTTTTTATTATTATTTCTTATGCATGTTCAGTCTCGTCACAGCTGCAAGCCTTAACAGACCTATCTGTCATGATTTTTAAATCCCATATACCTAACCTGTTTCTAGGAGGATTAGGTTGCACAGTGCTGAAGAGGCAAGCACATGCAAGATGCAGGTCAGCATTAGAGCTTCCTAACACAGTAAAAATATGAGCTGGTCTTAACAGGAATCAGTTTGAAGCCCAAGAAATCAATTTCCCCTGTCTCCTGTCCTAATCAGACAGACTTGCTACTCTAACTTAGTATCTACTGGAATGATGCTGACACTGCTAATCTGCATAAAGCTAGCTGTAATAGCAAGAGATGCAGGTAGTGGAAGAGTTGCCTTGGCTCTGAAATCAAAGTTATTCCCTATATCAAATTACCTTTAAAAATAACAGAAGTTAATTTAAAACTCATACAAATTCAGAGAACACCATTGCATGCAGCTGCAAAGGATAAAAGACACACGTACACTTCCCCAGCTATATGGTCAATCAGGTTCATTTCATCAACCATCTATAGCCCGAACATATTTTTCCATTCTCAGTATAAACACAGCACAATGTTTTCAGAGCATGAGAAGCAGCCAGTCAGAAAAGAATGAGAAACTTGAAGCGATCACTTGATCCTCATAAATGCCGCTAAAGCTGATTTCAGAAGTGGGCCTTTGTCTTCCTAATCCCAGTAATTCCTCTAATTGAAACTGCAGAAGTTGTCTTTTTCAGCCAGGAAACGCTAGTTCTTCACTCTTAAAGTGACTAAAAAGGTTTTTTTCTCAGCCTAGAAGGTACATAGGATTTGCACATAACACACTAGCTGAAGGACCAAGGAAAAGCAATGATTGAACCAGAACTTATACAAAATTGTCAGACACTTCACTTTCACATATTGAAAAGCAGATGCGATACTGTGAAGTTTATATGAATGGAGAAGGAAAAAAAAAAAAAGCAGGGATTTCTCCTTCCACATTATTTTCCAGGGACTTAAACTAGAAAACTAGTGGTGATGAGTTGTTATGAAGTGAAGAGGAATTATGCCTAACAGTGGTGTTCCAGTTAAAAGAAGAGCAGAGGACAATTAGGAGTTACAAGTTCTGAGTTCTGTTTTATGCTCAGTTAGTGACTTTGAGTAAAACACTTGGGGTTCAAGAGAATATGGGGCCACTGAAGGACATCCTTAATGTTAGTGGGACTTCCACATGGAATCTTGAATCATTTTAGGGCCGGGTTAAGCAATGCAAGAACCATCATAAATCTGATAGTTTGCAAACAGCACGTAGATATTTTAAAAAAAAAAAAGTAAAAATTCACTGTTGTCAGATAAAACCTAATCAAGTCCAACAGTAGGAACACTTATTTCTGATTTCCAAAGAAACTTAGCCCATGGCATTATATGCTTTCCCAGCAAAGAATGTCACTTTGTCCTGGAGCAGGAACCGGAGAACAACAAAGGGTTGTGTGTCAGGACACCAGTCAAAGGACAACTGTGAGATTGAGATTCTTTAGAAGATATTTGTAGTGGTATCTTTAAGAGTTGGTTCTCTGAAAATGAAAGGGTTCTCTAAAGATTCTTTCCAATTATTTCTACATCCCAAAAATAGCTGGGAAGAGACCTGAAGGATGAAAGCTGGCAGACTTCCACTTCTAAGAATCCAGGCCACAATCCACCTGCTTTAGGATATTTGATCATAATCTAATTGCAGCCTGGTGCTTGCAGGGCCCAGCTGATGATACCCAACAGACTGTATTTGTTTTACATGAAGAAATTAAGCCTTCAAAGACAGAGAAGTCAATGGATGTCCATGGTAATGAGCGTACCAATGCCACTTTAAAAAAGACTTTTGAAAGAGAAGTCAGAAAAAATGAAAATACACTTGCTTCCATCCACAAAAACAGAAGGAGAGACAGATTGCAGATGCTTAAGAAATTATCGTAATACAAATACCAATATATTACACCAAAAGTACCCAGCTATCAGCTGTATAACTTGAAATGAAGATTTACAGGTTTCAGTAGCATTAGTCTAGATTTCAGCTTGTATAACTGAGATTGGAATATCAGTTCTGCTGCCATTAAATTGCAAAAAGCAATACTTGATGACTTTTTTGCAAGCAGAAATACAGCGCCAATAAAATGGTTTTTTCCATGTGCATCACTATAAAGTGAAGTATTTTTCAGAAGGAAAATTTTAGAAAGCTCAGCAAGCACAGTAACGTGAGCCCAACTTTAAGAAAAGTCAAGGCATCAAAGTGAGGATGAAAAAAGGAAACGGTAATTAGTACTTTATCTCCAACTACAAAATTACCAGAGATCACAAGAATGTAACTCATAAAGCCTTTATGAAAACATCTTCCACTATTTAGTGCTCAGGCTCTTTCACTGTGGCCTCTTCTTGCTCAGTTTTCCATCAACTAGCATAGACACAGTTGGTCAAATACAAGTGATTGTACCTTTCAAGCCTTGGGGACACCAACACTTAAAGTAAACAGTGCAGTTCAAATGATTAACAGTGCTTTTCCATTCCTATGTACTGTGATAATTATTTAAGTATGTCACAAAGTTGTTACTAAAAGCAAAAATTGTTACTAAAACCAATTATTTCAGTTGGTACACAAACATATTAAAATAACACTGTCCTCACCTCATAGCTACTGTATGAGACCGCATGCAAACTCTGGCAGGCACATGACACACCAAGCACAATCAGGTCACCCCCTTAGGCTTCCCTTATGTTTAAATATTTTTTTTAAAGTCAGCAGTAGCCAAAATAGGAAAACAAAACATCTGCAACTTGAAAACAGACAGTACGCTGCATACAAATCTAGGGGCATTGAGGCTTGTCAAGAAAATGGTTTTATGCACCAGGAGACTCTCAATACGTGGGCAACTTCAAGCAGAGGCACTTTTGTCTACATCTAGAGATGCAAAGTTATCCACATGAGAATTTACTGAGCATGACAAACTACTCTGCTGACTACCACTGAAGACATTTTTGAGCTTTTTTTTTTTCCCATTAAGACCTTTGTCTTATTTGAGAGGAGCCTAAAACTTCCCATTTCTTTATGGTTTAGATCACTTCAACACAATGCGCACTATCTAACCAGAAGCCTACTCACTTGTACTTGTGCACAGCCTCCTCTTGTATGAGGAAACTTAGAGCATTTGCTCATTGATCTCACTTCTAAAGAGGAAAGAGTCCATCTCCTATCACCAGTCCCCAACAACATCCAGAACTAGGATCAACAGAAGAATTATCAAAGGGCGAAATTCAACCAGGACAACCAAAAGTTTCTTTCATTAATTTACAGATCTCTACAGCTTTTACTTCTATCAAAAAATGTTTAAATGCTTCAACTAATTCAGTAGTATTTCCAATCCTAATTAAACTAGGGGAACAATGAAGAAGCCACAACAGAGCACTTTCTTCTCATTTTTCTTTGACCCAAAACACACAATTTTTGTGATTTTCATTGGCAAGATAATCAGCTGAATGCTTGAGACTTGAAAACAACTTGGTGACACTCCTTGAAGAGGAAAGAGTTGGGCACATGAAACTTGCGCTACCCACTGAGAATTACTAGTAACACACCTTAACCAGGATTTCTTTTTTCCTTCAGACAAAAATGGTTTAACCTAGCTTCAATTACAGCAGAAAAACCTAAGGAACACAAATCATTTGGTTACTCTTTTTTTAAAAACAGGAGGGAAAAGTGGAAGAGTAATAACTACACACACTTCAAAAGGTATTACATGTTGATGTCTACCCCATTAGCTACCTCTGATTTTTAATTTTTCTTTTAGATACATTAATATTACTCCTTTCCTGAAGAACAGGGAGGACTGTGAAGTGACAAGACTTGATTCGAATCTTGAATGAGTGAACTTAACTGCATCAATAAGGTTACAATATAGGTCACTAGCAGCGTCATTTTCACTAGGCTGGTAATAAGTTCTCAGATTTGACATATGACTTCTCTGTCACAAGATGTTAATTATTCCCACTGAGGTAATATGCAGGCCAATACAGAGAAGTGAATATTCTCTTTTGATTTATTAGAAACTGTATTAATTTACAAGAATAAACATAGAACTCATTAATTCCAAATAATGCAATTTAACTACACTGAATTACACCTGTTCCTCAGCTCTACCACAGAACAAAAAGACATCAGGTATAATAAAAACCTGAAAAGGATTAAAATATTGAGTCAAGCTGGGGACTATTGCCTTTTTTATTTAATGCATGCATTGTCTATTACGAGCAATTTTCTGAAGGCTATTGCTCTTGCATAATATGCTGTATGAACATGCAGAGGGTGGGGTCCCAACAGCCCCATTCTTTTAATTCACTGAAGTGGAAACAGTCAAGAACAAATGGAAAGCAGAGATCAATTGCTCCCACCGGTGATGTCACCAATTATGAATTCTGTGGAATTAAAATGAATTTACCATCTTGGCTGTGTTATTATGGTTACATTGTGTAACATTATGAAAAGCACATTCATCTCATATATAAAATTAGCTGAAATAAATGTATAATTTTTCTCCTTTTGAAATACTGTACACAGTAATGATACTTGATCTGTTCTAGCAAGATGTCTCAGGCTCACTTTTTAACTAGTCACAAAACAGCTGTCAGCAGTATCAGGAAGCAAATTCAGGAAAAAAGGTAAAATCCATTTAGCCACACATCAGCAACATCTGGAGCAATCTCGGAGAGCCACCAAGGAATCTGACAGCCCCATTCTTCCACACTAGTCTACTTCCAAAGGTGAATTGCCTTGCTTTCAAAGGTGTAGATTCCAATATACAATGATAAAAGAAGAGACATAAATTTGGTCTTCAACGGCAAGCTACATAACTCAGTGTTATAAGTATCAAATAAGCAGCACCATCCTACAGAGAGTAAGCATCCAAATAGAAAAAGAAAACATTTTGTTACTCTTTTCCAACAATATTCATCACCCAGTTGTATATAGTAACAACCAGACCATGAGTGACTGCAGCTGAGGGCTAGACACATGGCAACCTCCATTGTGCAATAAAGCCTTACAGACTCGGAGTAAGGAGTAATCTTTTTAACCATTCCAAGGAAATTCAGCAATACTTATTCACCACAGCTCCTAGACAGCTCCAAAGTAATTTTATCTTTTGGATTTGTGAAAAGAAAAAGGCTTCTTCTAGACAACTGATGCTCCAAATTTGCCACGTTTGTGTTAGGAAATGAAAGAGAGACAAAGTAAATAATTAAGTAGTCTTAGTAAAATTTGGGAATGGAAATTAGAAAACATATGACTATTTTGCAAAGCAGCATGAAAAAAAAGCCTTACTTGCATCACTAGCTGCTAGCAGGTAAATGAGTGCTATGGCACATGGCAAGCAGTTCAGGTCACAAGGGCTTCTCACATTATGTTGATACTAGGCACATACTAAACTTAAGGAACAGCATTACAAAAGGAAGAGAAACTGGGAGAGACAAAAGGAAGAAATAAAAGCTCTACAAAACTTTAGATTCAACCAGAAATAAAAACTCCTAATGGCATGGGAGAAGGAAGGCAATTTCAACAAATCAGAAGGAAGGAGCTTTTACAGAGTGGAAAGAGCTTGCAGAGGGTATAACATTGGAGAGGAAACCTACATGATCTGGGCAACACTGTACAATGACACTTTTACACAGCCTGGACAGCAAAGAAAAGCACATCAGATTTGGTTAGAAAATCAGCCTTTGTACAGTGTACAAAGACAGCACTGATCCACAGCACTTAAATGGAAATGACTGTACAATCTAATGATGTATGAGAATTCAGGAAATAATTTCAGATATACTAAATTCATTGATGGGTATCTATCAGCATTGAAAACCTACTTCCCCATAATAGCATTTCATTCTAACAGGCAAAGGACAGATAGTGTCCCTCAAATACAGTTACAGGTAATATTTTAGAAAAAAAACTTAGGTGAGCCACAAAAAGGAATGTTTCAGGCACTTTTAGTCATTTTTCAGCAGTTCTGGTTAACTTCGAATGTTGTAGTTGATTGGAATTTAGCAAATGTACCATCCATCTATAAGGATTGGAAGGAGGATCCAGGCAGCTACAGGTCTGTCAGCCTGACCTTAGTGCGAGGAGAAGGTCATTGAGTGCCATCACAGAGTACAGGCAGGACATCAAGCTAGCAAGCCCAGCCATCTTGGGTTTATGAAAGGCAGGTGCTGCCTGACCAACCTGATCTCCTCCTACGACAGGGTGACCCACTTGGAGGATGAAAGGCTGAGAACTTAAGTAAAGCCTCTGACACTGTCTCCCACAGCATGCTCCTGGAGAAGCTGGCAGCCCATGGCTCGGACAGGTGCACTGTTTGCTGGGTGAAAAATTGTCTGGATGGCTGGGCCCAGAGTAGGATGGGGGATGGTATCACATCCAGCTGGTGCCCAGCCACCAGTGGTATCCCCCAGAACTCAGTTTTGAGGTCAGTCCTGCTTAACATCTTTACTGATGACCTGGATGAGAGGATTGAGTGCACCCTCAGTCAGTCTACAGATGACACAAAGTTGGGCAGGATGATGATCTGCAGAAGAGCAGGGGGATCTGGACCACCTGAATAGCTGGGCCAAGGCCAATTGTATGAGGTTCAACAAGGCAAAGTGCTGTGTTCTGCCCTTGGGTCACAGCAACACCCTGACAGCGCTACAGACTGAGAGCAGAGTGGCTGGAAAGTGTCTCAGTGGAAAAGGGAGTACTGGTCAAGAGCAGCTGAACACGAGCCAGTGTGTGCCCGGGTGGCCAAGGCAGCCAATGGCATCCTGGCCTGTATTAAAAATAGCGTGGCCAGCAAGACCAGGGCAGTGATTTTCCTCCTGTACTTGGCACTGGTGAGGCCACATCTTGAATCCTGTGTCCAGCTCTAGGCCCCTCACTATAGGACATTGAGGTGCTGGAGTGTGTCCAGAAAAGAGCAGCAAAGCTGGGGAAGGGTCTGGAGCACAAGGCTTACAAGAAGCAGCTGAGGGAACCGGGGGTTTTTGAATTGAAAAAACCACCAGGAAAACAATAGTACGTATCTGTGTTACCTTCTGCTCCTAATCTGAAATCAGGAATATGTCTGAAGAAATACAAAACTGTGCAACTAAATTATGTACATTTTTTCTAATCCAGATCAATCATACTGCTAATAATAACAACATTCTTAAGAAACAGATTAATTGTCTCTTGAGGACAAATGTGAACTGCCCTCTCCTGGACAAACCTGGAATACTCAAAAATCTCATTAACCTGATTTCACATCTACAACACACCAGAAAGCATAACACTACTTTGAGCCCCCAGAAATTCTTTGAGGATGGACACCGAATTCTCCAACCAGCACCCAAAACAACAGGTACCCCTGTGAAACCCAATGTGAGGGTTCATGCTCTTGCTAACGTGATCCAATACACCATCAGGCAACAGCCATCTGATCATGGTAATACATAGTAATGGATTTTGAGCTATAAACTTCAAGTAAGTGATGGGCTATCACAGATCCAAGACTTATTGAAGCTTGAAAGAGCAGTAACACACAGCCTCCCCCAGTACAAACACCAACCAAACACACTCATTGCTGTCACTTCTATCAAAATAGAGAGAAAAGAGGTTTGGGAAAACCCTGCTACAGAACACCCAGCTTCCCTTTGTCTTCACTATAACAGTGCTGTACAAGAAAACCAAGGTGACTATGCAAAGGATATTCAGAAACATCCTGCAACAAGGCCAAATCCAGCAAGCTGCTGACTAAGTACCTCCCACAAGGTGCCGAGTGCCCCTGACTCCTGCTTCAAGTTATATTGCAGAAGCCTTGACACATTCGGACACATGGAGGACACCCATTATTTTAGCCATTTGAAAGGAAGCCTGATTGATATAAGACACCCGCAGGGGCAGTAGAAGATGGCTGCAGTCTGCACAGTGACATAGGAAGGTCAGAGGGAAAGGTAGGGGGACTACACTAAGTCAGATTTAAAAAATAAATACCCCCCACCCCCTACCAGAGCTTTGGAAATGACCTACATATCATTCTGTCAAATAGCTTCAGTCCTGATACAGGCCAACCTAATAGTAGTGGCGGCAGCCCTGACTGGGACAGGGCAGTGAGGGGATGCAAATGTGCAACAGAGAGCTTTCTTTTCTCCGTATGCAGGTCTCGAGCTCACAGCAGCAAAGTGTTGTACTTGGTACCACAATAATAGCTTTCCTCTTGCTACATTTTAAAAACATTAATTAACTTCCAACAATTAAGAAGTTTTTTAAACACACAAACACCCTATTAAACCCTATTAGTAGTGCATAGTTTACTAGATGCACAGAATGAAAGAAGCATTGCCTTCCACTAGTTAGTAAACATACCTAAAGATAAATTTTTTGCTTTGGTTTAAGAGGGTGAGGACAGGTAAATTACAGAAACAATCCTATAATATACATTTTCTGCCTAGAAAACCTAGTTTCAGAGTCAGTATTTCTAGAAATGTAAGTACTGAAACCGCACTTTAGTTGTCAGTAAATTCATTATCACATTAACTAGGTCTAAATTATTAAACCTTAATGATGTAGGTTCTCAAAATGCGTTGGGCTTTATTTTCCCACACAGAATCAATGTTGAACATTAGCAGTATAAATTAAGTAATACTTTACTGTGGCATGCTGCTGCTTTGAATTGAGTTACCCCAGGAAGATGTATATTCATGGCTACAGGCTCTCTTTGGCCTCCTAGCGAGGATGATATAGTTTATTGTAACAAACGAGCAGTCGACCTGTAATGACTTAAATGATGTATACATTTTTGCCAATGAAAATGTACCAGTGAGGGCCTTTTTGCTTAAGGGAATGAGAAGAAAACAGGAGCATGTACTATAAACATGATTTCCATGAAAGCCTGGGGGAGCATCTCCCTTTACACAGTTTAGAAGCATGGCGCATATCACAAAACATTTTAGGATAGTTGAATTAATAGAATATAGACTCAGGCAAATTTGGGAAGGATAATTTTTTTAAAAGAGTATTTCAGCTTTAACCCTGTGCTACTTTTTTTTCTTGGTGTTCAATCTGAACTGTGCAAAAGACAGTTAGATAACTGTTAGACTATACAGTTATCATCTTGATGCAATTTATGGGTCCTTAAAAGAAGAAAGTATTTATATTGTGAAGTCATTGTAACTATTGTCGCATATTATTGCTGGGCTTCAATTTCTTTTCTTGCTATTTCTTTTACACACCCAAGGGGCTTAAAAATTACAACAAGTAGTTTATCTGATAGGCTAAAGGTTATAGCAGTGCACACCTTGCAGTGATACTTGAAATAGAGTGAGCAAGGTAAATATACACCGTGTATTGCTTTTCCAGGATGCCTAAAATCTGGCTGAATAGCAATGGATGCCAGCTTGTCAAAGCCATCAGCAACTATCACCAACACACACCAACAGGTTGAGAAGAACGAATTAAAGACTGATAATCCAGGTCACTTGCTACAGATCCCTTGACTAAACTGCAATACCCAAAGACTATCTCACCTCATTTGGAAGCGTAAAATGAATGCTGCATCTGCCCAGATACAGAATCACAGACTACTGAACTGAAAAAAGGTACATGATAAACTGAGAGGTGACAGACTGTAGTCAGTGTGACAGAGAGCTGTTTTTTCCTCCATTGTTCGAAATATCAGGAGGTAAAACAAATATTTCCTCTAACTATCATGAATTACAAAAGACAAGTTACCAGAGACAGATGACAGAAACTTACACCTGACCCAGGAAATAAAGAGAGAAAGGAGGAGAAAAACTTACTAATGTTGACAGTGTGGTACAGTCCTATGAGTGGGACACGGAGATCCAGATGTCTCCTGCCTCTGACAATATCCAAGTGATCCAATATTCTCTCTCATTTCCGTAATTACACAATGACTTTTCAACAAAATCTTGCTAAGCAAGATCTTTCAGTACTGAAAAGGCAGCCTATCTCATACATACCAGCCAGAGTCAAGAATAAATAGATACATGGAGCAAGTTCCATCCCCATCCAATTAGAGGACAGAACCGCCAATGCCAGTTAGACCAACTGGAGCATAAAGATGATCACACCACTACTGTACATGGTGGCATATGATGCTTTTTTTCCTGCTGAGATTGTGTACGTGATGGACCTTTGTATACAAGACTGCTATTCTCAACTGCATTCAAGTAGGTCAACAGAAAATTTGCATCCCAGCCTTTCCAGGAGACCAATACACTGTCAACATAATGCAACAAGTTAGATAATCACACAGAATTTTAAGTCAAAACAAGCACACACTCCACAAACAAAACTAGCAAAAACCCAAAAATCCACAAAAAAAATAAAACCAAAAAACCCATCGCTACCACCACCCACCCCCACAAAAAAAAAAAATTAACCCAAAATCAAAAATCACCAAAAACCCCAACCAAACCAAAAAAAACCCAACCTAAAATCCAGAAAGCTCTGGGAAGGCAAAAGGAAGATAAACCGCATTTTCAGCTACTACCTAAAACACTTTTACCTCCACTGCAAAAACTTGCAGTTGCGTTTACATATTCTGAAATTACTTACAGGTAGCCAGTATTTCAGAAGTGTGAATCACTGCCTTTAGTCATTCCACACCTGGATTCCCTTTTCCTAACCACTGCCAAATCTACAAATGACCAATATTTAGAAGTAGGAACATGAGACACAACCTTAACTATCATCCATATTAAATAGTAGAAAACACACTAAAAAAAAAAACCAAAGAAACAATCACCCAACAAAAACTATTGTGTTACTGGTGAGTTTTGCAAAATTTCAGATTCACCTTTTCTTTTCTAACAGGTGCCTTTTGACAAGAGATCCATTTTCACACATTTATTGATCTAAAGGCAAGCAATTTCTAGAAAGTTAAGAGTGAAACAGACTAGTTTCAACAGTCTTATCCTGCCTGCAATAAAAGATTATGCTTTATGGTATTGCCAGCTGGCTTCTAAGAACTCAGACTTATGAGTCTTTCTTGAAAAGTTAGATATGGTAGGAATGCTGGCTTACGAGAAGAGGGGCATTAGCTCTCAAAACGAAGATATTCACAAACATCTCTGCCTGGTACAGTACCCAACGTTGCTGGTATACATCAAGTATGTCCCAAAATGCTTCTACAATACTGTCTGGTTATATCTGCACCTTTGCTACAGTATCTTGTAAAAATTACCATGTAGTAGTTTCTGTCTGAGATGAGAACTTTCTCATTCACATATCATCAGAAACAGTTTGAGTCAAAGGCTGCTTTCAGTAATACCTGTCCTAAAGAAATTGGCTTAACAGAATTACGAATCAATCTACTCCTACACTAAAATACTTACTCAAAAAGAAAAGAAAACTGTGTAGTGCTTTAAGAGTCTTCCACCAACAACTAATGCATGTTGTATTAAAAGTATACTGTTCAAGCTGCAGAAACTATCATAGTAATAATGGTGGCCAGACACAAAATAAAACTAAACCTGGATTTCCATTTAAATAGTATGCTTACAACTGGAATTATTCATATTTATATATTTCCTCTTGGGTTTCATTCCTGACACAGGGGATCTTTAGCTCCTGTAACCCTATTGCAGCATTTTTATACAACAGCAATTCAGGTACACACTATAGTTTAGAGAACATTTCTAGCCCATGGGAATGAGTTTTCCACTCATGTAACTTTAAGGACATAGAGTGCTATTGCCTGCAAAGTAGTAATAAAGCCCTTCCTTGACTCATTTGGTTCAACCCCAGCTCTCAAGTCTATCTGTTCCACTTGTTCAGTAAACTCACAAAATGCAGCAAATTGCTTCCCTTCTCCTTCTATCTGAATACTGCTCAGAGGACCACAGAAAAGGGTCTTTTTCCAGTTTCATATTAAAATTGCTCCATCAGTGCCAGTGCCATGACCAGTAATGACAGAATTAGGCTGGGCATCTCTTGAGTGTTTTTAGGTACCGTGGCAACACAACAACAGTAGGCCTCTGTTTGAAGGTGTAATGTTACCATCTATTTACACAACCTCTAATAAACAACAGTTTTGTGCTTCCCGTAAAAAGGAAATTAACCTAAAGAATGAAAAAGGGGTTTAATCTATTTTTAAAGAACAGCAAAGGCTCCAAAGTTTCGTCATGATGATATCGCATCTGGATGGAGAATGCATATGTGCACCACAGAGAGGGATAAATTCAGAGTAACAAAACCTAAACACACCAGATATTAGGCCATCAAGCCCTAACACTGTCATCATCCCCATACTACATATTCCAGAGAAATTAAACAATACATCCAAATTTAACAAATTTACATGTAACAATACTCTTTACTTCTGTTACGTCCATCTCTTGAGCATGCTGCCAGGATCCTGTGACTTATAATCCTGTGGTATTGCCACCAACCAATTGACCAGCTGAGAGAGAACCTCATTAACGTATATGAATAGCTGAAGGGAGACGGCGAAGTGGATGAAGCCAGGCTCTTCTTCTCAGTGGCGCCAAGCAGTAGGACAAGAAGCAACAGGCACACACTGATGCACAGGAAGTTCCACCTGAAGGTGAGGAAGAAATTCTTTACTATGTGTGCAGGTGACCACACACTGGAACAGACTGCCCAGAGAGGGTGTGGAGTCTCCTCACTGGACATATTCAAGAACTGTCTGGATGCAATCCCGTGCCATGGGCTATAGAAGGACCCTGCTTAAGGAGGTGGGACCAGATTCACCCATTGTGGTTCCTTCCACTGTGACACAGTGACCACGTAAAGTTAACAAACATCTCTGAGAAGCATGGTTCCTCAGAAAGAGGTACTTCAGAAACATGAGGGTGACCACAGTAACAGGCTACAGTCACTGCATGCCAACCAGACTACCAATGGGCATCCCAGAGAATCAGATACTGAGAAAAACAGTGAGATGTCCAAGAGACTGCAAAGTGTAGGAGTTGCATTTGGCTGACTCAGTTCTTACACTGCTTCCGCTCTGGATTAATTCATTCTACACAGAAACTGACCTGCTGTAGTGCAGTTTTAAGCGAGAGCAGTGTAACACCCAAGCATACAGAAGGTCTTGGCCAAAAGCAGGGAGGTGTAGAGAGCTAAGCATTTTCAATTGGGAAGCAACTGACATTATGGGCCACATAAACAGGCAAAGGAATGCAAAACCCCCACATCTGTTCGCCATTGCATCATTACATTACACTGAATTTCACCGTTCCCACTTTCAACTGTCCAAGGTCAGCCCCTTATAGAAATTATGTTATTAAATTTAACCGTATCATTCTTATTTAAAATGAGAAACGTTATTATTCAGGGCAACTCCATCTGTCTGCTTTCATTTAACAGAAATTTCTTTATGTAGCTAGAGGATAAATTCCACATCTTAATATAAGATGGAGAAACGATAAACCCATTAACATAGTCATAACTATTGGCTCCTACTGTGAAACACACTATTACATCCAAGGTGCAGTGCTAAACCATAGCAGGTTCTTTCAGGTTACTCACAGCCAAGCAGAATTTCTTTAGGGACCTTTTCAAAGATCAGCTTTTCTGAACACAAAATGAAATTATGTTGTATGTTTTGGCTACTCACAGCAGCAACTTTACATTATGTCTGGTTCTTGATTGCTCTCAGTGTGAGCAAATTGCAGAGCACACTATTAGGGATTTTCACTTTATGCGAAGGATGGGAATTTATTGCTGATTTTATGCTAACATATTGGTGTTCCGAGTATCTATAACATATTGTTGCATTTGTTATTAATAGAGCAGTGTGCTGGGGAGGGATTAAGGATCAATAAAACACTCTTACATCTGCATTTATAGTATTTAAAAACAAGTTAGTACATACATAATCCACAGGGCTTACTCAGGGAGATGTGTTTCCTGACCAATTTCTTCATTCTGCCTTGGGCAGGAAGCAGGTCATGTGTGTGGATAAAGGGTATCATTGGAACGTGACGGTGAAAATAAAAAATTTAGAAGCAATATAATCTACAGGTTGAAAAATGCTAAAACTGGAAGTTTCGTCCTACATCATTTATATGCTATGGGGCAAATTTTAAGAGCATTTGACTGCCTAAAGATGGCACATCATGGGATTCCCATAGGAGTCTCAATCTCAATCACCTTGAACTTCTCCTGGCTCACAAAATAAAAGTAGCTACACCACAAACGGAAGCCACAAGTAATTTGACACGCTCTGAGAGGCAATAACATTTCAAGCAGGTCAAATATAAGACCTGAGTGGGTGCAGAACCTAGTTCCAAGGCAATCTGCAAAGGTTGCATAGACATGCAAGTGTTTAAGTGGAGAGAACAGTGCGCAAACACGCTACTCTGTCTAGCTCTGAATTTTCCTAATTTCCACACCAAACTTCCCTTTTGTCACCTGCAGGGATCTTCTTATATCTGTGTTCCACTTATTCTGATAAACCCAGATTTGGTCTTTTCTGAGGCTTGTGGGTACCAGGAACTCCACACCAACACCACTTCAGAGACCCCCCACCTGCACTTCCTGTCAGGCTGTCCATCATCATCTTTCCTACCAAAGGGCCAAACACTCCTCCATGCGGCATTCACGTCCAGTCTTTCTACACCTTGGCAAAGCAAAGCAGCCACAAGTCAGCAGGATGTATTCCATGCCTTTTGAAGGTTTCCAACTCCTACTACAAGAGCACCTCAACAAACCTGAGCAACATGAAAGTGGAAGAATCCGCCAAGGGACTGTTCACAAATTTGTACACCAGCAGCCACCAGGGAGCACGAAGGATTTTTGCATATTCCGCCTAAAGGCATTTTGATGGGCAAAAGGTGGGTAGCTAGGGCAGAGAGTTAAGGAAAAGGCGTATTGGTCTGCCTCTACCCAAGTAACAAAGTGGGCTGCTGAAATGCCCCTACAGTTGTGTCTGGCTCCTCTCTCAAGCCTCAACTTCTTACTCTTCACAAAAACTTACCTCCACATTCAGCTCTCCAACTTCTCTAATCCCTGGCAAAAAACACTTTCCAACACCTCTATCCCTATTCACTCTCTTTACCTATCTTGCAGGGTTTCAGTCTTCTTGGCTCCATTTCTAAAAGAGGACCATTAACATGTTTTATTTCAGATGCACAGGCAATTTTTAACCTCATGGGGTTTCTGGAGTAAACCTTGCCTAAGGACTTCAGTTAGTCTGCAGAAACTGGTGATGCAAATGATAAAATTATTTACTGAGAACTAGCAAAATGAGAAGCAAATGGTACCAAGAAAGCACACTTGTTCCTAATTGGCCATACAGGTTCTAATTTTTGTGGCTTTATCTGCAAAGGTGTTCACAGAAGTCAACAGCTCTGGACCTGACAACCTGGAGTACAGCTATATCACAATAATCAGAGGACAAAAACTTCAGTCCCTTCGGTTAGAGAAATTTGTGTTTGCGGGTGTGGCAGCAGAGTGTATGTTACAGTCAAGTCCTGAGTGACGTTTCCCTTAGTGCCATTTTTTGGGTACAGAAATGTATCATTTCCTGCGGGTGCCAGATTGATTTCAAGCGTTTGTGGATGGGAACGCTAAACTATGTAGATAAATTTCAAAAGATGAATGAGCATCTGCATTCCAATATAATTTATATGCAATAATACATGTTATTTATACACTCTGAAGGCTCTTCAAGCCAAAACATCACAATTTTGTCTATTTTCTGAATGTATAAATAAGAGATAGGATTGTAGAGAAATTATATTGGAGAGCAAAGGCTCATTTATCTTTTTAAATTTACTTGCATACCCTTTACACTAGGAAAAATAATACCATCCACAACTTACGGAGAAATAAGATCAATCAGATGAAAGGCTTTATATAAAGTGTTATGGTAACATGTTCAAATTAGGTAAATTCAGCCTTTTTAAAATTCATTAATCCCCACTATAAACTAAACCCAGTTTTAACTCTACTTGTGTAGAAAACATGATGCAAAGGCAGGTCAAGTGAGCTGAAAACAAAGAACAACTCTTGCAAGGGGGGCCAAATATTTCTTTCACTTACACCAAGATAACAGCCAGAGGTTGAAAGTTATTGTTCTAGTTTTGCGCAGATAGAAGTTACAGCATAATCTGCTCTAAGGAAAGAAACACTTGCTCAAGCTTTAACTACCTCTAGACTAGCATGTGTAAGTTGAAATACCATTCCTAACACCATAGCACATCTCCACTATGCATAATTAACTTCTGCACAAAAAGAACCTACATAATATCCTTACATATTACCAGCAACTACAAATTCACTCTTCTTACATCAACTGATTAGAATTAGCATCCTTCAGTAACACCATTTGGAAGAAAATATTTTGAAAACATTTTCCCAGTCTTTGTAATATAAACTTCAATTTTTTTTTAGAATAATAAATCCAATGTTAGAAGGTCAGATCCCTCTGTCCTCCTCATAACCACATAATCACCCTTTGTTTTTATACAACCTAGTCTTTTAATGGATCACCCACCACGGTTTCTGTTTCACGTCTTGGAAAAACCCACAGTTTTAATGATTCAGGTGGGGTTACTGTTTTCTTGTAGGAGAGTTAAGACTGACAAAACCACCAGAACATATCTTGCCAGAAAGCCTAATCCAAAGACACGGAGTTGAAAGGAGGCATTTCGGTTTAGATATCAGCAATTAAGTCAATAGTTATGCTTGTTCTCCCAGCAATTAAGTCAATAGTTATGCTTGTTCTCCCCTAATTGCTCTCTCTCTCCTTACATTTTTTAACCTGTGTCACACTTGAACTTAATAGCACCTCTAATGCAGAAAGAACTGAGATTTCTTGCTTTCATAAGAGATGTGCTAAACTATTTGAAACTGAAAAATACACCAAAACCCACATGAAAATGATAGGGTTTAGAGCATTTTTCTCTTCAAAAGTTAGAAAAGGAGAAATCACCCTGGTGAAAGAAGAACCGAATCAAAGAACACTGCAGTCCTTCCTAACGAAGATTCTTGGTTTTTTCCACCATACAGACATACCAAACTTCTTCACAAAACAAAGAATCAGAAAAGGGTTAATCAAAACAACTCAAAATTTCCTTAGATAGTCTGGAAAACCCCTTTTCCAACATAGACAATTTTGAAGGAATCAGAACTAGAATCTAGGTTTTCTGTTTCTCCAGTCACAAATATAATTGCTTATATAGTTAAACTTTCTTCCACGTGATGCAATTCTTTAGATACCAGTTCTGGTGTGGTCTGGTTAAAACCAGTATAGGGTGCTAAAACTTCTGCTGCAAACTGCAAAAATAAATAAGTGATGTTTAAGTGTACTGTGAGATGAAAGCTTTATAGATCCAGGAACATTTTTCATGTTCTCAGTTTCGCAGCACATACATGCTTAAATCCTTATGGCAACATCACATGTGGCCACAGTGAGAGAGTTCCCAATCCACCAGTCTATTCCTGTATCTTTTTTTTCTCTATGCACATTCCTAGTAACAAATAGCAGAACTAAAGCTTGATAAAATGACAACAGAAGATAAAGCATTTCTTAAAATATAAACAGCCAGAAGCAAATGTAATCACAATATTTCTATACTTATGTTTGGAAGGCAGTACATAAATACAGGAGTACCTCATTTAAACTACTGAATTGAGCTCTATATTCAGGTCTGGGTAAGCCCACTTCTGACAGTGAGGTTTTTTGTCAACACAGTAAAAGAACTTCTATATGTTCACAAGTAGCATTTTAGATGCTTTGTTCACATTAGAAAATTAGAAAAAAAAATTAAGAATGCATCTGAATTAGGTATCACCAGAACAGATTTTAAGTCTTAAATATGACAGCTTAAAAGAAAAAAAAAGCCCATTCATGAGTGCTGTCCTTTCCAGGCTGAAAGAGGGAAGGTAACTTCCAGCACACAGGAGATTATCAGTGGTACAAATGCATTATCCAGAGTTTCCTAGCTAGAGCCCGTTCAAGCCATGTACCATGAAAATAGCTTTTTCCCTACCTTGAACAAGAAAGCACTTCTTTACACTAGATATTAACCTAAGTTAAATAATAAAATTTTAAATGTAACTGCTTCTCTGGGCACTCACACGTCAGGTGACCTCGAACATATCTTTCTAACACACGTCAAGACCATTGCACATTGTCATGACACCCCAATAAAGAATCTGCGGAATGGGACAGCTGAGGCCCCTGCCACCATTCAGATGCCCAAACAAACTGGATGGGACGCTCCAGGTAAAGGATGATAGTTCAGATAGGTTTGGTCAGGAACAGAGATGGAAGGAAGGGGAAGCCCTTTTTCAGCATGATGAACATGCGGAATGGCCTTTGCACTGATATCTCAGGAAAAGGCAGCACAGCAGAGAAGCAAAGGTGGTACTAACATTTACAAGGGCTGTTTTGGCTAAACTATTCTTTCTTAAATTTGGGAAGAGTGTGTTGGTAGGGATTTTTTTTGTCTGTTTGAATTACACATATCTATGACAGAGAAGAGATGATAAGAAATAGATATAGGTCCTCTTAGAAATATATGATTTCCACTGTTGTCAGGAATTCTCTCTATGATTTTGCAACAGCTATGAAAAGATTACTGCCTGCTTTTCAGTTAGGGAGCTGAAAGCAGTAGCAAGCAAGACTCCAATCGAGCAAAACCATCTTTTTTATTATTGTAGGGATTTCTAGTGAGGGAACAGTAGGAGTTTACAGTCAGTATTGACTATCCCCCTAAGTGCTACCATTTAGATAAGTTTGTACTTAAAAGATAATACATGCTGAATTGGATCAGTAACTTCTTGTCACTCCACTCACCCACACATGCCTTTACATCTAATTTCCAAGCCTGGGAAGAAGGCTACAAGCTTAGCATGGAGACAACAGCCCTTTCTGTAGAACAGGGTATGCACAGCTGAGCACCCACTGCTGTCACCACACCGCCACAATCTTCAGACATTGTTATGAGACAGGGATGCCTGTGGAAAACTAGACTTAAGCTAATCTAAGAACAGACTTGTTTTAGCAGCGTGGAAGCTGATTCACTCTGTTTTGCAAGCAGGTTTCACATCCAACGCCAAGCTCAGCACTGCTGCAGTCAGATTACAAACATTTCAGCCGGCTGCTTTGAAATCAGTTCATGCAAGCTCTTCATCAGCAGCTCTCAGACAGCCCTGCTACTCCAGCAGCCACCTCACACGCCACCACTTTGACAAGTACTTCATCGCTGAGGGGGGACATTGTCCAGGAACTCCTGGGAGCACAGTAAAGGAATGTGCTAATGAAACGACAGCTCAGCCCAATGGGTGTAACATGAAGATCCACTGAGCCAGCTTCACCCAGGGAAGGTGCAGACAGAGCAGAGAGCAGAAATGACACTTACACCAGCCTACGACACCTCTGCAGGATACATTATGGCAATCCCAGGTTTTTATCATCTCATCACCCCTGCTCTCCACACAGTCAGCCCTTTCCCAGGCTCAAGCATCCGCAGCACCACAACAGCCTTACCTGACATCCCCCAATGCACTGGCACTGCCAATCCCTACCACTCTTTCCTCCCTTACAAGACACAACCAACCTGCAGCCCTCCCTTTGACAATGCTTTCATTTGATTATAAACTCTTTTGGGCAAAGATGATCTTTTATTATGTGGTGGTACAGTGCCCAGAAAAATGGAGTTCTGATCTCAAGGCACTACTGTAACATAAATAACAATAATTCACTCCTATTAGCCTTCAGTAACTCCAGGAGTTTCACTGGGAGACGGCAAGTCATGCTAACATGCCTTTCTACAGCACAGAAATAAATCATTTTTGCACATTCCAGTATTTTGGGGAGAAGGAGGAAACAGAGAAAATGCAAAATGAATCTAAAACACATTTGATTTTTTAAATCTATAATAAATCTAAATGATTTACCAGAACATAAAATTCTCACATGCAGAGTCAAGGATTGAATATTCTATTCATGTGCAAGAGTCATTTATTCATTTATAATTAGATAAAATGAACTGCAATTTTTTAAGAAAAAAATTTGCATGTGGCAACAATAATGTATTACAGAAGGGTGGCACTTTGTTACCATCCATTTGTTAGTCAGGACACTGGAGCTGCAATTTAATAGACAAGAAATAAGTACAGGAGAGGAAGGAAAAAAATTAAATTCCGCGTGATCAGCAAGGTTTCGAACAATCGCTAGCCAACTGAAGTGGGTGCCATATCTATAAGTCATTTTGTTTTATAGGCCATTAGGATCTCCTGAGAGAGGCTGCATGGAGACCGCTGCTTTTTGTTGAAATTAAAATGTCAGAGAAAAAGAAATAGAACAAAACAGGGAATCTGCAATTAATTACAAGGCCATAAAAATTCAATAATCAGGAGGCAGTGCTGCTGTAGGCACAGCAGTATCTGATTCAGGCTAACAGGAATGGAATACATTAATCTTTTCAAATTAGTTTTTTAATCTGACGGGGATATATAGTGACGTGTTCTTTTACTGTTTGAGCAGAGCTGCTGTCTAATATATAATGCTGAGTGTCTGGAATTAGGACATCTATAGTTGTTTTGTGACTACAACATTTTCACTGCATTTATTCAACCCTACCTGTACACCTGTCCTACAGTAATCAGGCAAAACATGTTCAAAGTTCAAATCCTAGATACTGCTTATGAAAAAAGAATTAAAATGCTGGGATTAAGACAAAATTGCAGATCCCCAAATTCAGCTTGGCTCGAGGCTGCTTAGAATGACTGTCTGCTCTTCAGGATACATCACTAGGCTTTTGAAACTTGCTTCCCATTCCTTGTCTACATTGAGTTCTCCCTTTTTCCTTCCCCCCAAAGGTGACTTGCAAAAAGACTGTCTTCTTGCTGCCATGTTTTGCATCCTTTAGTCCTACAGACTGATGCCCTAAGAGTTTCAGAGATTACAGGACTTTCTTACTTTTGCCATTAAATACCCATGACATTCCTCAGACCTATTCTCCTGGTGAATGCTTCACCAGTCTTCCTCGTGGCCCTCTTAAGGAGCCTAAAAAGCACACTACAGAGTCTCACATGCTACTTAAACACTCGAGGTGGATGAATGTTTACTGGACACCAGTTATCCAAAGCATGAGTTCAGTCTCGGGGTTAGAGGAATATACAAAGATTATTTGACACTGGTTTTTTTACAAAAAAAAAAAATCTTTTACTATTTGTGGCTAGGGTTTACCCCCTAATTCTACTGAAATTATATTTTGGAATTAAAGACTGTCCTATTGAATGAAAACCCAGGAGTCAGGTCCCTCTTTCTCCACCTGCCCAAAGATCTCTTCCTTTTGAAAATTATGTAAAATCCCCCTGAAGCCAGCCAGTATCTCTCACATGATACATTGGAAAAAAGGCACAGAAAATCCTCTTCTTACATTGTTCATACATTACTTTTCATGTTTTATAAGAAGATTCTTCTTATATAGAATCATTCTAACACTGCCCTATTGAAAACAGCAATATGGTTATCAAAGCCTACTGGCTCAAAACTTTCCTGTAGGGGGCTAAAATCACTGCCTGTTTGTCCTGGGTGCATTGGGCACACTCATTTTGCTCCATTTGAGGTTTCAGTCCTGTCAGCACACAACCCAAGAAAAACGACCTCCCCAAGTGAACATTAAATGTCTAAGCTCAGGTGGAATTAAGACTTTACACCTTTGGCTAATTCCGTTTTTATTTTACAGATATTATTTTTTTCCAATCAAATTCTAGTGTACTCACGTGATGTTTTTCAATTCTTCAGAGTTCCTTGACGTAAAGTAACACCATTTATGAATTCATTGCTTTTTTCTTCAAGGCAGAATAAATGGGCATGGATGCATTCTTTTCATGAATCCTTCAAAAGGATAAATAATATGTTCATGTGGATGTAGATGAAAGAAAGAGAGTGAGAGAGCAAGTAAGCAAGGCCTAATACTTTGAGATAAGATTTGCAGGTCAAAAGAAATAATAGCTCCATTTAGGAAACATATTCCAAGCACAGGAAAGGGTACAAAAAGCTTCCTGCAGCAGGCATTCATCATTTTCTATACATCACTTTTCTTTTAAATCATGATGACAGCAGGGGTCTACCTTCTGTGGTTAGTTTATCTAACACACTTTTCCTACAAGTGTATTCCATCATATTTACGCACATGAGCACATCCACACTCAATGACAACAGAAGGTAAAAACTTACCTTCTTCACTGAGTTAATCAGCTATAATTATAACTGTGGCAAGAATCTCCTCCTAGAGCTCCATAATGAATTGATTTGTCCTAGCTGTCTACTATCCCTCAGTACTTAAAAACATGCTTTAGCAATTTCAATGCAAGATAACTACATTTTCTCATCATAACCTTCCATTATCAAACTCTTTCCATCAGAATGGGTCCCAAGATGCACTTTTCTGACTACAAAAGCCATGTGTAGTGAGAACGTACCCTTTACAATGTTTGAACACAGCATCCATTCCATGTAACATCATCTCAGTCCACAACAACTTGAGTGTGGAAGACGAGCACTGTACATGACCAAAATTTCAGGGGAAATTCAGGCAGACATATTTCCTGAGTTGTAGTATAGCCTATAGTACTGTGGTTCTCATCTCTGCTACACTTATGCTGCTTCATGAGAGGCACTATGTAATGAACAGGCCAAGGAGAATTAACTCTCATGCTCATCCTAAATGTGGCCTCACCCGCTAAGAGGTAAAACCAGAGCTAGAAAAACTAGCTTAAAATTAATACATTAAAACATTTCCCTGTTCATAAAGTGTAATGAGCACATTGAACAGAATATTACTTCCATAAATGTTAATGGCTCAAAATTATTTGCAGTATCATCACTGCAAGTTGTCCACCACCACTGTGGAATACTCAGAACAAGCTGGATCTCCCCACTCATTCAGTTTACTTTTCAATCCTAACGAGACAAGCACAAGCAATGGGAGAGACACAAAAAAGGAAATGTTGTCAAATTTAAAAAGCTTCCAATATACTACTACTGCTGTTTCAAGAAAAGCAAGGCACGCACAGAGCTGTCATGGAGGGAGGCCTTGATACAACACAAATTTATTTAAAAACTTAAAAAAGAACTTAGAACATCAACCTATTGCACAATTGTCCAGCTCTGCTTGACACAGCATGACTTTGTCTATGCAACACACTGACAGTTTTGAACACTGCTTCACAGCTGTGCAGCATTATTTAGAGTCAAATATCAGCAGCACTGAAAGCCAGGCCAGTAGATTTAAACGGCAGACACCCAGCCCTGAAATGAATAAAGCTTGGGAGACGGTGGCTGTAACCTGTGCCAGTATCCTTACACCTCTGCTACTACTAAAGCTGCACCAGTGATAGTGACTGGGAGAACATTTGGAAAAAAACCCTCTAACTTGTATACAAAATCCACAAGAAAACATAGAATCATTCCCTTGGCTCTTCTTTTCCTACTGTCCAGACTCTGAGGATAAACAGATGTCTCTTGAAACATGTCCTGTTGGCAAGAGACAGCAGCCTTAAATTCATTTAGGACAATGACACATTCCAGTGTAAATATTCATTGTGACTTATGGGGAAATTAACCATGCAGCTCTGATTAGCAACAACAGAGACACAAATAGCCAGTATCTACAACTCAAAATGGATATTAAACATACACCATTGTTTCTTGCAGTCCCTTTATTTTAACAGAAAAGTAACACATCCTAAAAATTGCCAAAAAGGGAGAAAATAGTTTCCAGTTGTCTTGCATTCTGTTCAGCTAAACACTAAGTGTTTAAGCCTTGCTATATCCATAGGACTTACTATATTTATATACAGATGATAACCTGACATCTGTTAACATAAAAAAAAAAACAAACACCTTGGAGTTTGGAAGTGTAGGCAGTCTTTCAGTTGTAAGACACATTCCTGGTGCTATCAAGATTATTTTTTTATGTAAGAGTCTTCAAAGTAATGTATATGTTCATAGTTAGATATCAAAATAAGATATAAAAAGTAGAATATTATAACAAGTTGATAAGAGAATAAGATAATGAAATTATGCTTAACCAACCTGAATGCCCTCTACAAGATGACTACCTCAGGAGATGCAGGAAGAGCAGTGGATTTTGTTTCTTTACTTTTGCAAGGTTTCTGACACTGTGTGCCAGAATATCCTCATAGACAAACTGAAGAGGGGCTAGATAAAATGGCAGTGATGTAGACTGAAATCTGGCTGAACTGCCTGGCTCACATGGCTGTGATCAGTGCATGAAATCCAGATGGAGGCCAGTCACTGATACTGTAATCTCAGAGGTCGGCACTTGCATCAGTACTGTCTAATGTCTTCATTAATGACCTGGATGACAGGACAGAATGCTCCCTCGAAAGCTTGCAGATGATAAACTGGCAGGGGGGGTTGACACATGGGACCACAAGGCTGCCACTCAGAGGTACCTTGACATGCCGAAGAAATTGGTCAACAAGAATCGCATCAAGTTCAACACATCTGGAGTGCTGTGCTCACTGTGGAGCTCCCCAGGAGGGATGGGGGATGGAAGGAACAGACACCAGCAGACTAGACCACATCCAACAAATGGCCACACAGAGGGTCGCAGGACTGGAGCATTTGTTATCCAAGGAAAAGCTGAGAGAACTGGGTGGGACGACTCAGCCTAGAGAAGAGGAGGCTCACAGGGGATCTTATCCATGCATATAAATAAACAATAGGAGCAAGTAAAGATGACAGATCCAGGTTCTGTAGCATACAGTGAAAGGACAAGACAGCTGGCACAAACTGAAATACTGTATGTCCCATTTAGCCACTCAAAAAAACAAAAAACAAAAAACAAGCTTTTCACTGTAAGGATGATTAAATTCTACAAAAGGCTGAGTAAAAAGGTTTTGAACTCTTCATCCTTGGAGTTCTGCTTAACCTGACTGGACATGATCCTGAGCAGTCTACTGTAGCTGACCATGGTTTGAGGAGGGAGATCCTTTCCAACCTCAACTACTTCGGGTTTCTGTGAACAATTCAGTATGTAGGTATCATAAGGATGACTATTTGCACTGTGACATCCAATAGAGGGTCCAGCCATGAATGAAAGTTGAACATTAACATGTATATGTTGAGGGCAGGGGAGGGGAAAGGGGGGAAAAAAAATAGAAGTCTTTCTTGTCAAGACATTGCTCAGCTTCTCTCAAAAAAATTTTACGTTTCATAAATCAGTTCTCTGCTCTGATAGCTTCACAGGATCACAAACAGGCAACAAATTATATTTCCTCAGCATCCTTCAGGGTAGGAAGACATATACTTTAGCCTTCAGTCTATTTACAATATGATTTCAGTTTCAGCATTCCCCAGACCGTCAGGAATCTGGAAACTGCTTTGCATATCCTAGACAGGTATCCTGCTGCATCAAAGAGCAGCCCATTCTCACCGTATGCCTACATCTATGTAACTTCTCCTACACAAGTACTCACTTTTATATAATAGTAATGAAAACGTGTGTGTTTTTAACATACGTAGTCTCACTCATTTGACGTACCACCATTAATTCTTCTGGTAGGCAAACAGAAGAACAAAGAGTAGATGAGAATGAAAGCAAAGCAGGCCAGAAGCTGGGTTTTGCATACCAGTGAAAAAGAAAGGGAATAGCAGTGAACACAGAACCTCAACCTGCTGGGATAACAGAAAACAATCAGAAAAAAACAACAAAGAAACCCATCTCACATGAATTACACAGAAAGGCCAACTATACATACTACATGAAAATACACTTTATAAGCCTGGATGTCGCAAAGTTCTGATGTTCTGGGTATTCAAATTCAGCTGTAGGACTGAGGAAGCTCCAAATCCCACGACTAGAAAGGTAAGTGGGGGTGGAAAAAAACAAACAAACAAACAAACCCAACAGGTTGAGCTAGAAATAACTACCTAAAGGCGCTGAATGAGAACATTAAATAGGAGAGCTCAGCTCCATGACAAATACTCGATTGACATGAGGATGGAAGGAAAAATGAACAAAAGCAAGTGTTCCAACAGCTGAATGGTTCTCAGAAGTAAATCTCTGCCCAAAAAGTCAACCATTAAGCATCATTTTGACACTCTGTTCAAATCCAGAAACCTTGTAGAAAATATTATCTTCAACCTACTGAAAATTTATTTAAAATGCAGCCCATGTTTTGGCATTTCATATCGACACAGCATGCCCTGTCTCTCTGTTTTACTCTCACATGTGCAATAGCAACACCAACCTTTCAACGACACACCAAAATAACAGATGGCACAGGCAAAAGAAGCCAAAACTGCAGCATGGGACCTTACTCTGACTAGCTCATGGTGTCAAGAGATGGAGTAGTGTAAGTACATCATTTATGAAAAAATATTTGGTTGCATGAGCCAGGAAACTTGATGATTTAATAGAAAACTTGTGACTAATCCATTGTCCTTTGAGCCTTTGCTAGGCTACCACTATTTCTTTAGTTTCTCAAGACACCTTGACTGCCATTCTCGACTCCCACCAACTTCTTAATCTTGATGTGCAACAGCCTCCAGAAAGCTGCCAGGAATTACACCAGTCTCTGCAATAGCATTGTTTGCCCAGATCTTCCACTGATAAAATATTCCCAGTTGTAAAGAACTGACAATCATGTGGGTAAAATAACAGCTCTGATTTCTAGTCTTCTGCTCAGAGGCATCTGTGATTTGGCTGGAAGAGCTTGCAAAAGAACGTGAATCGAAAGGTAAAAGTGCTTTAAATTAAAACATTATGCTAGAAACAGAACAAGTCCCCCGGATACCTCATTATCTAGCCATTTATGCCACCTAACAAAAAACTATGTAAATGTCTTGCATATTTCATAGCCTCTCTCTTCTAGCTCCAGTAGTAATAGAGAGAAGATGTTTTAACTCAGCTGCTGTAGGTCAGCAACTCGCCATTGCTGTGCAGCATTACCTTGGTGCTACCCCTACTAGAACCACAGAAGAAAATCTCATTGTTTTCACATGACACAACATACTGACTCAGCACTCCAACCACAACATGCATATTTCCTAAACAGCAACACAGCATTCAAAAGAATGAATTCAAGTTATTTAGAATATAGAGGTAGAAAGGATGAGGGCAAAGTTTCTCAATCTTCTCAGACACCTGAGCCTACTTTGTCAAGCAGACTAAACTGCGAAGACCATCTTAACTCTAATAGTAAAGCTAAGAGCAAGTTACAGCCATGAAAACACTCCTACACGTGAAAAGTTTATCTGTATGTTTCAAGAAGCTGAGGAATATTCAACCTTTAGAACTACTGAAACAAGGGCAAGATTTTCTTTGTACTGTGCCAAAATAAAATTTTCAGTGCTTTGAGAATCTCAAACATCTTTTGAAATCTACTACTTCTCACTAACAACAGCAAACAAATAACTGAGAGATAGCATGCTTTGATATAACGCCTCTGAGAATCAAGGGAACTGGTTCAATTCTCAGTTTAGCCACACTCTGTAGCCTTGGATCTGGTAAAGTCCCTTAGCATACCTGCACGTCAATTCTTTGTCCTGGAAACAAATACAGTATTTTGCTTGGCTGCATGTGTCAAACAGTGGGACATCCATCGACAACACTGCCATTTTTAGACCAAGATGAGTCATGTATATATTTAGATAAAAGACTGAAAAGCTTTGACTATGCAGATATAACTTCTCTAGGATATTCACACTGGGACTTAATTTACTCTTAGATTTTGCATTTATTAATTACCAATATTTATGCCACTGAATTCTGTAGGCAGAAATGGTCAGAGAAAATTTCCCATGTAATTCGCTGCAGAAGTTCTTTCAGTGCCCATAGTTCACAAACTGTATTCTCCTCTAGTCATTAACTCTTTTTGCATTTCTGATCCAGAAGCCAGATACAGATTATTAAAGCAAATGTTTAACTAGCAAATAAACAATGAGAAAATGGCAAAGATCTGCATGTATAGATTACAAATACAACGAGATGAATCAACATCAAGTTAGTCATTACAATTAATTTTCACTTTTTCCCCACTCTGGATGATGGTCACCACTGAGATAATTTGTTGTCTCTGATAAAAATACAGCTCACCTGCACCCCTGCTCCTCATTAAAGGAACAATACTGATAAATTGGAGGGAGACCAAGTATGAGCTACAGAAATGATTAAGAGACTAGAGAGACTGATTTATAAGGAAATATTAAGACTCCAAAAAAAGTAACTTGGTTTACTGAAGGTTAAGGGGACACACAGACACATAAACATGATTAAGATCTATAAGTATCTAATGGGTACAAACATCAGGAAGACAGAAGAATTATTTGCTTCAGTTAAAGAGAGCGTAACAAAGGTAAAGAGATTAACAGGAACCATTTAGCCCAAGAATCAGGGAGAAGCATTCAGAGTGAGAACTGACTGGCTGCTGGAAGGCCATGGTAGATGTAACTCTTGATGACACACAGCAAGGAGGAGGCTGGGCTCAGATAAGACTCCATAGCACAGCAGGATATACAGCACTTTCCTCAGTCTATCCTGCTCTGTACTAGGCAAGCTCAAACACTCAACACAGGCACTCAAAGCCACCATTATAAGAATGCCACAGTGCTTTATTTTTTGCCCAGTCACTCCTACATTATTCCCCTGCGAGCTACCCACGGAGAAGTAAGCCTCATCATGTGAGGTGTTTAGAAACAGATTGGACAAGCATTGGAAGCTGTACTACAGGGGACTGGCCTCAGGGGACAGATTAGATGACCTCATACAAATTTTTTAACTCTCTCTAATTTATGCAGTCTGATGAATACTCATCTCTTACTGAAGGTTCATCAAGGGTGCAATGATTGCAATAATCATGATTTCATACAACAGTTTTCTTCCAAATTAGATGGCTAATACAGTCTTTGTCTCATTCCTGCCTTCCTTCCCCCAGCTCTAATTAACTTCTCTGTGCAGTGGCTCAGGAATGCATGTAATCCCTCCTGGAAGGGTTTTTTTCCTAATCCTCCATGACAGGAGTCACAGCATGCTGATATGGACTCCAAAGACAGATGATTCGGTGCAACTAGAGAAGCACACAGCAGACTTGCTGCGAAATCCTACCACATTCTGCTTTGCAGCAATGATGAGCTTGAAGATCACCATTTTTTGCTTGTTTTTTCCTTGGAGGTGAGGGTTTGTTTTTTACATTAGCATCCAATTGACTTCTGAGTTCACTAAAGAAACAGATCAGGAACCGTCCAGTTGTCTGGGATTAACATCAGGCAGGTGGAGAACATTAAAGGCACAAACCTTTTGTTGTGGGGGTCATAAACTGAACCACCATCCTGTCTTTGTTGAACACCTGAGCCTTGTAAGGAATCCTAGTGACTCCGGCGACAGAAATGAGGCTTTCAGAAAAGCTGTAGCAGTAGTGTGAAACAGCATAGAAACTAATCTGAACTCCAGTCTGGATGCTAACAGCTAAATTCACTCATAATTATTTCCTTCAATGATCTTGAGTGAAAGGAAATTAATGCAAGTTAAAAATAATCCAAAAGATTCATACTAGAGTACCACAAAAGGCTGATAAAGAAAAAAATTTAAGTCAGAGTGGAAGGAAACCACCTTCAGATTAAAAGGGAGTGTCACAGATAGGTGAATCACATGAAAAAAAAAATCTAAATTCAGGTATTGAAAGTGACCCTGAAGATGATCATGAGTCTGTCTTAAAACAGTATGATAAAGTAGATGGAAGAGAGACTTGAAGATGACTGATAATGTAAATGTCTAAAACATTGCATTTTAAATGTTAACTGAAAACAAACCACAATTTTTCATGAAAAACAAATTAAACAAAAAAGTTCACAAATAAGATGGGAGTAAGAGATTAGCAGGATGGAGCCTGCTGAATCTTAAGCACTAAATTGGATATCAAAGAATACCAGTAATAAATTAAGACTGTAGGTGAACAAAAAAATGCCACTGTCCAGTAAGTCCCCTTATAAGTGACAAGGGAAATTGTACAACATACTGTAACAAGTGTTGTTGAAAAAACAAAAGTCAAAAATAAAAGAGCATATTTCCATAGTTTATTCAGATTCTTGACTAAACAGTGAGAATCCCTGGTTCTAGATTTAACATTGTGCTCTAGAAAAATAATGGACTGGGGGTGTTTTGAACCTGGAAGTAGTCTGGAAATAGGTGAGTTGTCAGGTTTTGGACAGTTCTCCAAATGTTCCATATGAGCTACATCAGAACTGTTCTGTCACTATTAAAATAAGAATCATATAAACATTTAATCTGAAGTTTTCAATATTCAAATTATGCCACATTTAGCACTGCTGTCATCCTTATCTGTAACCTGATAGAAACACCACTCCTAGAAACTATTATAGCAAAGAGGAGCGTGTAGAAACAAATTGACAGGACTCTAAATGAATGATCTCAGGAAAGTCACTTGACTTTCTCTTTTCCTCCAGAAAGAATTGGATGAAAAGCAAAATGGCTAAATATACACACCACACCAAGCCAAATTTCCTGACATCAGAGCCAAACATGATGACTGATTGCATTCGCCAATTCAAGGAATTCAGAATTTGGAATTCCTTCACAGTGACTTCACAGTGACTCTCACCACGTCTGAAATATGACAGCAGCTTCCTGGGAGGTGCTCAAAGGATTCAGTGTAGAAGGCAGACAGACAGTGATAAGAGGGTTCAGGGTGCAGAAGAAAGTTGTGATACAACCGGACTGGTTTTGGTTTGGTTTAAAAAGATAACTATTTTACTATAGAATTTCACAACTGAATTAATATCTGGTCATTAGACCGTTTAACAAAGCAATTTTGATCCATTATATAGATTTAGAAAAGAGAGTCAAGGTAACTATTAAAAATATACTGTTGAACTGCTATAGATAAATATAATATACATATATAAAAATAGCTGCCAATGACATCAGCCAGCCATTCTCATTTATACTCTGCTGCTGTCTGTCACAAAAGCAAAATTTCTCCAGAAGATGATGCTGAGCTCTGCCATCAGTGGTTCAGAGCGGGGGGGGGGTCTTACTTCCAGCACCAAAAGAACCCAATTTAATTGAGTTTCACTTATGAAAAGGATATGTATTTCGTGACCACAATTACATTTTTTACTTTTCCATTTGCCCAGCTCTTCACATCTTCTACTCTATACAGACAAACAAAAACTGTAAAAGGAAAATGACTGATATAAACATGTCAGTTTCACGTGTTTTAGCATGCAAAATAGTGAAACCATCACAGACTTAATATAGACAAAAAGCATATAGCAAAACAAATTAATTCCACTGAATTTCCAAAAACAATTTTTCTTAAAGATTACAGATAAAGATAAAAATAACACTAAATAAGAGACATCCTACTTGAATAGGCAAAATACCCAGATTTAATAAGAATTCATCACAAGTAGCCAGCAAAAAGATAAAAAAAACCATAAACCATATACATGCAGGAGAAGTGTTCTAAGCAATAGAAGTGGAAGAAGAAAATGAAAGGCAGTAGAATGCTTCATTCAAGGCTAGGGAATAGTAACTATATCCTGTACAGCAACTAAAATTCTTTTTAAAACACAGCTAAATCCCCACCCAAAACCCCACTCCTAGAGGATGACAAGTTACAGAAAGAAATCAAACTGTCAGGAAATTTAAGACTGCAAGTTATTATTATCCTAATCAACTTAATACCCAAAACGAAGGAGTGCAAAAGAAAGCAGTCATTAATTCCTCTTCAAAAGGGCCACAACCACCTAAACGCATGATTTAATAATCAGATAAAGATATAATAGCCATCTCATAGACAGGGAAAAATCCAGTGACTCCTGGGTTACTCTGGATTTGCAGTAGGTGAAGCTTAGTTTAGAATCCACCCTTCAGTATATTGGCTGTTCAGGCATAAATCTACTTGAACTGAAAAATATTTATCTTCAGGAAACCACGGAGCAGCCCTTAGAACCGTGGATGTATTTTTAAAGCCCTGTGCAGGATATGAGCAACATTGCTTCTTTTCATGATCTGCCATGTTGGTCTTCTCTGCAGAGTTACTGTAAAAACACTAATGTGAGGTTCCATAGTTCATGTCTTTCAGTAACTTCAGATCAAATATAATGAATTTATAAAGAGAGGAAAAATATTTTTTCTCCCAGCCACCAACTCAGAAAACTCATCCCAAGCTGAGTTTGCTACTCCAAACCCCTAACCCCTCCTAATTACTAATAATTACAAATTAAGGTCCCACCGAGCATGCCAGGTCTCTAAGGTAGAACTCCAGTACATTCCCATGGTCCCCTCTGGGCTTACAGAGCTGAAAAAGACCCACAACAGGAACATATTACACTATTCAGCAGAGGCATGTGAGGAACCCTGTCAAGCTACCACCTCCCCTCCACCCCATTAACTCGTATTCAAAAATTCTTCAATGAATGCCACTGAAAAACAATTGCTTTATTTGCCAGTCGGAGTAGAATACCAGACTAACTTTCCCAAGAGCTTTTGGTGCATTTTGATGACATTGAAACTGAGTAAAGAAGAATGTTTTACCGAGTTTTCAGATGAGAGATAAGGATATTTTTTTGCTGCTAGCAAATTGTATATTCCTACATGAATCCAGATGAAGCAATATTTCTGTACCTATCTTCATTTATTTCTGTGGTACATGAACTGTCCTGAGACAAAATTTTCCTGAGCAGTACAATTTATAACAAACAAGGAACTTCTTGAAGGAAAAGGAAATCTTAGGGGGGAAAAAGAAATCCTCCCTTAATTTTAAATAAAAGGTCGTCCAGCTATAATGCTGTTCAGGGCAGTACATTATGAATATAACTTGACTTATAACTTCTGTTACAAGATAAAAAGTTATGAATCAGATGATAAGCTGCAGGGTATAAAAAATCTGAAAGTGATTGCTTAGTTTGACACAGTTCTGCTCTATCTTAAAACATATAGAATTCCCTGGGTTCCTTTAAAGGAAAGCTCTTAAAGGATTAAGAAGTAGTGTCACAGACAATGCTATTTGTTTAAATTTATTTTGTTTTTAACTTATTTAGCTATTCAGGTTTAACATCTCAAAAAATAACTCATTACTCCTGGAAAGTACTGTCAATATGATAGAACAAAAAGATGAGAGCACGGAAAAATAGTATGAAAATAGATAGCTTGTATAACATGGGCTTTATCAGTAGTGACAAAAACTTTTCATGAATCAAAAGTTAATTAAAAACTTTCCTGCTCACCCCATGACTTTACAATCCTCTTCAGTCTGGCAATTTATTTATAAGAAGAGACAGAGGGCCTTGTCTTATAGCTCTGTCTGATTACATCCATCTTACAGCTTCTCAGTAGTGTGATATTACAGATAACATTGATGAAGGAATGAAATACTTTCAAATATCAAAAAGACCTTCAGTCAAACAGGTCTTTACTTGCATGATACAAACATGAACAGTTGAGCAATGGAGCATATAGTGTAATTTGTGGTAATGGGAATGACACAGAATCAGATCCAGAAACTTCAAGTAAGAAACAAAGAGGTGGCTTTCTAGTTTATGAGTGTAAATATTTCTCAGCAGCAAAATATTGGTGTTTCTTATCCAAAATATCTGGAAATGACATACAACAACCAAGTGCTAAGCACAGATTCCCTGGACTAATTATGCCAGACAACCTGATATCCAACCAGACTATGAATTTCACTGCAACAGAGACTGCTACAGAATTTAACAATACAAGCTGCTGTTCTTTCACAGATGCTAATGTAGGCCTCTATCTAAGGTAGTATTTAAGATGTGCAGATAATTGTGTGCCATTACACAAGACAGTTTAGTAAGATATTCATTACTAGTGGGTCATCATCCACTTTTATCAAGGCAAGAAGCCAGTATTTCTCAATGTTCCTGGGAGCCTGACGTTTTCTTTCATTAAACAATACATGCTGGTGCAAAGCTATAAAATAGATGGCTCCTAACCTAACTCTACAGGACAAGGTAACACAAACAAACTTTGGTATTCTTGCCAAGCACAAATATTTTCATTCTTGGGGTTGACTTTGTACAGAATGCTGGTCCTATAATAAATTCAACTTCAGGACATGACTTTTTGAATGAAACCCAAATCTACTGTTTGCATTGGAAGATTCTAATGAAACCAGTCATCTAAATGGATATGATTCAGAACTGAGACTCAGAAAAAACATTACTTTCGGTTAAAAGCCATGTCATCCTTGGGAGTTCCAACCAAATCAACCAAAAACTAGTTGAAAGAAAGATGTCTTACACTATCCAGTGAACTGAAAAGTATCAAAATAATCAGCTACACCCTAATGACTGGAACATTGACATTGGTTTCTGTGATCTAGAGTAACATCCATCAGTTCACATGCAGGTAAGCAAAAAGTTTTGGCAACTGTCACCAGCATAATTTTTGCAACAGTTATTAAAAAAAAAAAAACTCTCACATAGAGAACCAAACCAGCCACCTACTGAATGGTCTGCTTGACTTCAGGGGAAACGAGGCCTGAGCAAAGACCGCAGGAAGAAACCACACCATATTACAGCGAAGAGGACGAGCAGAGAAAACAAATGAAAATGTCAAAGAACATGGGAAAAGGATTTCCAAAATAATAGAACAAATTGGAAGTTGGATGTGCAAGTCCCCCATAGCGACCTTGAAATTTTATCCCTTAGGCAAAAACGAGTGACTTAGACAGGGCTCCAAACATGACACATGTTGATTCTGGAGAAACTCACGAGCCACACTTGATGGAAAAGTAACTTTGATTTGACAACTTTTGTGTTTTCCAAGGTGCCAAATACCTGACTAATTCATCAGAAAACATGATGAGAAACCACTAGCAGAACCTGGTACTATTTTGATATTATATCCTTTGTCACACACCTTTTACATGCACTTGGAGTTTTAAACATTGACATGGCTCCTCTGGGACCCTTAAAACCTGGCAAGAATTTCTCAAACATTAATAAAGTGGGGAGTGGGGAATAGGTAATGCAAAAGATTCCTCACCTGTTTTCCACATCTGGTCTTCTAAATTCTCAAAGACATTTAGCTGACTGTTTCTAAGCTGAATAAAGTAGGACCCGCTCTCAAATAAATGGAAGGAATTTGCAATAATAATTGAAGGGGCCAGAAAAACTGTTTACTATCTAAAACTTGCAGTTGCATCAACTACTAACAGTAACTGTCCTTTATCAAATTCTGTTCTGCTTATCATTTATGAAGTAATTTGCACTCTGATGTATCTGAAATTTAAGTTACTCATTATATTTCAGCACAACTTAGTTAATTCACTGCATTAAAAAATTGACGCATTATGGTTTTTAAGTCAAGGAGAAAATATTCTTGTATGTGCAAACTCCTCACGTTAAACACAGCAAATTGCTGATGCTTTTTCTTAAGGCTCATGAGTCATTACTGATGAACCCAATTATTTTCCTTTTGCTCCAAATTCTGTCATGCACAGAGTAAGCATTTTCCCCAACCCACTTTGCACCATGTGACTGCTTAGATAAGCAGCACATTAGGCATCAATGACATTACCTTAAGCCAACTACTCTGAGGTGCAGTCGACAGCTTTTTTTTATTGTTAGGACAATTTAAAAATCCAGCCCGTTGCTGTTCCATGAACTAGCAGGTGATTGAAGGCAAGTGCAAGGTTAAGACCTCGTGAAGAGTTAGAGGAAACTATTCCACATGGTGGCAGCAGTGGTCTAAAATACAATGAAGTTCCATGTTCCGAAACATAGTCACACCTGCTTCAAATTCATCGTAAAGAAAGAGAAGTCTTCCTTTCCTTGATAACCTCCCATACTTTGATTCTTTTAAACAATAATAGAGTTGGTGTCTCTCTGATTTTGAACTTCGTTACAAGACTGAAAACAACTACCAAGTCAAGAAAAAAGTCAAAGCAGTTTCTTTCTTCAGTTATGTTAGCATAAATAAAAAAAAATAAGCTAAACAGTAGTCTGAGAGGGAAATGACTTTCAACCAGCATATCCACTGCATTCTCCCACCAAACTTTCACAAGAATAATACAGAAAAAACGTCACTTTCTGTGGTGGGTTGACCTTGGTGGCCACCTGGCATCCAGCCAAAGCTGCTGTATCACTACCCATCTTCAGCTGGACAGAGCAAAGAAAATATAACAAAAAGGTCAAGATAAAGACAAGGAGAGATCACTCAGCTATTACTGTCACACAGAAAACAGATTCAATTAGTCAAATTATTATTTTAAATTATTGCAAATCAAATTAGAGTGGAATAATGAAAAGTATAACAATCTTAAAAACACCTTCTTCTCCACCGCCACCTCCTTCTCAGGTTTAATTTTACTCCCAGTTTCTCTACACACACACACCCCTCCACACCCTTCCTCCCAGCAGCACAAGGAAACAGGAATGGGGCTTGCAGTCAGTGCATCACACATTGCCTCTGCTGCTCCTTCCTCCTCATGGGGAGGACTCCTCACACTCTTCCCCTGCTCCAGCGTGGGGTTCCCCTCACTTGAGACAGTCCTCTACAAACTTCTCCAGTGTGAATCCTTCCCACAGGCTGCAGGTCATGAACTGCTCCAGCATGGGCCCCTTCCACAGAGTGCCGTCCTTCAGGAACAGAGAGGTTCCCTATGGGGTCACAAGTCCTGCCAGCAAACCTGCTCCAGCATGGGCTCCACCTCAAGGAAATGAACGGTGTTCCCAGCTCAGCTGCTTGCGCACCACAATCAGTGAGCATCTCTCTGCTCTAGGCAACCACCTGCTCCAAATGCATTCCAGTGCCATCTGCCCCATGGATGAGAGAATACGCAGCCCTTACAAGAGCCTCTGGTGACTTACACCGGAGAGTTTATTATCCATGGTGTCCCAGTCATGAGACAGGATAAGGAAAGGGCAAGTACTTATTAATTATTCATATTTGGCTATTAGAGATGAAAACCCCCAAAACTGCTCTCCATTCTTAAGTAACTTAAAGTGATCAAATTTCATAAGGAAAGATTTCCTACATAGACTTGAAGCATGAGGGAAAGGAGAGGATCAGCTGAAGGAAAGGCACTTAAATCCAGTCAGCCTAGGCAATTGCATTCTTCTACACAGTTGTGGCCCTGGCACTTCATCCTCCCTTGGGTATCTTCTACTTGCTCTTTGCCAAACTTGCTCCTTGTGTTTTAACCTCACCTAGGTCATCTTGATCCTCTCAAACACTTTCTTAACAAATAACGTAAGTCAGCTACCTTGAACTGAAACAGAACTATTTCTTTTTGAAAATATAAGCACCTGCAGCTTAAACTGAAATGCAAGGCTTTCTGACCTAGTGGCTGACAGCACTTTTGTGGATAAACATAGAGGAGAAGCCGTGACATTTAAATGCTAGAAGGTGGGTGCAAATGTTTTCAATGTGCCTCTGAAGATCTCTGAACCAACAGGATCTTCATCATGTCCCCACGGAACTGCTGCAACAGCCATAATTACTAAGGGGCTTCACAAGCAGAACTTTCCCCTAGTTTGTAACACAAAAACATCCCCTTCTGAAATACAACCCATCATTTAAAATTGCATATAGAAAGTTTTTTTTTGTTTGTTTATTTGTTGGGGGTTTTGTTTAGAATGTGAAAATCTGTTAAATATTCAGTTGTATTGATTGATTCAGGTCTGGGGTAGGGAAGAAGAGGTCTTTTAAAATTTTAGTAAGTAGTTTAAAGCTCATTTTCCCTTTTCCCCTTCATACTGGTGTGTTTGAAAAAGCAAAATCCATTTGTTATTCCCCAATTTATCATCAAAACAAGCCTGACATTAATTGCATTTTGTTATTACAAGCAGAGGTCATATGTGCTTTTCTTAATAGAGTTTGCAGCTCTTATTTTTATAGATATTCCATGTGGGCTAAAAAACATTAGGAAAGCTAAAGTCAAAGCCCAGTCATTTCAAAGGAATAAAGGGGAAAATTTACAAGACACCTGGTGAGAACAGTTTATAAGGGGAAGCAAGGCTTTTCTTCTGAGATAACACCAACTGAAGCCTAAATTGGGGAAGAAATCCCAAAGGGAAACACACTCCACTTGGTAAATAAACACTGCTCAGAGATGCAACAGATTTGATCCTAAATTTCAAATAGATGATGGCATCTCACATTCCAGGAAACTTCCATACAGACACAAAGTTTTGATTTCCATAAAGTACCTTTGGGTTTTCTCTCCCTTAAGCTGTTCTCCTCTTTCCCTACAATAAAGCAGTCAGATGTCCCATTCAGGGGTTTGCCACTTCCAGGTCATCTCAGCTATTTGTCACCAACCCATACCTGCCCTCACAGATATATTCTCTCAGGTCTGCTGGCCTAATTGCTTGTGGAATAATTTCCTCAAACAACTTCAAACAAAGTTATTTGTCTGGGTTAAACATTTTTTTTCTAAGCCAACTGATTTTAACCACTGTCCATTCAGCAGCCTGGAAAGGAAGCTGATCCAGCTCAACTATCAGCCCTACCCTGGGCTCAGAGTCAGTGTTTCTCAACTGGATCTATTAATCCAGCTCAAGTGGCCCTACAGCTGAACATGAAGCTACAGCTAAGGCAGCATTGAATCATGAGTGCAGAAGAATAAATGACATGGGGCTGAAAATCCAATAAACCAGCACTGCCACTAAACTTTGTATTGTGCAAACATAACACGGACATACGCTGAGGATTTTTATGAGATACTTTTACGAGTCATTGTGTCTGCCCATATATATTTTCTTTGGAAACACATACAGTTGGGTAAGAGTTACTCTATATGTGCAAAATCACCTGTGTAAAAAGCTTTTCTCCTGAGCATTCCCTAGGCTATCTGCACCTCAGAAATAAATTTATGCAATCCTACACGCACCTTGGGCTGCAAGATCATGGTGAAAGAAAGATCATCTTACATCTCTCCCACTCATTCACTCCCTCCCCTCCCCCAAAGGCCGAAAGGTAGCAGTAGATTTAAAGTTGTGGATATCTGCACCAGAGATACTAAGCTCTCAACACTGAGTGAAACAGTCATCAAGAGGCATTAAGTTTCAGTAACTGCTAAATCTGAGCTTAATTTAAACTCTTGTGCTAGTCTGGAGATGGTTAGTGCTGTCCAGATACTATTTGCTTGCTTTGCTACTCAGTTTTATGCTGACTGCCAAACCCCCCTCCCTGTGGGAGGCAGTATGTGTGGCTGAGACCCTGCTAACCCATCCAGAGACGGGCACCAGCTTCTCAACTCTCAACTCTGTGTGCCCCAACCTGTAAGCTGTAACACTGCCTGCAAATGCATTAGCAATGTCCTCTTTTACGGGTTATATGGCAGAACAGATGCTGGGTGTCAAGATGATAAATGACCTGATTTTGGCAATCCTAAAGTACAAGGACAGTGAGCTAGGCATGAGTGCAGCATATCACAAACTATACAGCCCAGAAAAAAAAACCATCTACACCTGTCTGCAAAAAGGAAGTTTCAAACTTTGCACTAATTCTCATTAACATGAAAAAACACAACTCTCTGAACCACAGAAAACTATGTACAATTGCTCAAAAGCCTGCACAATAAATGTCCAATTCTCTACATTTGTTGAAATGTTGACTGCAGCTATATACATTGGTTGTTTTTAAAAAGGCATTCCATTACTTTGCCTTATATGAAAAGTAGAACATTAAGGATCTCTCTCATCAGATCTTTTCCTGTTAGAAAACCTAGGGTTATCCAGCAGTTTCATTACAGTTCCATATTAAAAGATGTCATGTCATACAATCATCATCTTTTAAGTGACACTATAGAGATGGGAAAAGAAAAAAAAAACAACAAGAAAGAAAACAAAAAAATCCAATCCTGTCTGTATGGCACAGAAGGAGAAAGAAAAGTAAATGTGTTCTAATTTGCCAGCTTTTTCCTTTTTGTCTTCCTCCTACCTGCTTTTAAAGCATAGTTAGTTGGCCCCTCTTCTCCCTCTCTAATTCAACAATTCCTCTTTAGATGCAGGGGAGAAATCTGCTAGGAATCCTGTTGAGAGTTCACTTTGGGTGAGGCTAAAAACTGCTGATATTAGTCCTTCTCAATAACTGCAACGCCTAACTTCAACAGTGTACATACATTAAATCTGCATCATCTGCTTTAATTACCCCATATTTTCATCAGTCTCCTATTACTCTACCTTGTGTAATAGTATTTCCATTGCTGCGGAATCTGAGGCTGGGTTTTACACATCTTCAGTAACTTTGCAATTAAGTAGTCTGGTATGACATCTTGTCCCCCAAAAAAACTATGTTATTCAACTGGCTTCTTTATAGATGCTAAAGATATGGTGGACAAGCCCCTCTTCCTCCTCTCAGTGTTTTAATCAACTATTATGAATATAATACATTGTCTAGATTCTTTCCTTTCAGCACCCATTTCAGCCTTGTCTCCAAATATCTATTTAAAGACTATGATCTATTATTTGCATGGCTTCCAGTTAGAGCGAAAACTGTACGTGGCCAGCTGAAATATCTATAGCCTGTAGGTTTGCCTCAGGCTAAACCATCTCCTGTACTAGTAGTCAAAGCAAGTACCTTATCATTTATTAAAGATGTGTTGCATTCACATATCTCCAGCAGCTGCTGTGGCTAACTGCATAAAAGATAAACTACAGTCAATCATTTTGGATGAAGTTCACAACAGACTTTTGGCTCCCATCTCAAAAAACAGGTTAGAAAGAAACAAATTTAGATTTTTAATTTTTTTTATATTAACATCTGGAATTATTTAGAAATATCATCTAGAAATCAGGGCCTCAAAAAAGCAGGGATAATACAAACAGGCCCAAGTTCACAGATCTTTGGAACAGAGATCCCAGTCCAACCATAGGATAATCAGAACAAATAGACTAAGGTCATGATTAGAGCTTATCCTTTAGACCAGTGTCCTTAATTTAGCCATTTGGATTTAAAGGTAACTGTGGATGTGACAAAGTCCTTTCCACAACTACAGGTAATATAATATCAGCATATGAGAGGACATGGTGCTGCATTTCAGTGACCCAAGTACCACTGTTCAGCACATCAATATTCCTCAGCCTGTTACAACATAGAGGTAACACCCCAGATCTGTAGACAAACTGCTGGAACACTTCCAAGTCTCATTCAGAAGAGGACACCACTAATCATATATCTTTACCATAGTGTCACCCTGTGTACTTCAAGGAAGCTACACACAGACTAAAAGTCAGACAAGCCCAGGCCTGAACCCAAGAAGGTCCCACAGCTTTCTTTCCGGAGATGGCGTGCTGGAAACTGGCATTGACTGAAGATTCAGATGGTTTTTCCCTACTTGGTCCCTTTCAAATCCAGTGGTTTCTTGCTCACACAGAAACAGTATTCTAATATTCACATTGCTATGACTGGAAGGTAGAAGTATATCTAACTTTTTCCTTTGAATTTATTCCTAACGGCCCCATTTCTGCTCTGGTGCTTCCAATGCCAAGTCTTTACGAAGAGGTGAGATTGTCCTTTCTTACCATGCTACTCTCTAGGGTTACATGTTCTGACAATAGAGCCCTAAACTGCTTTTAGAACCTTCTCCAAAACCTATCAGCTTCATAAAGCATGCAAAGGCAGAAGCCAACCAGCCCAAAATTTTATATGTTTGATGAGAAAAATCACTACATAAACAGTCTGCACAGTCTTGGGTAAAAACGTTGCAAATGACCTCAGGATGCTCCCAGAGCAGAGCATTTATACCTACATATCCTCTTGTTACATGGCCTTTTGTGTAACAAACTGTTAAAGAAAAAAAATTAAAAATAATTTAAAAAACCCAACTCAACCCAGAAAACTGCCATTGGTAGAGTTTCTACAACCTTCCTGAGTATTCTATTTCAGCATCCAGCTGTCTTTAGCTGAGAAGTTCCCTCAGCATCTCAGCTAAGAACACCATTATTTTGATTTACCTGATCCGGTAACCTTGTAACATTATCCTGAAAAAAGCCTCAAGTTTAACAGCTCAACATTTCAGCTGAACATTCCTAAAATAAGTAGTTTTCTGAAAAATGCTGAAGTGCACATTTAATAGAACAGACACACATTAAATGGGAACAAGACCTGCTTGCAGGAGTCAAGGATCTGGTCCTTAGCCCTTGGTAGGGGTGTAGGGGGAAATTAAATTCTTTAAGTTAATTCAAGTGTAGTTTGTCATGAATAAGATACAGAGAGGCCAATGATACCCCTGCAAGAAGAGCAAAAGATAAAGCTTGAGAGAAAACCACTTGATTAATTTCAAAGCAGAAAATATTTATCTTCTGATAGTTCTGCAATGGTAACTTTTCCTGTGTTGCTCAGGACGACTAATATACTACAGATACTATATTTTATCTGATGGATATAAATTCAGTACAGTGAGAGCTACTCCTTGCAGTACTAGTGAAGAGGTGCAGTCTGATAAACTTTGAGATGGTCTTGTTCTGAAGCTCAGGCAAGCCAGAAATCAGCTTACTCATGAAAAGGCAGCTCTTAAAAAACTGTGTCTGGAAATCTCACATATAAACTAGTTTGTAATAGGCTGAAATTTCACCAGTATTCTTGCTGACACAATCTGGCTTCAAGTCACACAAGTCAGAGTCAGAAGTAGAACAACTTTGATATATCAAGAAACAATAGTAGCATTATATAATTTTCTTAAGCTACACGTATATTTAAAATTAAAGAGGACGGTATGGAGAGGAGGGTTTCTGCAGTTCTTATCTCTTCTTCAGCTTAAACATTTTTCCTTCAGTTTTACGGCCAAGAGCCTACACTAGACCCTGGATTAATTTCTCATCTCTGCAGTTTAATTCCTGGGGGGCCTCTGACAGTCATTTAGCCTTTTTTAAGCCAGGGTCTCAATTACTTCTGTATCTGTCAACTCAATTGCTCTGTCTCTGAAGAGCAGTGATAGTACTTATCACATCTTTCTTTTGCTTGTCTTACCAGATAGCAAACTTTTTCAGCAAGGACTGATTCTTAACATGTGTCAATACAGCACCTATCATGCTGAGGTCCTGGCAGTCCAAACAAAACACCCCAACTTCCTTTCCCTCCACAATCACAAGAAACTCCAAAATGTTGCTTGATTATGTATTATGATTTTTTTTTCAGATCCATTTTTTCCTCCAGTATCTTCCAGCATCATTTTCTGTGAAAGAAGGCAGCTAATCTTACAGTGAAACAGAGGGAGGGCTTCATGCTTCAATCACCAAGCTCTACCCCACCTCCTTGCAGCGCAAACCAGATTGTTGCATGTATCCAGTGAAGGAAACCCTGCTCAGCAGAGGAGTCACCATCCGTGTTCCAGAGGAATCAAGCACAGAAATAGCTTTTGCATTGACGTAAGTTCAGGACCAACAATTTTGAGTGATTTTAAAAGATATCCCAACCTGAGTCTTCTGCACAAAAGCAGGACACATTTTCTAAGCCCACTACAGCAGATACGAGAACACAACAAGTGATCAAGTTATGCCAGAGTTAGAAGATCCTCCACCCTACCCTTGCTACTGGCTGCCATAGCAGAATTACAAAATAACAGCCTGGGGTACACAACAGATAAAATGAGATTATTTAAGTGCCCCTTCTGGATTTATTTTCCAGCCTAGATGGCAAAAGAAGTAAAATAGTCAATGATATCTAGCCTAATATCAGCTTCTGGCTACAAAGATACAGACTTTTCTATAGACACTGCTGCTCTCCACCACACAGCAGTGGAATTACAATCACCTGGGCTCGCTGCAGATTGCTCCTGACAGCAGCTTGATTTAAGGGCTCAGGCATACCTGAGATATTCCACTAAGTACCTATTTAACCAATATTTTCTGAAGACAACTACACATCTGTTCTACTCAAATCTTCCTAAGACAATCTACATTTTTCATTTCCACTTGTTACTGTGCCTTGGACCCTCACAGTTTTTCAAGAGAAGCAGCTCTGGTCTTTCAGCACTGTGATTATAATCATCTAACTAACAAAAAGGCTAAAAAAGCGACGTATATAAAAATGCAGCCTCTTTTCCAAGTTAGACACTTGACTCCTTTCATCAAATTCATAGTGAAACAGTTACTTGAGTTTTCAATGCCCTAACTTCATTTTCCAATTGATCTGGCAGATGTACAGAGACACAGAAAAGGAAGGTGTGTAAAGTCTCCTTAAAACAATTTCCCTAATTTTAATTCAAATACTAGCATTCAAAAAAAAAAAAAATACCACGTTATATCCACGCTAGAAATCAAATTCCATTGGTAAGACATGAAATTCTTATTGAGCACAAACAAAAATCTCTTTCCAAAGATCCCATCAAGACATAGCAGGAATCACAGACAAAAGCCTGAGGCAGCCACACAATTTCTAAGGAGCTAAAATACCTGTTAAATTTAACAATCTAATATTGCAAGGATTAATAAAAATATATAAAAAGTTACCATGTAATTTTGCCAAGATAATTTTCTGTCAACTTCCACTTTTTCTTCAAGCCAGAGTCCCTGCAGTTATTTTTCTAAATTTTTTTTACTCGTATCAGAAATTAATATGGCTCATCAGAGCAGCTTTGGTGTGATGGTTCTGTGCTAAGATAATACCCCATGAATAATAATTTACATTAAATCTTTTTGCTAAATACATATTGTTCCCATCAGTGAACAAACAGCCTATCCAAACATCCAGATAATTTGTTTTAACAACATGTTACTGTTCTCGGGTAATGCAACAAAGCAGGCAATCACAGATGAGCGAGCAATATGCCAATAAAATTGAAAGAAATAAATTAGTATCATGGTAACACATGTGTCTTCACAATTAATAAATTCCACTCCATCAGTCCATGATTTAATTATGCATTATGTATAGGGCTACCATGAATCATTAATGTATTCTGTTAACCAAATGGCTAGGTACAAAGCTTATGATGAGAATATTTACATAAGTCTTCATGAAGAGTAGGATCCTTAATTAATTTTTAGTTCCTAGGGGGTTTTTTTTGAGGTAAAAGGGGTCTTTCGGGGGTGTTACCTGGGGTTTTGGAGGGGGGGGTTGGGTGTTTCGTTCTGTTTTGGGGTTTTTTTTTTTAATAAAAAGCACGTATATTTTGGCCAGACAACATAGCTTTCTATTCGTTTCAAATGTAATGAAGTGAGTTTTTATTGCAATAGTCCATAGCTAAGGGTACTAAGCAATTTCTTAACGTGCTCCTTTTCAGGAAATCCAGCTCTGTCCCGCATCTGCCAGCAGAACCCTAAATGAGGTTGCTCAAAGTCCTGTGTCTCCTGTGGTCTCCTCATTCTGCTCTCATTCTATTGCTCCTTTCTGTCAAGAACCATCTCTATCAGGACTTCCCATCTCTTGACAAACTGACAGGGCTGCAGATTAAGATGTAATGCTTCCTACAGAGGAGGAAGGCACATATAACAGGAGCTGAACACCATGTAGGCAGTCAGAACTATACGACTTGTATCTAGAGCAGTGGAAAAGACTAATACTCAGTCATTCTCTGCTTGGAGGAATTATTTGGTCCCTTACTTTCAGGCCTAATGAAAGGACTTACCCTTTCACAGTGTCTGCTTTAAAGATCAATCTAAGAGTATTTTGTTTAACTATTGTGAGTTATAGATGAAACACTGATACAAGGACACATGACTATTTAGGGTTTGCTACTTGTCACTAAGACCAAAGTTATCTGAAGTCACAGCAGAATTCAACAGGATTGGGCATTTTAAGAAGCAGGAAACCATTGCAAAGGCAAAATAAGAGCAGGAGGTCCCCTTCTATCCATCACGGCAGATTTTCCTCTAGTCCTATTAGACTAGAACTTCAGAACAATTATGTGAAGACAAAGATGGTCTTGTTTCTGATGCTACTTAATACAATTCTTCTACTTCCCTTTAACATCTATTTTATGAATATGGCATGGACAAAGGGTTCTGAGATTTCAGTCGTATGATAAAGAGTTGGATATTTCTAGATGTCTTTTTAAAGTTTATCCAGATTCATCCTCTCATTTCCAGTGAATTTTCCTGAATAGTACAAGAAAGTGCCGTGACTCCATCATTTCTTGACTGAAGCTGATAGCCTAAGGATCTTTGGAGCCCTTTATGTTAAACTCAGCAGTAAAATGCCCAGAGTGACCATTACGTATGTATTTAAACAGGAACTAAGGGGAGAACTTGGCTGCAGTTAAACTTGGATTTGTTGACTTTCATTTGCCCAGAAATACTAAAATATATTACCAATTACATCCTGCCCTAAGTTGCAAAGCAGAAATACAGTCTGCTCTGACCCTCCACTCAAGCAGTTTTACCTGGAACATCCTGTCTTAACAGGACACTCCAGGTCCTTATACAACACATTGCATCAGGCATAAGCAATCTGCAGCATGTCCTAATACAAAGCACTGCCATCTCTAAGGCTCTAGTACTCCTCACAATGTAAATATTGTCCTGCAAGTCTCCAGGTAGGGAGCAGCAGGAGACTACCTCCTCTCTCACCACAGCAGCAGCTTTTCTTTCCTGATATTCCTGAAGCTATCTTCCTGTGCAGCTGTCTAGTCCTGCAGGAGGCAGAGGAACAGAACATCCCTCACTCTTCCACTGCTGGTTTCCTCACTAGGTGCACTGCCAGCAAAAGCTTGGTGGACCTGCCCCAGTTACAGAGTCAGCTAGTAAAGGATGGCTCCAAAATACAGCAGGTACTGCTGAGGCCACTTTGCAGACTTTCCTGCATAACACAATAAGCTAAACACCTTAGAAAGGGCATACATGTTCACATCTAGAAAATACACTCTGGCTCATTGCCAGTTTAAGGGCAGTGGGGGGAACCCTGTGTGTTTATTAACAGTTGCAGAGATAGTGTCAGATGACAGTAATAATTTCAACTGTGTAACTGCTGCAAGGAGCCTGGAAGATCAGGAGCAATTTTATACACTGAGAAAGAAGCAATTATTTTGGGAGATGGCGTGAAAAATGTAGCTTATCAAACCAGATATGTATTTGGGGATTTCAGGATTATCTAATTCCTGGTTCCAGGAAACCTTAAGGTTAAATCCAGTTTGAGCACTTCAAAGTTTGAAGAATGCAGGCAGCATCCTCTCTTCAACAGCCTAGTCCTTGAAGGAACAAAGCCTGAGTTCCATTAGAGGGCTCCTGCAGGTACGTCTGGAAACACAAACCACAAGACTCAATGCAGGACTCTGAGTCAAAGGAACATTTTGAATATCTGGAAAGGATTAAAAACACAACCTATGTGCTACAGGGGGAATAACTAGAAGGGAGGAAGTGCTGGACTGATAACAATTGCCAGGGCTCAGTTTGTGTCAACAGTTAAGAACTTGTTTAGCTAACAAGGAAATCCAAAGGTGAGGTTAGGTCAGAGGCAAGTAAGTTTTGGGGTTTTTAAAAAAAAATTTTAAATCGACTTCTCTCTACTTGTAGTATTTACCCAGAATAAATAAATCCATGTTTTCAGCAAGCTACTGCTGGTGTCTTTTGAAAGGCTGGATTGTGGAACCCTTTCCAGAACTATAAGAGGGATCAAATCTATCTGGGCCTGCAGGAAGCAGCATCTCGCTGCCCAACAGAGATGCTGTGTGTTCAAGCAATACATTATAAAAACAGAGTGAAAACTGCAGCTTAAACAGCTCTAAGGACAGACATGGAACCGGAAAAAGCAAAGTTTTCTCCCAAAAGAAAGAAACATATACACATCTAAACCCCTAAGACCAATTTCAGTTGTGGAACATGCAACTCCTTTCAACCAGTTCGTGTTGTGTTGTTAAAAAGGCAAAGCACCCAGCCTTTCTTTACAGGATGCAGCAAAAAGCCTTGCTCAGTTCTATAGGCAATAAGTGAAAAATTCTGACAGAGCAGAAGGAACAGAATGAACGGGCCCTTGCAAAGTCAACACCTTTCTCCATATTACCATTACCATCATGGATGTTAACTTGACCTTCAGCTCCATGGTCCATACTCCTTCCTGTATAAAGGAGGGGGATAAGGGGGGACAGCAGTAAATTTAAGAATGTGTTATGCCCATGCCCTCCTTGTTCTAGTTTTGCTCTCTCTCCACCATCACTTTGGTTCAACAAATCTTTTCTGTTTGTTTTAATAGTGCTACAATTATCATTTATGATTAATCCTAGCCACAGTGGAAAGCTGCAATCAGAGTTTCTTGCTGGAGGGGATGTTGTACTTAGTACAGTGTAAAAATTTGTAATGCATGCTGACATGCAATACAAGTCTTGGGGGAGGGTATCAAAAATGAGATATCTGGACTCTTCGGGGCAATAGAGTAAGGTGAAAATGGATCAGGATTTCTGCTTCATCTGGACCCATGAAGCTTTATGTGTTTTTTGAACATTGCCATTCTGAGTCCACATACAAGAAGATCAGATTTTCATCCCCATCTTTAAGGTGTTGATGTGTATAGCTCTAGTTATGGTGGGTAACGCATGAGACAGAAGTTTTCCTATGGTGAAGTCTCAGCAGTCCATAAGTTCAAGCGTGAAGAAACACAACATGTGGATTACAAGGAAGCTGAAAAGGCAGTGAAGGTGTCAAAAAGAAAAGTGCTCACAAGGCAACACTTATCATATACCTAATAACTTGATCCCTCATTACTGAGAAAAAATAAATGTAGCTTGTGCCCAGCAGCTACATGAATTAGGAAAATTTTCTTAAAAGGAAGACATAACACACATTCCACAGAAAATGGTTTATGTTACCTACTGTGGGGAATAAAAGTTGCCTACAATATGCTCATGCTTCGTACTAGATCACTGTGTAATTTCAGTCCTGTCCAAATATTTGAATAAAAGATTTTAGTGCATAGATATTTCTAAACAGCTTCGGACAATTTCTCTACTGTGCACTGAAGCACAGGAAATTTTTTTCTAGACCAGTTGAAAGACTCGGTAGATAAATCCTAGAGAAAATGTCTGTAGTTGTACCAGTTCAGAAGCATGGGATCTCCAGCTTCCTGGGACGCCTTGAAGCATAAGAGCAATGTGTCTCAGCTTATTAGAGAAGGGAAAATGGAGGAAGAAGCTTGACAGTTTTCTGGCTAGACTTAGCCTATGTGTATTATGCCAAGTCTGCTCTAGAAAATCACTTTAGTAAAAGGCTTCTTTATGTTCCTGAACTAGTTTGGTTTCATGAAATATTAAAGATCAGCCATCAAAAGGGAGCATGTCAGTACGAACATTCCTCTCCCATATGGAAACATCCCACAGTTAAGTGACATGACATAAATGTCACGTTCTTACCCTATCCCTTTCCATAACTGCCTGCTGCCTGGGCCTTTAGAGAAGTCATGGCCTGGTTTTAAGGGTCTCTTGTTTCCGGAACCTTTGTCTAACACAAGAGAAGTGGATGTGGAGTAGGACAAGTCTTCCAGCAAAAGTAAATAGTTTCAGTTGATGAGAGCTATGAAATCTGAGACACTGCAGTTGTACTGTAATATTTTGGGGGACCAAGAACCACACTGGCAGAGTTCAAACTAAAACAATCTTGCATGAGTTCAACCCAAAACAATCTTAACTTTCCCTGTACACTGTTGAGTTGCTAACACAAAGGGAGGCGTTCCAGAGGAATAAAGGCGGAGGAGTCAGCCTGAAAATCACAGTAAAGTTGCCTACTCTTCCCACTCAGAAGAGTTACTGAAGCAGACAGCTTCCCTCTTTCTTGGCTCTCTTTAGCAAAGCTTAGAAACTATCCACACACAGATAGGCAACTTCTACGTTAAACTGTCATCTGAAATACCTAGCTCAATCTTCCCTCTGGAAACACAGGGAAGAAATCAAGATAATTGAAAGCAGATCTAGGAAGATGAGTGGAATCAAGAAAAGGCTGCACAGGAACTAGAAACATTATTTTTGTCTGTTATAAAGTAGTTTTTGCTCTCTGCCACTACACAAGGCTACATAAGGGGGCTCCAACAATACCCTTTACTTCCGGTGCCTTTTTCATGCAGTGATTGAAAAGCACTCACCTAAGATCAGGAGATGTTCACTAATGAAGTTAATGACAGAATGCAATGATGATTACACTGATTCTTTTGAAGTAAAGCAAAATGCAGGAATAGAAGCAAATTTCCAAAATGTGAATCAATTTGGCATTAGAGACTTCTAGTGTATTAAGAAACTAAAAGCTAGTAAAAAGAACTCAAATGTGGTACACAATATTTGGCATTTAAAAAGGACAGTTTCCACAGAGCAGATTCATACAAATTACATTATCACACACACACAAAGCAGAAGCCAACATCTTCCTCTCATGATGAGAGGTCACCAGCACCCACTACATCTAGAAACAGTTGTCAGTTTTATAATTAATCTGTGCTGACAGATCCATTAATTGGAGCAGATCACAGTGCCCAAGCAATGTAGGTCACAATGTTTTAACAACACCAATGCAAAGCAGTCAATGTTTGAAAGGACCTCATGCCACAGCCGTTTCTTTTGCAAAAAAAGCCTCTACAAAGCAAAATCCTTGCACCTTTCTCCCTTTCATGGCAGTCTCCTATCATAAGGAAAGATCAAGCTCAGGGCAGATGTGGGAAAAAGTCATTTACTATGCTGGTAAATGGCAGAGGCAAATGCTGCACTGTCAGTTGCAATTTAATCTTACAAACTGTTTCATTGGAAGTTTTATGTATAGCAATAAGATTTCCCTGCTGCACCAAAAATAAATCTGTCCATCCAATTACCAGCAAATTATCAACCGTTAACTTCATTAGTGAACAGTAATTTTTTCCTATCCCACAGGGGGAAAGGAAGCTAGAAAAATCCTACCCCTGCCTCACTTGAGTGCAGTTACAGTGAAATTGTTTTCAATTCATGACTCTTCATGGGCCCAAAGTAAGTACCCAGGCCACTATAGTAGACTGACTGTGAAAGTAACACAAAACCGTGGAAACCTGTGATGGCAAAATAAGCTCAGAAAGGAGTAACACTATTGAGTCACACATACATACAGCTTCTCTTCTGGCTGCACTGATGCAGGTTCCTTATGTCACCCTGCAGAGACATCAGTTCTGCATCAGACATAGCTGGCCTGAGGACACAGCTCCCTGCAATCCAAGGACTCTGACTCCCAACATACACTTGGGCTGCTCTTAACAGCCCAAAACATGAAAGTTTAGTTGGAGCAAACTGGAAGGTAAAACACTTGAAATCAAAGCTACAGGTTCTTTATGAACATCTAACCCCTATCTGTTCCTCAGGGAAAACAGATATGATTAACTACAGACTAAGAGACCAAAGCCATCCTTACACGAGTTTCCACTCATTCCAGGCACTCCAGTTTTGCATGCTTGTTAAAAGCTGATATTTTGTCACACACAAGAAGCTTTTTGGTCCTACAGAACACAGAGGCATCAGCCTGTATATTCTTGATTGCCACCTACTGGCATTTTACATATTAGAGTAAGGTTTACAAATATGCACAAAAACAAATCTAGGCAGCTTCAGGTAATCTTTGCTGAAGCACACAGGGTAAATAATTTTCTAAATCCTAGCTTTCCTTAAGTACTGTGAACAACAAAGAAAGGAATGAAGCTTCACAAAGCCACTACTTCATGACTACTTTAAAATATTACAAACTCAAAACCTGACTTTAGAAAAAAATATAAAGATGCCATTAAAAGGGTTTTTCTTCCCACCAATTATTATCTCATTGACAGAAAAGTCCTTCTTCCTGCTTCATTGTATTAGAAATTTGAAACTTTAAAGCTTTAATCTAGTTGGAGCTTACTTAAAAGATCTGCAACACAGAGATAGAATAAGCAGCACCTAAGACTTTCAATAGCACTTTTCAACAGAAGATCAAGAGTACCTGGAGAAGTCTCCTCCTGCACTGGTAATGCTCACTGAGAAAAATTTGTATATTTTGCTTTGCATCTTAAAGGAAACCAGAATCCTCAACCCTGCTCACCAGATACAAAAGTGGACACAAGAAATGAGAATGGTTTACCCAAGGCTACACAGCAAACCAGAGACATGACCATGGCAGAACGCAGGTCATCTCTAATCACTCAACCACAGGACATGTTCCCAACCAGAATCCAAGCTACCTTCCCAGCAGAACAACTTCACCACGGATGGAGCCAGCCTTGTAGGACCTCTGAAAGTAACTGTCCTCTGCTAGGAGAGAACTTCGCATGACTGTCACTGCAGTCAGCTTTAAGAAGCCAATAATGGCTTTTCGGAGTTCCAACCTGACCTGTCCTGTGCATGACATTTATTCAGACGGTTGGTCCCTCCTTTCGTTCCACTGCTGCAAGTGCTGACTGTCAACAAGACAATACATTAAGCTACTCAAAACATAAGGAATTAAATAAGATTGTCCAGGTTTTGCAGATTTTCCAGTAAAACAATGCTTTCTGAACTGGTCTTCTAGGCAATGCTGGAGTTCTGTTATAAGAGTGTATTAAGACTATACCAGGTTCATAATTTTGCTATGGCACCAACTAGGAAATAAATTCAGAAGTTACAGAAAACAAAAGGCAAAGTCAAGACAGTGCAGAAAAAAAATCATTAGTTTTCATCTTGTGTATTTTCCTTCTTTTAATGAATCAAGACAGTGAGAGTTTTACAAAGTAAGAAGAAAAGGAAATCAGCCTCTGTATTAAGCCATTCATCAAAAAAACCTCCAATATGGTCTACAAACTTAAGTCCAAAATTAAAGTACAAAATTAGTAGGTTCCTTCTCACATTACTGTTCAGCCTTAGCACCCAATTTCAGGTACTTACACACCTTAGTACATAGTAAAGACTTAAATAGCAACACATGATACCCATAGCTCCACACCTTCACAGAAACCACAAGGATTTGCAAGTTTAAAACCTAGATCACACATTAATTCATTTCAAAACACAGCACAGTCCTTTGTGGAAGAGAACAACACACTCTGAGATTTGTGCAACCATAAACGGTCAGTTCTTCTAGTAGCGTTTTGAACTGATATCAGCATTATTGTATATGCCAGGATTTTTTTATGTCTAATGCTTAAGTGTTTCTTGGCCTTTTTACGTTAATCATGCTTAAGTGTTGCTTTGCCTTTTTATTTTAATCAACTATTTGCTGGTAACCACTAGTGATACTTGACAGAATTTCTAGGAAAAACAAATCTTTACTTCTTAATTTGCTTATTTTTAAATGAGTTAAGTAAATCAAGAATCAATACTCCAAAGACATTTTTCACACTTGAAATCTAAGAATTCTTTTCAGCAGAAGCCCCACTCTGTGACTACTCTTAGGAGTCTCCTCCCCTAGAAATACTTTCCTTTGACTTAGTTACCATTCAGTTATTCCAGAAACACAGATCCTACCCAGCCTCTGATCAAAATGTCATAGGGAAGCTGCAGACAGCTAGATAGGTGTTGTACACAACTGCATTTTACTGTGCATACACAGTACCCACTGATCTAACACCAGCCATCCTGTCACCTGGCCACAGCACAGTAAAGCACGGCAAAGTCAAACCTGTGCTGCTACAGGGGCAAGGGATTTCACAAAGGGCCCAGGCTCCAGACAGCTCTTCTGAGGTACCCATACATACATATGTTAAAACAAACACTCCCACTCAGCCTGGCCTCCAGCCAGCTGTCAAAGACCCAGACCCTAAATCTGTTCATTAACCAATTACAGGATTCTCTGCAAGCTGGAAACGAAGTGTAAAAATTTCTCAAGTCCTTCTGCCGTGCTATATATAGAGACCCTCAGGAAAAGCCAAGAAAACCTCTCTATGAAGTCCTTAAATATATCAAGGCAAGACAAATAGAAGTGGCTATTCATAACTCTTGTTAACAAGAAACAGGCACAAAGGAGAAGTTTTGGTCACACCAGAGTCCTTTGGCAGGCTCAACAGATGATGTCAGGTCTCCCAAGTTCTAGAACATTGCTTCTCTTCCAAGAGGGAAGGTCAGACAATCACCTAAACTCTATTAAGCTCCAAACTAGACAGACAATATCATAATCAGAGCAAAACCAAATCTAAACTCAGAAACAAGCAGTTTCCTCCCTCTGCATTACTACTAAATGAAAAATGAAGGACTTTTAAGCACACACGTATTTGTAGGTGTTGCATACCCAAGTAGAATGTGGAANGGGTACAGGGGAATATTAAAAAAAAAGGTCTAAATTCCAGAAAGATGACACTCATGCTGTTGGATGCTAGTCTGTTAAAGCAGAGGAGCATCTGACAGGCTGAGTTCTTAGTCTAAATGATCCACATTGACAACTGACAGTCCTTTCAATGAAGAAGAACCTGAGTACTTAATAACAGAGAATTAACAATCTGACAATAGGTAAAGTACTTGCTCAGGCATTAGTAAGGAAACAGAGTGACACCTTACATGAAAAGCTACCTGAATGCCATTTAAACTTGTCAAATTGCAGAAAAATAGAACTTCAAACTGATAAAAATCAAGGTTATTCATTATGTGAACTAATGTCTAATTTTCTTAAATTGCATCCATTTTACACAAGTTAAAACAAGAGAGATCTTCTTTCTCCTGTTGGCTGGAGCAAACTACCCAGCACTGCCAAGAACTACTATAATGCATTCTCAGATCCTACAGCTAGAAGACACCAAACCAATCACCCTTTCTGACCTCCTGTAAAACACAGATCATATCAGACCCTAAATGAAGTCCCTGGTTTGACTACAGCATGCTGTCAAGGAGGAGTGAAATCGCCAGCAGAGAAAAATCCATGACAACCCTCAGTAAAACACTCCAGCAGTTAATTAGCCCCATTCTTTTCAAACACAGCTCTTTCTTCTCATCTAAATTTGTCCAGCTGGAACTTCCAGCCAGCAGCAACCACAGCACACTTTTCAGCTAGATAGAACATTTCTGGTCTTTATATAGGTACTTATAGACTGGTCAAGCCACCTTTAAACCTCTGCTCAATAAGCTAAAGCAGATTGTGCTCTCAGAGCATGTCACTGAACGACATTTTTTCAGACCTTTTAATCATTCTGACATTGCCTCTGATCCTCCTCCGATTTATCAGCATCCCTCTAGCACTGTTGAAATGAGAGCCAGGCACACTATCACAAAAGCAATTGCACCAGTGACAAAGGAATTACCTCTAGTCTCTCATTTAAAAATCCCTCGTTTTCACACCCAAAGACCTCATTAATCCTTGTGGTAACTTAGGAACTGGTTATGCAGCAGATGCCTCAAGTCCCTCTCAGAGTCTATCCCTCCCCAAAAGGGTCTCCCACTTGGCAACCATGACCTCCTTAGTTCCTAGATGCCAAATTTAACTTTTAGCCCTATTAGGAAGCTCCACATTTGCTTGCTTACATTTTCCTATGTGGTATTACTAGCTTGGAAACCTGGTATTACAAAATACCATCTTCCTTGCTGGCACAAGATTTTGGGTAGCATAACTGCAGACTTTAATCATTAATGATCTGGGGGTTTATTCCACATTCATGTAATTAAAAGGTATTAAACAGACCTGGGAACCAAATGCTGCAGGACCTTACTAGAAACACATATGCTCAGCAATGATTCCTTGTTAACCATCACATTTAGAGACCTGTCACAGCTGGCCAGTTGGTAACATCATTAGTGTGTGCCATGCTAGCTCTCTATCACTTTTTTCCAAAATGTCCTGTGGTAGCAAGTCAACTGCTTTAGAGATGTCTAGAGAATTTCCTTTAATCAACTAAATTTATCAAAAGAGATACCAAGTTAGTTTGACAGGATCTCTTTTCCAGAAACCCAACTTGACTGACATTAATTATATTACTCTTTTTAACTCTTTGCTACTCAAATCCTTTAATCAGCCATTTCATTATTTTGCCCGGGATAAACATCAAGTTGACAGGGCTATAATTACCAGATTTTTCTTGTTTTCCCTTTTTATGCATTGGCACAACATTAGGTTTCTTCCAGGCTTCTGGAACCTCACCACAGATCCAGGAACGAACATCATCAGTGTCACAGAGAGACAGACATGCCATCATTTTAAAAACTGCTTGTGGTTGCACAGGGCAAATTGGCTCCAGTACCTACATACCTGTCACAGGATGTGCATCATGTATCTCACTGAAACACAGCTAAGCCAGGAGCAAACACCAAGAAAGGACAAGTTAAAATGCTAGATGGCAGGTGCCTCAATCTAGCACACTTTCAAGGACTCAAATTGCCAAAATAGCATTTTGAGACTCCTTTGAGAGGAAAGCCCTCTGCAGCTGCCTCCTGACCTGTCCATCCAACAGAAGCAGGGAAAGGACCCCTGAAATGCTGCCCTGCTCTGTGTGGTTTGATCAGAGACCACAAATCAGAGCAACTGTTGAACTCTGCACAAGTGAGCATGTTGGGAGAGCGTTTTTTTTTTTTTTCTGCACAACAACTCATTACCATGAGAGGAGATGCTGTTTGCTGAAGCCTTCTAGGCATGGGCCCTAACTGAAATCAATGCTGAACTCTCAAAGTCAGGAGATACAGAAGCTTAAAGATGTCAGCAAAACCTAACTCTTAATGAAAAAAAGATTGGACAAGTGGAAACCAGGCTATAAAGGGGCTAGAGGGCCTAGATGGAAGTGATAGTTGATGTAAGAGATGGGGACATGTCAAAGAGTAAGAAACATTGCAGAAAGGCAGTAAGGCAGCAGAGGAGAAAGAAGTAGTTAACATGGAAAGGATGGTGGAGGAGAAAGATATTAAATTGATAGTACCACTGCAAAGCCAGATGTAATTGCTTGAAAGCATGTTTCAACAGCCCCCTTTCAGCCTGTTTCAGTCAGCTTTCACAGCCTTTGCTCAGTGCTGTCAAGTGCCATCCCACTGCACAGAAGGGAACAAATATTACAGGCAGCAAGAAAACGGAGCTTTCAGGATGGAAACCTGGATCTCCTTACCAGTCACTGCACTCATGTGACCATAGCTGTGCCGCTCTCCAGGGCCGCAACACAACCTGTGTTAACACTGGGCAGAGCCAGAACATTTGGCTCTGACAAATGGTAGACAACAAAAGTCTTATTGGTGGAGGTGCTGTAGGTCAAGCTTCTTATTTGCCTCCTGACACAAGCAGCATGATGCTGCATTGTTCTGAAGAGAGGAAGTCACCAACCCAAGAAACGTCATCATTTCACAGAACCACTTAAAAGCAACCTTGGGCTTTTAAGACAGATTGAAGATGGGGGTTGTGCTTTTCCAATCTCATCCCACTGCATTGCCCAAATTAATTTTGGTAGAAAGATGCAAAAGAAAGGAATAACATTTCTATCTCAGAAAAAAAGCAGGATGCTAAGCAGTGAGGCACTATGGCAAAAAACAGAAGAGGGGTATATTTTGGAAGGACATGGATAACTGTAACCTGACTGCACAAGGCATTCAACTGCGAAGGTGAGAACACTGGCAAGGGAATGTTAGCTGTGCCTCGCTTTCATGGCAACAAAAACAAGCAAAAAAAAAGTATCATCAATTTACTAGGTTTAGTAAAATTTTATTATGCTATGTTCAAACCATATTTGCTATGTAAAACGATACCAAACCCATTGCAGACCTGGCCAGATTGGCTGGCAACTCAGAAGAGATGACATAGCTAACAGCAACCACGCTAAAATGTTGGGACTAAATCAAACTGACAATGTCCCTTTAAGGGAACAAGCATACCCAAATAGGTCTATTTTTAAACCACTTTCGCAGAAGGCTGCTGCCATTTCTGACACTGTTACCAGCAGCCAAGACAGCATCTGCGGCAGCAATTTAACGGAGACACTATAGTGGCAGGATGTTCCTCTACCTCCCTCCCCAGCCCTGTCTCAGGAAAAGAGCAGTGAAGAGATTTTAATGAATTTTGTTCCCCAAAAAACCCAAAGCAAAGCAACCAGCATACGGTGCATTCATCAAATGGAACAACAATAGCCATGGCTATACACACTCCATGCTCTGATCTTTCAGGCAGTGGTATTATTGTTAGTCAGACCACTTGTGGCTCTAGAATATCAAAGAGGGAGAGATGCAGCAATTCATCAGTATCTGTAGAAATGGGTGAGATTAAATCTACAGCCAGAGCCACAAGGTAGCAGACCTCATCTCCCAGTAAAGATTGGTCTCTAGAGGACCTTTCCTCCTCTCCTCCACCAAAACAAAATTCATTCATTTTTCAGAAACTCTGTTAGGGGAGAAAAAAAATCTTTTTATTGCTATGTGAAGAAACAACACTATTCCTTGCAGAGTAACTTAAGACATCGTAATTTTTATATGTTCTTAAACTAATTTTGTTTGACTTCTGTGGTCATTCCTATACAATATTTTGAAATACAAGTCTGAAGAGAAGATGTAGCACACCTAGGCAAAGGACCCATTTTAAAATACTGAAGTCTATACTACACTTGGAGGAAAAAAGCCAATAAATCCTATAGTATGAAGTATTCATCTCCCACTAAAGCAACACTAGTGAAGAGTCAATTAATCTAGCTGATTCAATCAGAAGTAAAATCCAAGAGATGCTCCATGCATCAGGAAGGCTGTAGTTTTAGACTAGTAAATTCATCTGACATAGCTCTTAAAACTTGCTCATTTGCAGCCTATATTCTCCTAAAACAGGGAAACAGCTGCTAATTAACAACAGTGCTTCTGAGAGCTGAGTAGTTACACCCAATACTGGCAACATTTTAGGTTTCCACACTAGGGAATACAGAATTAACTTGGGTCAAGCCATCTCTGCAATTCTTCAGATTTCCTTCACTTTGTGGAACACAATTTAATAGAGGCACAACCTCCCCAACACTTTCCCTTTTCCCATTAACAAACTTCTAACATCACTGTGGCACCTTCAGCAAGTGCTTATACAGCAGAGAGACATTTAAACTGTTTCAGCTGTCTTTCATACAGTTTTAACACCATGTGACCAGCAAACACTACAGACCACAGCAGTCCACAAACTGTAACTTCATTATCCACTGAAAAACTGGATGGCTACATGGATTGCAACAGTGTAGTACAGAGTTCATAAAGCATCCTCTTCTAAACTTAAAAAGCATAATTTCCAGAGCAGAAAGTGCTCCTTTATTCATTAACATCAAAATGTCACTAATGGTGCCACTAGACATCAAGCAGCATCCTTTTGAGAATCTGGCACATTCTTCACTCCCAGCTTTCTGATGAGTACAGCATTCGGCTGAATAGCTTTTTCAACAAATGACATGTCACAGCCTTGACACAAAAATACTTGCACCTTGTCAATCATTCACTCACCATCAAGTTCAAATGCTCATCTTCACAGAGATGAATTTGATCTGCACTGCAGTTAATGTTAAATATGGACTCACAGAGAAGATGAGCATAAGTAAAAGTACAAAGTAATTGTGTCAAATCAGAGAAAATACCATGTCATTTGTACATTAAATAAGGAAATTCTGTAGCATGTAGACATTCAGGCACATGGAACAACAAAAGCCGAGTGTTAGATGACAAGGATGGAAATGTAAGCTGATATGGATGGCCTCCAATTTTAAACTGCTGACCTAGACGTCCCAGCCCAAAGGTTAGCTACTGTTTTATCTATCACGGTTGTTATACTGCAACCATCACTATAATATAACACAGCCAGTCAGGTACTTTATTGCCAGAGAGAAATCCATGTGTCATTTCCAACACCCCAGTTATTTTTTTGATAGATGTATAAAACAAAGCACTACTGTGCACAGCAAGTTGCCTGTACTAGCCAAAGCATCATTCACCATGCCATTCAAACCAATTCAGTCTGAACTTAAAAAAATTGGTAAAAATTAAACATAGCCACTTCAGAATTATTCAGAAAAAATAACAGTAATTACTAACTTTTGTATGTAACCTCTCTGAGTCTATATCACAAAAAATGCCTGTGAAGAAAGAGCACAAGCCACCTAAACACCGAGTCCGGCATTTCAAATAGGTGCAAAAGAATTAAATTCAAAAGAGCTGGTTCCTTAAAACTTGTAGGTCACTTCAGAAATAACAATCTAAGATGCCTGCAATGACAAAGTTGTCCCCACTGAATCCAGATGCTAGTGGAATTGATAGTAATGCAAGACACAAGCTAATGGAAAGATTTTGTTTAGTATTACACTCTTCCTGCTTTTCAGAGTAATTTTAGACTTGTCTTGGCCTCATTCTCCCCTCCTCCTGCAATGAGCTTTACACTGAATGGTATAGTATTTCAGAACTGCATTTTTAGTGGAGAGCTACATTTAATAAAAAAGGCCATTATCTAGCATAGCACCACTTTGACATGATGTTTTTAACCAGCCTGTTCCTAGAGTTTTCCCAGTCCTCTCAAATCACCCAGAGGAGACACTTTGAACTTCTGTACATGCTGTGTTCCATGGAGATTCTGTTGGGCCACCTCATACAGCTAGGACACAATTGAGTTTTTATCAGGCATGTCTCACTCTAGAGTTAAGAATTGGGATATATTACTCCTCTCATTTAACATTCTGTTTATTTCCTTTTATCTTGATACCAAACACCTTAGGCAATAACAGATTAAACAAACCGGTCAGTTATCATACATCATCTAAGCAGATATACAACAGTTCTAAGGGTATTGATTCTTACAGATTTTAATATCCCATTGAACAGCCCAATGTGATTAACTCAATTTAATTCAATGCCACTTATTCATTACTTTGAGCTCTTAACTTCCACATGCTAGGTCAACTGGATTTCTGTCTCTTCAGTTTTCTTTTCATGCCTGTATCACAGATCAGGTTACTCTATACAGCATTTGCAGTCAAAGATCTCAGAGAATCAATTCAGGAGCAGCAAGCTTCAATAAAGCAGTCTCTCCATTAAAGAAGGCTTCAAATAGTCCCTCTTTGAATGAAGGTGCTGCTACTTTAATAAGAACCCCTGCAGTGTGGAGCATTCCCAAGACCCTAGGCAGTGGGTGACTGGCAGGATGGATAGCCAGGACACACTGGGAGACTGCCTTCATGTTCAGTGACAGCAGATAAAAATCACAAAAACATCAAGGTTGGAAAAGACCTCCAAGCTCAAGTCCAACCTTTGACCAAACACTACCATGCCAAATAAACCACAGCATTAAGTGTCACATCCAGTCATTTGTTGAACACTTCTCCAGGGATGGTGATTCCACCACCACCCTGGGAAGTCCATTCCAATGCTTAGCCACCCTTTCAGTGAAAAAAATTCTTCCCGATATCCAACCAGAACCTCCTCTGGCACAACTTGAGTCCTCATGTCCTGTCACTGGCTGCCTGGGAGAAGAGGCCAACCTCCATCTTGCTGCAACCTCCTTTCAGATAGTTGTAGAGAGTGATAAGATAATCACTGAGCTTTCTCCAGACTAAACAACCCCAGCACCCTCAGCCCCCCTTCTCATATGATGTATTCCCTAAACTCTTAGAGCAGCCTGCTCTTGTGCCTCTCCTGGCATTTTGATCCTTTTTCAAGCTACTTTGGGAAGGCTGGAAGCACTACACATCCTCTTTTCACAGTGGCCTCTATGCACAGAGCTTCTTCCTGCTTTACTGTGCCAGTGCAACAAAACCATATTCCCCATTCTAAGCCCTTTTATCCAAGGAGGGCTCTCAGATATGAACACTGGAATGAGGGAGAGAAGGAACATAATAGCAAGCACTGGAGCTCTTAAAGCAATGTATTTTTCTCCTGGTTTTAAATAATTTTATTGTATCTCAGATTTTCATCACATTATCTCAAATGGCAGGAACTGGCCCACCACTCGCTTTCATAGCATTGCCATTACTGCAAAGAAGCATCTCTTTTAATGGTGCCAGGGTTATTGCTCCAACAGAAAAAAAAAAGGGATTGTGGTAGGGTGCCCATTTACTCACTGCTACCTCATTTCATCAGCCATTTATCAACACATTCTTCATTTGGAGAAATAAAATCAATGGTAAGTGGAGCTCTTTCAGTGCATTTAACTTCCCTGGCATGATACAGGTGGTAACACAGCTGAGATCAAACACTTTCATCTTTCCTCCAGAGCCAGCTTGGCTGCAGACTAGCTGCTTCTCAATTAGAGATTGCAATATTTCTGGCAAGGATTATGTGTGCTTTCTACAGCTCAGACTTGCCTTGCTGTTGCTTTTTTTACTTAAAGAACAATCACTTTCTTCTTACTAGACTGTTCACCTTTTACCCAAAGTCTGTAAGAAATAAAAAGGCCTGGCTCAAGTTATGCATGAGACATAAATCTATGGAAAACTTTAAGCAGATATGAAGACTGAGATTTTAGAACACTGATTCTGTGTTACAGTTTATAAATCCTGTCACACACTGCAATAAGCATTTCTCTGTTGGTTTCCTGAAAGAGAAGGGTTATAACTGCATTTTGAACAAAGACCAAGGAAGTTTCAGGAGATCACCTGGCCTGTTGCTAAGCCATTTCTGTAACCTGAACATCTTTACTCCATGTTAGGATAACATCTCCAACAACAATTGCCTTGCACAGCAAATTTTACCAAGTTTAATTTCCTCAAATATCCATGAGGAAAACAGAAAAGGAGTACCACCATTCCAGTGCTTTGCAGGGAGAAAGAGGTACTGCAGTAGCTTGTTCCACTTTCAGAATTATTTTTCCCTTTCTTGATTTTACATTTAACGTGTAATTTAATAGGTAAAATTAGCTATCCCAGCTCTAGAAAGATTAGAGATCCTGGAATCAAAAGGTTAGTAATGACTTTTTTTTCCATGGCACCATGAATAAGATCTCTGTTACGACTTGTAAGAATGGCTGATACAGAATCAAAACCTGAAGAGAAGTCATACCAATACAAACCTTTTCTTTTTGACAGGGCAGAGTATTTTATAACGTAAATCGAGGAACAAGAAAGAACAACTAGAAGTTCCTATCTTTGGCATAAATTCCCCATGACTTCTTTTTAATTACACTTATTACTTTGTGTGGTTTAATATTGTAGTAGACACAGATAATATACTGTAATAGGTGTTACTTCAGAATACTGAAGTATTACCTGTTACTTCAGTGTAACAGGTGATACTTCAGATCTTTATCTGGATCCACACCCCTCTACATCACCTGCAGGGTCCACAGGATGACAGTGTGCCACCTTTAATTCATCTAGGCTTCTACATATTTCTGTTTGTTAGTATTTGCTTCAGTTACTCACTCCTTGCAATTTGTCAGTGCGTCACAAATCATGATTCGAAATAACTCAGATGCCTAGTTTTCAAGTTTAAATCCAAATGACCTGTAGTCTTACTCCTGATACTGAGCTCAATAACATTTGGCTGACAGGTAACACAACGATTTACACATACAAGTGTTTAAAACACTCCATACTGGAGGTATTTTCCTCCCCTATCTTCAGGCTAGCTCCTCATCCAGTAATGTGCACATTGTGTTTTGCACCTTGTGAATTCCTACTATGCATGTAGCTCAATAAATCAGCACTTATAAATCAGCCACAGCCCCTGTGTTGCATCCATCTTCCCACTCCCTGCCCTGAAATGCTCTGTCAGCAAAGGCTTGAGCTATTGGTTCTGCAGGTGCAGGTAGATCAATATTAAACACATGGCAGTTTAGTCTGCTCTGACTAATTCTAGCTCTGCTCCACCAGCCATTCGGGAGTGCAGGTACTGGCTGAGATTATCAAAGCACTCAGCACTGACCAAAGTCCCCAGTATAACTCTTCTTGGTACCCAGCATACAGGTTCTCCCATAAGCACTAATTATACTGGCCATGGACAAAAACTTTCCCGAAAGTTAAGGAAGCAGGACCACATAAAAGGAAAGACTAGATGGTTCAGAATAAGCTGTTGTGTTGCGGTTAGCAGCTCTTTCACCTGCTGAAACCCACAAACCTCAGCTCTCCTGAGAACAGGCACATCTTGCCACATCCATACTATGCAAAACTATCTGTCAGCTTAATTTTTAATCTTTCCCACAGAAGAAAAACAGGTACCAGAACTCTCACTTCACTACCTTTTACTGATATTCAGTGCGAAGTGGAATCCAATTTTTCTACACATTTTAGGTTGCACCTTGCCTGACACTCAAGGAAGTAAAATCATGGAATTGCATAAAGGGAAGGAAAAATGCACACCATAGACCAGGCTCAAGCAGCACAACTTTGCATAAACTGTTTTCATCCCCCAAAAAAATCCTGACTCTTAATTCCATTAACATTTTCTCTTACCAAAGAGCTAGGAAATGGCTTTGCTGCTGAAGTACCACATGATTTTTGGCAGGGTATCATCACAAGCTGATGAAAAGCAAAGAACTGGGATATGACAGAAAAAAAAAATTATCTTTAGTCTGCTTGGAAGGGATGTAGAAAAACAACATCAAGCAGGCAGCAGTGTTTCAGCCACCGGTATCACAGTTTAGTATATAGTCCCAGAGTAAACATGGGAGGGCAGCAAGTTGATCCAGGGGTGCAAACACAATCAGAGACCATAACTGATGCTTCAGATGGAAGAAGCTGCCAGCATTTAAAAACAAACAAACAAAATAAAAAACAACCCCACAGTCACAAAAACAGTGTCAGCATACACTACCTGGCCAGCCCAGCTGTGTGGACAGGCAATAAAAATAATTCATACTGCAAACTTAGCACCTCTGTCAAGGAAGACAGTACGCCTATCATGGACTGTCATGACATACTACAGACAAACAAAGCCCTTCACAGCTTTCAATTGACAAGTAAATAAAGCACAAGAATAATTTCCTTCCTTCCTACATCGCCACTGGAATGCAGTCTCCTCCAGAGCAAAACACTGAAGAGATTTAACAGCAAAAATGTAACTCCACACTGTAGAGAGTACAAAGGAAACCACAAAGGTAGGTGAACTAAGGAAACAGTCTGTAGCTGGAAAAGAGCCAGGTACTGGAGATAATCCTAGTTGCACACAGTGGTGGGAAGTAATACCACTTGTTAATGGCCACTTAGGTCTTTGCCTTAGAAACTCACTTAGAAAGAACTCCACCAGTTAAAATAAAAAGAACAAGTCACCCAAGTCACTTAATAAATCATCACTGCATCTTCTGCAGCATCCAAGGTTTCTGCATTCAAGTGCTCACCTGAGCATCCTCAAGATCTTGCCAACAACCTGAGTGCAGCTTGGAGAGGGGAGGTATAGGGACGCTCCAGACTGCCATGACATGCCATGCTGTCAGTAGGTTCTGTGGATACTGTCAGAGTGGATCCTTGCTCTGGGATCCAGTGTTAAACCCAAGAGCAACCAAGCCCCACACAGCCATTCATGCACTCTCCCATCAGCAGGATCAGGGACAGAATCAAAAGGGTAAAAGCTAGAAAACTTGTAAATTGAGATAAAGACAGTTTAATAGGGCAAGCAAAAGCCACACACGCAAGCAAATCAAGGAATTAATTCACTGCTTCCCATGGGCAGGCAGGTGTTTAGCCATCTCCAGGAGGGCGGGGCCCCGTCACATGTAACAGTTACTTGGGAAGACAAACACCATCACTCCAAACATGTCCCCACTTTCTCTCCCTGATCCCACTGGTGGGGAAGTGAGCAAGCAGCTGCATGGTACTTGGGTGCTTGCTGGGCTTAAACCACAACACAAGGGCACATTTCTACAGGCCCCAGTATGAAATATACAGGCCATTACATTTACATACAGCCTTCACATTCCAGCTGCTTTGGGAACAAGACAATAGTCCACAGAGAATGCCTCTCTGCTCTTTCGCATGCCCTTGAGCTGCTCTGCTTTCAGCCAAATGCCAAAGATACCAGGCTTTCATCCTCCATGGCAGCACTCTACCCCACAGGGATACACATCAAAGCTGTCAGTCCTACACACACATCACCATTTACTGAGAAATTGCCCTGTCCTATCGCCCACCCACCCACTCCTCAACAAATAACCTCACTACACGTGTCAGTCTTCAGTACGAAGTGGAAAAGCCTGCATCCAAAGCAACAGCTGCCACAGTGGATTTAGTCATTGGTAGAAACAGAAGCGAGGGAGAGAGAAGCCCACTGAAACTCTGTAGTCTCTGCTGTTATTTTTATTACAGAAGACCTTGATCAACACCATTTTAGATACAATATCTATACACATTAAGACTCTGGATCAGGGTAAAGTCCCAATACAGGAAACATACAAGAGAACTAGTATTTCTGTTTCTACAGTCCATTAATAAAGGGACCACATGACTATGGTCACAAAGGGAAAACTGGGATTTGTGTCTCCTGTGACACTGCTCAGCACCAAACTAGGAAATAAGGAGCCATTCACGTGCAAGAACTTCAGCAGCCCAAAAAGGAGACTTTAAGAATAAAATTCAATGGGCAAGCCTCAAAGCTCTCAAAATCAAACTCTCACGCTAATGCTCCTAAGCTGCTCTCAGGCCCTGAAATGGCTTCCTTATTTATGTGGAATGGTGCAGTAGATGTGAAAACTGAACACCAGACCCACAGCACACATTCAGACCAGATGATTCAACAGCAATTTTCCTTTCCTGAGTTCACTTTCACTAAGCCTTCAGCAGAAAGCTCTACACAAGACCTTAAGCCCCGGCCTGTAAGCAGTGTTTTGGTGGGATGGTTTTTTTGTTTGGTCATTTTGCTCCTGTTGGAGCATAATTTCCACTCATGGATGATCCAAGGGGGAGACAAAGAAAGAATTAAGGGAAGCTATAAGCCTTTTGACTACTCCATTAGCACCAAAGATGTGCTCCTATATTCCAAGGTGCTGCTGAAACTACATAAATTTGCAGCCCTCTCTGCCTTGCAGGATGTATTTCCCCTGCCCTCCAAGCATATCTGTGTGTGTATTACTGTGGCAAGTAAAGGCCCCTACCAGAGGAGAACTCCATGATGCCAAATGCAGCACACTTACAGTAAAGAAACAGCTCCTGCCCCCAAAAGCAGTCATCATTTAAAACAAGATGAAATGAGGGGGATGAACCAAATACAGAGGACAAGGCAAAAGGATGGAAAAGCTATTATATGAACAGGACTTCTAACTGTCTGTCTCTACTCCCCCTCCTGTTTTTTAGAGAGCTTAGCTGCCCACGACCAACACATCATGAAGACTAAAACCATGAATTGGAGTTTGAGGCTTTTTTTTGGTCCAGAAAAGGGCAGAAATATAACAAAGAGCTACCTTAATGCAGGCAAATTCAGCTGTTCCCATGCTCTTTTAAGCAAGTAATTACAAGTGATTGGGTGATTCTCTAGAGGTGTGTTAGGGGAGGCAGGGATTTAAATGCTGCTCTGAATTTTACAACAGGGGAAGGTACTTATCTACCCTGACCTGGCCCTGCTTTTTATGACTGGCTTGTTCCATTCTCAGATGCCTAAAAAGGATGAAAAAGAATGAGAAAGTGTGGGAGTACCCTTTTATCCCTGCCTGGAGCAAAGAGAATGTTTAATTTATAGCATGCCCACTACACACACCCCTCCACAGCTTGTATCACTCAGAATCCACAGCAGAAGGACATGACATTTCTCCAGATTGCAATATGTCCATTCATTTTCAGATACCAGTACTGCTGCTTAGGATAACTACTGCACACC
>VZTG01007436.1:1638703-1670051 GCA_013397845.1 Melanocharis versteri | reverse complement strand
GGGGGGGGGGGGAAGGAAAAACAAAACAGCTGTGTGCCAAGAGAAAAGGGGACACATGTGCCAAGCTCTTTTCCAAGAAGATTATGCTAGAAAACTAAGCAATGATCTGAAAGGATAACTTCAGATGAATAGACTCATATGCAGCCCATGTACTTAGCCTGTATGCCAACTGCCAGTATAGCACAGCTCTGCTATTCATCCCATCTGATTGTAAAAGGGTGGGAGTCAGAAGCTTTGCACTGCCAAAATGCCAGCCACAAGCCAAAAGGTACATTTGGTTGCTTGTCAGTGCAGCAGATGTGAAATGGGCAGCCTTTCCCTTCTCTGACCTCCTCAAGGACAGCAAAAGCAGCTCCAGAAAAGAATGGAGATCAGCAAAACTAACTGATTTTCTGAAAGTTCTGCTTTTTGGCCCTATTCCCACATCATGGGTTTTTTTCCACCAGAAATTTGTCAAGAAAAAATAATTCCCTTCATATTTATCTCTTGTATAAGAAAATCCAGGGATCTGAGGACATTAAGATTAAAGAAAAAAGGAGAGAGTTATCGATAGCAGCAAGGAGGGCTTGTGCTGACAGGATTAAGAGGAATGCTGACCAGCATGGGGGAACACTGACCACATAGGACTGAGACACCACAGAAAGATAAGCCCATATGAAATCTCTCCATTTTCTCTTACAAATGCCCTGCTCACTGCCTTTTGAAGCACTAAAACATGTACATAGGTATCTGATATCTGGAGGCACTTTTTAAAAAATTCAATTATCTTTTAAGTACTGGTGAGAGAAGTTGCTCCACCTTGCTGTGCAGCATGGAAGAAAACTACTGTGACCATAAATACAGAAAGAGATGTCAGGAGAAAAGGATTTTCACTTTGTGACTCCAGTTGAATCAGTGCTGGGGAGAAATCGGGTGCGAACAGGCCAGCTAGAAATCTGTATGTAACAATTCTACCCTTAGAAGAGATTCCTCTGAATAAAAGATATGACAAAAAAGCAATCTTGCAGCTTAACACAACAATAAATATCTGCCCAATCCTACCACATTATAAAACAGTCAAAAGAGGGAGTTAACTGCAGCAGCTAGACAGATTCCATGCAAAACAGAGACAGCAGGTATGTGAGCAGATGTACAGAGGAGAGGCTTTGCAGAGTTACCATCCTGAAGGGGAGAGGATGCTTGCTCCTTTGTATGCTTACCATCTTCTAGAAATACCACCAAAAACCTGACAAGCCCAAGATACTCAGTTTGAGCCTTAAAAAGGCTAAGATTTTTACATCAGCCTGTCAGGAAGAACTGTATTACATATAATTCTAAGCAAGCTGATTGGATAAATCTATGAGTGACAAGCTTTTAAAAGTTACTCATTTAATTAGCCATTGTATTTTCAAATTGGGAACTGCATTTAAAGCCACTGGGACACTGAAGTTATTAAAAGTAGGGTTTATTTACAGAGCTATTCTTAGCAGCATATTTAGTTAATAAAATATAGGTAAATTGTATGTGCTATTAATAAGCTTATTAAAACAGTTAACCCAAGCACATTTCTTACTTAATAGAGTAATCCATAACCTTCTCAGAGAACCTCTCCTTCCCTGTTCAAGGGAATTTACAGGGACCAAACCCCCTATTTTTAAATTCAGGCTATAAGCAGGATATTCAAAGAGGTCAAGTTGAATGACCAATGTTTTAACGCATTCTATCCAATCAGAATAATTAACAATATGCTCCACTTAGTCACGACTCCTTTAAAAAAATAAGTTTTTCTGGTAGTGCCAGGAAATGAAGGAATTTTGCCTTAGCAAGTCTGCAGTACAGTAATAAAGATCAGATGGAAACACCTCTATAAGTAGAACACACTTCCATCTATAAAAACACCAATGACACCTCCAGCTGGAAATACCAGGGGACAAAGGCAAAGACTAGGAACCAATTGTCTCAATGAAGAACAGGGTTTGTCAATTACTATATTGTTATTGTGTTCTCTCAATTACACATAAATATCTATGAGATTACTCAAGTATTCCTGAAGTGAATTAACAATATTCTTACTATATTCCATTTCCCTTTCCAGCCCAGAGAAGATGTAAGTTACAGCTGTGTCACAGTTACATGCACACATGCAAGTCAAGGAGGAACTAAATGATGTGTTACACCGATCAAAGAGAAAGACAAGCCTTTCTCCCTTAACAGCTGAAGATTCATAGCCTTCCATCTCTTCTGCCACTAGTTTCTCTACCTGCCATCTCTACACAGAAGTAGGACAACTCAAAAAACATTCCAGTTCCTGAGATTCAGTTTCTCATAACAGTATTTCAGTAACTAATGTCTATCCTTTCTTCAAGCTTCCAAAATTAATGAATGCTTCAGTCATTCACTCCATGCAATATGAGATACTTAAAACTCTGACACCTACACTTGCTCTAATAATACAGAGTCAGAGAGCAATAGGCATTTACAGAACACAATTCATCTTCAGAGATTTTCGGCTATCTACCTTTCTATGTGTTGTGCATCCAGAAACACCTGTTTCTCTGTACCGATGATATACAAGTCTGGTCAGATGCAGGTGGCTAAAGATATTAAGCTGAACCCCTTAAATTCAGATTTACAGAGCACTTCTTCAGAGAAACAGTAGGTGAAGCGAAGACACAAAATTAGTAATTTCTTGAATAGTGCCAGAAGTACACTTGCAAATAATATTAAAAAGCCCTATACTAATTTCCCAACTCAACTTACTTGTCACAGTTGCACAGCTTTTCAGCTCATCTCAGAGCCAAAGCCAGGGGTATCCTTTTGCTGTCCTGCACACAAATTTTCTTGCATTTCCCATTATCAAGTCCAGCCCCCAGTCCTCATCTTCAGGCTCTCCTCTGAGTTTGATCTGATGATCAAACACAGTTCACTGCTTCGGTATCTGATCACATAGTGCAGGCTTGAAAACACCAATAGCCCTTTCTTTACTTGAGACAGTATCTTGCGAACGATTCATTCCTGATCATTCTGCATAAGGTCCAAGGTTTTTTCACCCGCTACCCACTGTGTTACATTAGAATAGACAAAAAGGGAAACAAGCTCCATAGTCTAAATAGCTTTTAGTCTCAAAAGGAAGGGAGGTGATGTGGAGATAAGGAAGAGCAAAGCAACCCCCACCACCAACAGTTCTGTTGCACACAGTCATAACCAACTAATGATGAAAGTTAACATTTTGTTGTTACAAACATCTAGGAGGAACTGATCAATGCTGATGTCATGCACTAACTCAACAGACAAATTCCTTTATAATAGCAGAAAGTAGTGAGAGGAAGCAGGATTTTTCACTTTTGTCTTCCTACAATTACCATCTGTATTGCTCAGGTTTTGGTTTGTACTGGGGATACTTTACCATACTTCACTCAGAGACTACTGTCCCTTAGGAATGGATTCTGGAAGGACCATTTTGCTACCTCTTGGGTTCAAGGCTCTAAAAATGTGTTACACCAAGGAAAACAGAAGTGAAGGATAACTTGCCGTAGCAATACAGTACCAAGCACCGGAAAAGAACAGCTTAGACAGAGTTTGATGCGCTTTAGTGAAAAAACAGAACAATATATGGCATCAGCCTGCAACACCAGCAAGCAATATTCTTGGCCAGAGACTCAGGAGGACCCAACATGTGTTTAGTCAAATATTTTATGTATATTAATGTCTAACAAAAGCTCTTGGCATTGTCAATGTAAAGCCAAAGCTTCCAAGGCTCCAGGGAATCCCCAGGTACTCCTGTATTCTCACACTGCATCCGACTGTATGTGGTGACAAGAACAGTCCTTCAGTGCCTGCACACCTTACAGCCTTGTAGATTTCTCCTTCAACTCTGTGAAGGAGAAACCACCTTCTAGTGAAAGATTCCCTACTTCTGGTGGAAGGTTCCCTGTCCATGGCTAGGGGTTGGAACTAGATGATCTTTAAGGTCCCTTACAGCTCAAACCATTCGGATTCTGTGATGACCTTACGTGCATGGTCTCAGAAGATATAACTTCTTTGAAAGCATCTAGGTTGCTCCTCTTTTTTCACTGTCTTTACTTCATCAGTCCATTAAGAACACACCAGTTGTCACTTTTATGCTTTAAGACAGGAAATAGGTCTGATGCAACATAACAGAGCCAGGCTTTCAAGCATGGTGAATATTTGGGTCTTCAAGTTTACTTCAGCACCAGAAGACCCACTGCTTCCTCTAAGGATGTGTCAGTACAAAAAAGCATGGAAAAGGTAGAGAACTGGGGAAGAGCAGTCAGTCTCATGTTTACTAGAATTGTTATGGGGTGTACAACACTTGGTCCATTATGCCACTTGCCCTTTTTAAGGCCGAGCTGATTACACAATAAACACCAAGTCCACATTTCATGCCTTATTTTATTCATACAAAAACTCTGTGGGTGCATAAACATCAAAAAGCTAAACAGTCCATGAAAGAGACTGCAACAAGGCTGGAGGTGTTGCTAAACCTCATTTGGTAACAGAAATTGTCTCTACCTTGGAATGAGACAAACAACCTTGATTTTCCAAAAGGCATTTCATCAGGAAGTTGTATGGCACACAGTAATTAGCCATGTTCTCCAAAGTGTCGAGACAGATGACCAGCTGCATACCTATCCTCCTCCTGGCCTAGCTCCCAAGTACTCTGGCATCTCCCGCTGTTGCCTACATGAATGTGACTGAAGACAAAGGCAAACTGCATTAAGGTTTCTGGCAGTTGGGTAGCACTTCATGTTTTAAGGACCACTGCCTAGGATTCAGTTACAATAGTGACTGTTTACAACATGCTACAAATACCCTGCTAGGATACAACAGCTCCAAACTGCTCTGTTCTGTGAAATATGTCAGCAGAGCTTCGCCAGGGTACAGCCATGTTAAGTATTCTGCACATCCTTGAAATTCAAATGTTTGTGCCACCAAATCTGACTAACCTCTCACACGCACTCCCTGGATAGGAAACTGGCTAGATTAATTTCTAAACTTCTATTTGGTTTGGAGGATTTTTTGTTGTTTCCTTTTTTGGTTTTGTTTTGTTTTTTGGTGGTGGTGCTGTGGTTTCTTTGGTTTGTTTTTTTTTTTTTCATTTCAAATAAAAATTGTGTTTACTGTTCTGCATCATTTTCTTCTGTCCTTCTAAAACAGGACATGCGAATACCCAGAGGCAAATAAAATCAGCTTCTCTTCAGTGATATGTGACCAGAACTTCAATATACCTTCTCCAAGTTACCTGTTACCTCTGAAGCCTCATTCAGAAAATCACTTGCCTCTTTTTAAGGAAAGAGCACTTACAATAATAAAGAGCTACTGCCCTTGTTACAGCTTTAATTTAATCTAATTGCCCAATTACAGCTGCTCCCATTTCCACAAGAGACTATATTATTTGAAGTATTCCTCTGCCTAGCAGAATCTTTACTGACATCAAGCAGGTACAGTGTGATTTATTTCAGATAAAGATGAAGAGAAAAACAAAGTAAAGCTCTCAGGAAAGAGCTCAGCACAACTGGGTTTCCCCTCTGTGGCAAAATGTAGCAACTTCAAGAACAAAATGGCACCAGAAACCATCTTTTAAAAACACATGAAGGTACAAGGAGGAGAGGGAGAAAGGAAAAAAAAAGAGGTACTAAAAGGCTACCAGTTCTACAGCTGTGTTTGGAATAAGGGACTACCCACAAAAGGAATGCAAGGTGAAAAGGACTATAAGGAACATGAGGTGCAAAGGAAAGACTGTGAAGTAAATTCCTCCCAGATATTTCTTCAAAGAGCATGGCAAATTCAGGAACAGATTCCATAGCAATTGTGCAATACAACCCAGAAGAGCTAACTGTTGTCCAGGGATATTTATGATGCTTTATACAGGGAGGCTATTATCCCTTGGAATGGACTACATAAGAATCATTTTGCTACTTCACAGGTCCAAAGCTCTAAAAATCTGTGTTACACTTAGGAGAGTAAAAGTGAAGTATGCAGAAGTGATCAAAAGAGAACAGGCTGGTTTTATAGCCTGCAGGGGAAACAACTGATCATATATTCTTCCTATGACAAACAACTGAGAAAGTAATTGAGAGCCTAGCAGAAACCAATGTTGTTACCTCAGCATTATTGATTTTCGGCAGACATCTTAATCTAAGACATGACAAAACTTTGGTCATTCCAGTAAGATATAGCTTTCAAGGAAAAATGATATTTATAAAGGTAGTTTATGGTTCAGTTAGAGATTCTTATGAAGTCAAGCTCAGGCTATAAAGGAATGGAAAGAAAAGGACTTCTTAAAAACAAAATGGATAGAAAGTTCGATTAAAAGGTGAGAATATGATTCAAGTATACTAAAGCAGAAGGATCTTCTGATCTTCAAAACACTAAAAGGAGGCAGTAAAAACATAACCTTAAAATACTATACTAAGAAAGCCTTATTCTTATCAAAGGGACGAGTGGCACTAAAGATTCACAGCTCACCTGTTACGCAGTCTTTAAAATATTTCTTGCAAAACTTACCAGAAATGTTCCCACTGTTTATAGTAAAAGAAACTGGAGTTATTTACATATGTATATATAAAAAATGAAGCCATAAAAGGATAAGAGGATAAAAGTCCATATAGTCCTTTGTTAAAATTCAAACTCAAAAAAATACAACAGTAAAGAAATAAAAGTTATTAATGCTAAAGAGCAAAACCTCATAAAATTACAAGAAACATCTTACAAATATATGTAGAGAGAAAAACATGATTTCAGTTCATGGCAATTACAAAGACTGCATCATCAATTAAAAAAAAAAAAAAAGCAGGAAAATAAAGAGAGCATTGCACACAACTAAAAAATTCCTTCCTACCTTCCCTCTGTTTCCTCCTACAAGCAGCCTGCCCTTTACAATCTCAGACACTATTCTCCGCACATCTCACTCTCCTGTTTCCTGGGAATATCTGAGCCGTTCCCCCCACTATGGCTTTTCAGCCTGCAGGGGGTAATGCACCACACCTGGAGTTTCAGGTGATGACACTAATTGGGCTCTCTCTTCAGCAGATGTTTTCCACCTGCTGAAGTCAGTACTGCCTTCTTCCCAGCTTCATCATATTAGCAAACCACAGCTGATTAACACAGATGGCCCCTTCTCTGTTCTTTCCAACTGACAAATAGTCTACTAAGAATTCTTGATTTTAAGTCCCAAAGTTAACAGCCAAGCACAGTTTTTACATGCTTGTGACAAATTCTTACTTGTGAAAAGAAATCTGACCTAGAGCTCTCTAGAAATCAGGCCTAGTGAGATGACCATTCATCTTTCTTTAATATGCTTGGGGTAGGCTATCTAATAACAATCCAGTCCTGCACCTCTCTTGCCATGATGCTGCTGCTGTTGCTTTTGTGCACTCTCGGACAAATGCCCTTAAGGGAAGGGAAAAAGCACTCGCTTCCAAAAGTACTCTATTTTTGGTATCCATTCACATGGCTGGTATGAAACAAATCCAGCCTGCTGGGCTTTGACATAGATTTTTTCAGATGTCAAAAAAGAGAGGCAAAATATATAGGCATGGGAGAGCCTGGTTAATGAGGTGTCACAGCTATGGTTGATTTGTTCACTGCTTCTTTAATTTTATTATGTGTATCAGAGTGATAAGGAGCAACATTTCTCACATTTTGTTTATGCACTCTACAGTTTAAGGCTTAATTGGAGCAGCATCTTGAGACTTACAGCAGGCTTTGCAAGTGAAGCAGAATGCTCCACTCAAGTTGTGTCTATTGCAATCACATGGGGACCATTTGTAGAAGCAAATTAATGCTCAGCTTTATTCCTCAGTAATAAACACCCACTGTACCACTGTCCATGCAGTTGTTCCAAGTGTGAGGGTGACCTGGAAGGAGGTAATTCAGAAAAGTCTGACACTTTTTTTCAGGAATTCAATGTGCCTCTGATTCATGAACTTTGACTGCAAACCCTCTTTGTCAGGCGAACTGCTTCTATCATTGGATCTGTCAAGCTGAGCCACTGAACAAGCCATTTCACTGGGTCTCCCCCAGTCAAGCTCAATTTGAGTTTTACAGTCCTTGATACTTGTGGGATATTGTCATAGAAGCCATTAACGTACTTTGCACTGGGAATTATGCTGCTTGGCAGGGGCTATCTCTCCTCACGATACCTGCATGTCCAAAGCTGAACCTAGTCTTGTAATGAGATTGCAAAAAGTAGTCATATATATTCAAAATGTTGGCCTGTAAGCCAGTAAGGCCTGGAAATATTTACCAATATGTCAAAATGCTTCTAGCTGAAAACTGTTTCTAAACCATTCGCTGTTTGCAAGTTTAATGGCTTAAGGCTTATGGGCCCATGAATCACCAGCTTTCTTAGCAGCAGCATTTGAAATGTTGATATCTTAGCCTTGAAATAGATGTGAAGGTACCACAGCCTTTACAAGCTGTTATTGAAAGACATACTTTACAAGCTCCCACAAAAGACTGAATGCAATAGAAGTAGCTGAGCAGGATGAAAGTAACCGAACCAACTTAGTTAAAGTCATTGTTCATGTCTGTGTTCCATTTCAGTGATTACCCTCCAGCTAGACAATGAATCATATTAAAGGAAGCTTTGCTACTTACAGTTCGTCTGATAAAAAATCCAGACGACTTCAGAAGCAATGATGAGTATTTGGGAAACTATTAGTCTTATTTCAAATTACTGAATTCGACAAAATAAATTTTGGAGAGCAATTCCATTTATCACAAATTTTTTATAAAATGGTACCATTCTTAAAATTCCAAGATTTTCAGTTGAGAAGATGAATGAACATTTATGGGAAAAAAATTGCTATAACAGATATGTGTGGAATGAGTATCTCTAAGGTCAAGGAGGTTCTGCTGGTAAATGGCATACCCTGCTTTACAGAACTGCAAAATGAAATGTTAAGCATAATGTTAGAGAGATAACAGGGATGGAACAGACAAATACATAGCAAAACCAATTAGAAGAAATAAGAAATCTCAATCGTGAATAAAATAATAATTTCATATACAGTCCTCTAAAATACACCATCAAGTAATTTATCTAGGTCTTGCAGGGGGATATACACCGTAGAATGTAAAATTATAAAATATACACATTTTTCATATACAACACCCAAGACAGATGAATGAACACACAAATATGGTAAATAAGTTCTGTTTCAATTTTAAACAAAGATAGTATGAAAACCTATTAAAATAGAATAAATAAATACAATTGAATGCTTATGGGTTTGCTTATTTGTGAATATCTTAAAAGGTAAGGAATTCATGGCTTGATGTATTTTCTGAGTATCTGGCCCAATCTGTGCATGCATTCATCCACAATGTCAGTGCAGACAACTTGCAAATATGCCTTTTCCCTCCTATCTTCTTGAACCAGCTTAAAATACCAATCTGTATCAAACATTTCTCTGAGGACGGCTAAAATCAGGTTGGCCTCAGCTATACAAGCTTTTTGTTCCATCAATATAGATAAAAATTACTATTTTGCCTATCACTCAACCCCTAATTCTTTATTATCAACTCTCATTTCACTCCAAACCCTCACACTCAGCTATGCAAAACCAAACAAAAATATTTTGACATATTTCTGAGATTGTATGTTCATTTCCACCACTAAAAAGTTTTGTCTAAGGTCTCATTACCTTGCTTATTACACCTTCTTTCCCCAGCTCTCATCTCATTCAAGTCCCATTCGCCCAGAATTTCAACCCAATCAGCATTTTCAGCATTTAATCTGACCACAGGAATGCATGAATGCATTCTTCTTTGGTTTCTCCTTGTATTTGGGCTTTTACTCATTTTGCACTCATATTTGAGGTAAGATTTTAAACAGCTCCAAACTTCATTTTTCTTCCTCCTGATCACTCCTTAAAACTTTGCTCTGATTTCTCCTAAGAAATTTGAGTTAGGCTACTGCCAAGCACACTGCTCAATACAATCCAATTCCTTACACTACCTGCCCAGGACCATGGTTTTACATCCTCATTGTAAGCTTTTGGGGACAAAGACAGCTGTCTTCTCTTTCAGCTGGACATAAGCTTCAAACATTTTTCAACTTTACTCACTAAACTAAATACATGTAGCATTTACACTTGCTTTTCAACATTTTGACATGTTTTAGAGGACTGTGTGACTGCTATCCTCATGTAAACAGAGGAGAAAAATATGCAGATAACCAAGATTTTAAGTAAGCAACATTTAAATTATGCTTGAAGCCACACCAGCAACATTGCAGCCTGAATGAAGCAGACACAACATGCAACTCCACTGAATGCTTTCCAGTGCCATAGGCCAATATAGCTTCAACTAATGTGTAGGGCTTATTTCCAGTGAGTTGTGCTGTTCAAACATGCCTGTACACACTTCCTTTGGGGTATCTGTGATACACAGTGATTTTCCACCACAGAGCAAGTATGATTTTAGAAAGAGTCATCTATACCCACTCTGGTCCACATCTATACCCAGGCTGTCCACGCTGGACAGTGGCTGAAACACACACAGATTTTACTTCTTTTTAGTGCAGCAGTAAGACAATCAAGGTGCTTATATACTACTCTTTACCACCACCTCGGAGCAGGCCACAGAACATCACCAATGGCCTAGCAGGCACAGCGTGCCAGAACAGGCTGAATTCAGGTAGTTGACACATGGAAGAGTGAAGAGGGAAATAAAAAGAAAAACAACAACAGAAAAAAAAAAAGTAAATTATGAGGACAGTGAAAGGAAAAACTTCCAATACTCAAGGAAAGTTATTTAGCATTTTACAGTGGTGCCTCAGTTACTAGGCACAACTGGTCCATGTAAAAATAGTTGCAAATGAAAGGTAGGAACCCAGAAGTGAGATGACAGCCTTACCAGTAGGCTAATACTTTGCCAGTTTCATTTCTACAATAAGTCTACACAGACAGATGACACCGAGGTAGATGGTGTGCAACATCCTCACATAGAAAAACAGTCCTGAAAGGAAGGTTCCAGGAGAAGAACAGACTATTGCATATATCAATTACCCAGTGTCTATAAAACCTTGAATAGATTATCAATATGAATAAAGTGAGGATTTGTACACCCTGGGGTCAGCCACTATCCTGTCTGTCCTACTCCATATGTTTTACAAATGCGATCATATTCTGGCTCTAGCCTGAATATGCTGCCAAAACCCTCCTACTCTTTCTAGAATGCAGTTCCAGAGGGAAGGCACTTTCAGCCACAGCAAATATGACTACTGACTACAGCAGTGGGAGCAATCCTGATCTCCCATGAAATCCGTGCAACTGGACTGACCTTACAGATATAGGGAACAGTGGGGTTTGTATCCAAGCCCATAGTACACTCAGTTTTTAATCTCTAGGTAGCCTTCACCTTACTTAGCACAAATAGTAGGCAGAAATCTACCAAAATGTTTAAATGTTCAGATAGCCACAGCACACTGCAAGCATATGTCTAATAAAGCTGTTAATCAAAGTTTCCTGTTCAGCATACATCACAGAGTTATGTAAACTGAAAATGGAAATGGCTCAAAGAAAAGCTGATGGTTCCATTCTATCCAGCTGTAAGATTTTAACTCTTTTGACCTCCCCATGAAAGTGTTTTATCATATCTTAGATATCTGAAAATCAACTTCCTTATCTAAAGGAAACAACATGTTGTCCAGTACAGCAATATAGTAAAATACCTGACACTGCCAGCAAAGGTAAGCTGTTACTGATTAATAGTTTGGGGGTGGGAGGAATTTCAGAAACACATTTAAGTACGTTAGCAATTCAGTTCACCAATTCTCTCGGAGCTTTCAGAAACTGGAAGCTCCCAGAGGTGTCCAAATGGGGCATCTCGTCGAGTCGAGAGGTCGACACAACACTGGAATCTTGCACACTTGTGTTCCATTGAACAGAGCAACCCACAGTCCCTCTATCCCTTGTGCTGCAGTTGTAGAGAAGAATCACTAGATGGAGCCGCACCGTCACAAATCTGATTTATGGCCGCCGGAAGAGTTGTTGCCTCCTACAGTTGTTTGGCCTAAAACTGACACGTTCCATCGCATCCTGATAACTCATCTTCTGAAAGACGGGATGAAATGCTCTCATTTACAAACGCAAAATGTACACAGAGAAAGTGACAAGATACTGAACGAAAAAAAGCCACCAAGAAACCAACAACACAGCTTTCAAAATCAAATAAATTTTAGAAGTGAACTGAAAGTTATTTTATCTGCCAAGACAGATCATATGTCTTACTTTGTTCTGCAAATCAGAAATCACAGCAGACTCCCTAGTGAGTGGCATGATCAGTTGCTGCAAAAGAAATACAAGAGCTCTGGGCTCAAGTCTGTAAATAAGCTCTAACACACTAAAAATGCAGTGATAGGCAAACACATTTCCCATAAATACCCTGGTGATATACTTAATCCCACGTTTAAGATGTACTTAAAAAAATAAACTTTTTCTTCTAACTGCACTGACATTCATTTTGCTAGCATAGGGAAATTGTTGAAATGTTTTCGTCCAAACCTACCAACACACAATTCATCTGGCTTCCTAGAGATGAACTATGTGCCAAAATGGAATTTTTACCTGCTTTCATCCTACATCTGTGGAGGCCAAGTTGCAACCCAGTCCATTCCCATGTATTCCTGGTCTGTGTGCAATGTCAGTAATTTCATCTCCCATAGAGTGATGATAGATCTCCACATTTTGCTCACGTTTTCCAAAATCCAGATATTACCAATACTTCACAAAATAAAAACCAAATCCCCAGCCCATCTCCAAAAGGCACTGAAGGGTCCTTTCACAGAAGCACAAAAACCTGGGTTAGGGCTGACATAAAAAAACTTTACACAATCACTGTTGACTTATAAACCAACTCCCTCAGCAACAGATCCAGCCAGGGAGAAGATCCCTCAACCAGGCTGTTAAGCAGTGGCGAGGGCACTGCTCCATCTCACCTAGAACGTACTGCAGAAGGGGGCTGAAACAGCAGTGGCAGAAACCAGGCTCCATTCCCTTTCTCTTGGAGAATCTTCCTTGACCCCTTTCACCTGGAAACTCACAGGTCACAGGACTGAAATTCTAAAAATCTTACATGGTTTTTGACGAGTAATTGCTCACACCTCAACTGCAAAGAAACATTTTGCTCTAGGGGAAGGAGAGTGCTCACTTCCTGGGCTAGTTGGAGTACCAAGCCTCTTACGAACATATTTCTGTGAAAAGCTCTTCCATCAGAGCCCATTACGAGCTCACACGACACTTGGGTGTGTTTTATAGACGAAGACTGCACTGAAGCTGTACCAGAGACCAGCCTCTGAGGAGGTGATGGCACAAATCCCAAGTGCTGTTTTTGTCACTTTACACACCACAACCGAGCATGCCACCGAGAGGAGGGCGCGCACCTCCCGCGGGTGACCCACTCCCTCGCCCCCCAGCAGAGCCCAGCAGCGGGCACGCCGGGGCGCGGAGGCCGTGAGAAGCACCAAGCCCAGCCCAAGCACCGGCGGGCCGCCNCAAAATGCCGCTTCTCAGCGTGCCCAAAGAAGTGGCCATCGGGACGGCGATGCTGGGGGTCGCCTTTGCCACGGGTATGCTCGCAGGTAAGCGGCGCCCCCCAACACCCGCCACACAGACGGAGACGTGAAGGCTGCGCTTTCCTCGTGTCCCCACCCGGGACCGGACGGGAGCCCCAGCGCCCGGGCTGGTCCCTCCCGGGACGAGCAGGAGTCCCCGCCGCGGGTGCAGCCCGGCGGCCGTCGGGGGAGCAGAGCCCTTAGGGCTGCCGTGCGGACAGGGATTTATTTCGCTGAGCTGCGGCAGTAAATACACCGATGTTCTTAGATCCCCAAGCCGCTCCCTGTAATCCAGCTACCGCAGTGTGGGGCCGGGCCAAGGTCCCAGCGAAGGCGAGGACACGCTCCCCGCCCGCTCCCTGCCTGCATTTTTTTGGCCAGCCCGGGAAGGCCGGGGTGCGGTCCTTGCGCACGGCATTGTTTTCTGGTGGCAGTTTCGCTTTCATTCCCCGGGGGCAGCGGAAGAACGAGCCCACGATCCAGGAGGGGAGAGAGAGTGGTGTTGGGTTTGTAACGCGGGCACTTAGTTTCTTACTTTGACTTCAAGCAAGTTGTTGAAATAATTTACATCTTGGTGTAAAATAAAACCATTAACAGAAAAACCCCTCGAAATAAAAGCGTTCTGTAGTAGCAAACAACTACCAGGAGATGTGGAAATGAATTTGTTGTTATTTCTTCAAAACAGTTGGTCCATGTGGTAAAAGAAACATTGGGTATCAAAGCTGCAGTCAGTTCTGTATTTGAGTAGATATGTACCAATCCTTAAACTTCAGCTTTCAGCACCTACTTTGTTTGCATACTGGTTTAATGCTAAACAAGCCATTGAGCAATACCAGATTTCCCCTGGCTGGAGGGCAGGACAGTGTCATGAGGAGAGCACAGGGTTTGAGAAGACATATCAGCTGATGGGCCTAAAACCCGGCAGTGTCTATTCATCTGCAAAACAAGGACCCTAGACCAAGAAAATTGTGCCTCATTCATGTTTCTCTCTTTAAACTTGCCCTTTGAGTTTTGATGGGGTTCTACTGTAAGATTATGGCAGTTTGTAACCATCACATTGGCCACTGAACAACACAGTACTGAAGCCTTTCCCTTTCAGCCTTCGGAGGCCTGGGCTGGACATCTTAGAGGCTAAAAAGGAGGAGAAGGGAAAAAAAAAGGTAGTCCACCTGTTTGTCCAGCTGTGTTGCATTTTCCATTTTCACGGCTATTTTAGAGCAAAGAACTTTTTAACCTTTAGTAATACTTCAATGCTTCCTTTATTTAAAACGGCAATAACTGAAAAGCATAAAAGTTCCTATTATTACTTTTTTTTTGTAGGTAAAAGATACCCCTCTTTAGTTTTTGGGACACCCAAATCATCCCCGAGTGGGATGATTGGGAAGAACAGTCCTCTCCGGCAATACATACTGGATCACTCTTTGCGGGAACATCCAATTCTAAAGAAGCTGCGACTGGTCAGTATCACCCACACCTCATCCTGAACTGCTGGGATCCTGGTCACATTCCTTCCTCTGTCTTATTTGCATTCCCACTAGAGGGGTTTTTTAACTGGTAATACCCAGACTCTTCATTGTTCAGGGTTACCTACATGACTGTTTAATAGTATTGGCATACAGTTTAGACATACCTTTCTGTCCTCGGCTCCCAAGGCCATGTGCTTGGGCTGCACTTGATTTGGACTTGAACAGATGACTTCTGTTCATTTTGGTTGGCACATAAGGAACCTGTAGCTCAGAGAGGTGATGTCCTCCATCAGGCTGCAGTGTCAGAGATGAGACCAGTCATCCTGACTCACTCTTGAGTCATTTCAGGTGAGACAAACTGTTCTTGTATAACAGAAATTAAATGCTAACTGCTGGGACTGGTTGGTTGGAATGATCCCTAGCAGAAGAAAAGAAATAAGAGGACATACTTTTCCCTCCAACTGTCATGGCACAGCCCTGCTTCTCCCATTGCCCATTCCTCAGTGCCAAGAGCCTTTCCACCCTGGGGTGGGCACAGCTTCTCCAGGTTTTCACCGTGTAGACAGAACTATGTGGTCTGTCCTTTGGCTGACACTAACCTAGCATTTCATTAAAGCAAATATTGCCGAGTTTGCCACAGCCATGGTAACTTCGGAGTATATTACTGCTTTGAATATCCACTGCTTATGACACACACAACATTCTCCTTACTTGTAGTTAAATTGAAACCAATTTCTGGCTCATAGATGGAACATAAAGCCATCTAAAATGAGAAGACAGAGGTATCTGTTTTTCCTGGAGTTTCACTAGGATTTTTTTTCTTTAGGATATTGGTTTGGTAGATTTGGCTTTTGTTTGATGCGATCTGTTATTTTTTTCCCCTTGGTAGCTCACTGCTGATCATCCCTGGGGCAGAATGATGGTGTCCTGTGAGCAGGCTCAGCTTATGGCAAATTTGGTCAAGCTCATTAAAGCCAAGAAAGTTATTGAAATAGGTAAGAGTGTCACTTTGTAATAAAATAAAATTCTTGACTATTCTTCTCCAAATACAACCATGTTTAACATAAAACATCCAAATACAGTAAGCCGCTACATACCTGTCAGCAAAGAGGTGGGCAAACTACAGCATGAAAAGGAGTGTCTGATTTGCTCTTGGTTGCCACTTTGTCTAACTGCATTCAGTAGTTCTGGCATGAGCATGTATAGCTCATCAGTTTCGAGGCAATCTGAAAAACTGAGATCAGTAGATCTCTTGAGTCTTCAGCAGTTGTAGGACAGGGTGTGTTCTGTCCTTCCTGTATCACTTTCATGCTAGAAGAAGATATTTTGCTGCACAGGCCCTGTATCAAATCCACTTTTCTTGATGCACCAATATTACCAGGATGACCTAAAAGACAGACTGATGCTGAGCAGCCAGGTATGGGTTCCCACCATCTTCATTCTTGGCCTGGCTGTTACAATTCCCTGGTATTTTGTTGCTCATTCATTCTCTCTGGGTTACACGTGCAAGACCAGACTCTGCCTTGTCTGTCCATGAGACTTTTGGAAAAAGGTAACACTGAAGTTTGCTAAAAATTGATTAAAAAAAAAAAATTCCTCCCAAACCACCATTACATTAAAATGGAATGAAAAGTCTTTACTGTCTATTAACAAATTGCCATCCTTGATTCCTTTGGGGATTTTATTCCTGAAGAGAGCCCTTTAGTTCTTTTTCCACAATACAGTTAAGTGTTGCTGTCTCTTTTGATTTTCCTAGGTGTTTTCACAGGTTATAATGCCTTGAGTATGGCACTTGCCCTGCCAGATAATGGCCGAGTTATTGCCTGTGATATAAATGAGGACTATGCCAAAATTGGAAGGCCACTGTGGAAGGAGGTAAGCAGCATCTTCTGTTACACATTGGGGACAGCTGCCTTTACATGTGAAGAGATGTTGGTATTTCAGACTTGCACATTCACACAGAAGTGTTATCATCAAAGGAGGCTGAAACAGTTCGGTTTGGGAAGAATAATAGGTGATGTTTGCAACCGAGAAATAATAGGAAAACTCTCTGAACACCAGTCACTCCCTGAGTCCAGCCTACTAACAGGTTATTTCTTGACCACTTTTATCAACTCTGTTCTTTTTTCATCTTAGGCAGGAGTAGAGCATAAAATTGACCTGCGGATTAAGCCAGCAATTCAAACACTTGGTAAGTAACCTGAAATAACCGATTGTTTCCCCTTCCCTAGAAATAGAAGAGAGATACAATAGTGATGAAATTTAAGACCAAATATGGTTGTGAATGTGATCCCTTTTGCTAACAGGGAGGCAGCTTCTCTTATATTAAAAAGTAAAAATCTTTAAGAGTTTGCAGTTTTCCTGCTTACTAGCAGAGAGGAAGAAAATGCTTGTCCTGTGTAGTGGGCTGTACTAGTCACTCACCTGTCCTGTCCATCACTTTGTCTAATCTATCAAGTACTATTGTCAGCTGCTTCTGGGAAAGCTGATTAAAACAGATTAATTAGACAAAGCCAAATTTCTCTTATCCATTGTCCATTCTAAGCAAGTATTCCTTTGTTAAGAGAGGAAGAGTTTCCTGAAAGGGCTGAGGTGCAGAAAAAATTCAGAAGCCAATATACAACTTAGGCTGAATTGTGTTCAGAGAAGTTCAAATTTAGGATGTGCCAAAAGCGTGCAGAGCCATTAGTAAGGCAATGACTTTTCTCCTTTAAGGAAAGAGAAAATGTGGGGCAGAGGAAATACTAATAAATGTTCTGAAAATGCAAGAAATTTTCTAGGATTGTTGGATGCAGAAGGCTTCCAGAAAAGGTGTTTGATGGATCCACAGATCCATTGATAACCTTGTATTACTTTCAAGTCGATCCTTTCTAAAGAGGCAGATACAAGCAATTTGCTGTTGTGCACACTCCTTGAAGTCTATCAAACTGCTTTGTCCAGGCATTGCTTCAGACAAAAAGATCCTCTGCTGACAGAGGATAAGGGCAGGTTAGAGGGGTGGCAGAGGACCTTAGGAGACAGCAATCACCTCCTCTGCAACTGGCAATTTGGAATTCTCAGTCAAGAAGTCTGTTTACGAGAAAAACTTAAAACTGAATTCTACTTGCCTTGGCCCAGAGAGGGACTACTTAGAGCAATTTTTTGCTGTGATAAATATCTCTGACAGGGTTTGTTCATGACCTGTGTCATGGCACTTGATCTGCAAGGAGAGATTAGCATTTAGAACCAGTTCATAAATGTGAGGAAAATTCTAATCCACTCAAGAAAACTGTTCTCAGCTCAAAAAAAGCTGAAGGTGTAGAGTATGTCCAGTTTCAAAGTGCTTGACTTGTTTTTACTGTACCGTTCAGCAGTCCCAGCTGTATCCTTCAGGTTTGGAGCTACTCCACAAACTCCTAAGCACGCAGAACTCAGTAACTGCATGTTTTATGGTGTACATAATGTCTAGATTGGTTTCTGTGGGATAAGCTTTTCTAGTAATTACCTGTGGAGGAATAGGCTGCCTGGTCAAGGCAGCAGAAAACGTTTAATGAGAGCTTTGACACAAATGGATTACTTCCTTCTACACAGCACTAACCAGGGTGTAACGACTCACTTTGTTGCTCATCTAGATGAACTGTTGGCCAATGGAGAAGCAGAAACCTTTGACTTTGCTTTCATTGATGCGGATAAAGAAAGCTACAATGAGTACTATGAAAAATGCTTGCGCCTCATAAAGAAAGGGGGAATAATAGCTATTGATAATGTAAGTACTGCAGTTCTAATGGTAATGCACAGGGAGTTACTGCTTCTGGCTGTGGGAAAAGAAAAAAAGTCACAGTGGAACTCTAGTAATGTGACTTCTGACTTGCAATTGAGTTGCTAATTGTGACATGTTTGTTCCATGTAACACAAACAAAAAGAAAATTCAACATAAACTCTTTAAGTAAGCTACATAAAACACTGAGATAAGCAAAGAATAAAACCCTATAGAAGTAAGAAGGGATGTGTTAAATTTATGTTAGGACACAAATAGTCCATGGTAACAGAAACAGAAATTTTTTTGTAATTCATTACAGAGAATGCTCTGTATTATTCTGGTTTGTCTTGTAGTGCATTTATAGTATGTACAGCACTTACACAAGATCAAAAGTAGCACATGTAATCAGTAACTATTAATAAGTTATCAATTACTTTTACGAGAAACAGAGGATGTTAAACTTCAGGCACCTTCAGGGTTATGGTGGCAGCCGAATAGGGGCTCTTAAAAAACCTATGTTTAAAGACATCTTTTTTTATTTTGGCTTCAAATCTACAGTAGAAGTACAATTAGCAAGTTCTATGGACTCTCAATCCCACTTACTTGTGAGAGTTCCATGTCAGAGACTATTAGATGTCTGAAATACAACAAACAGTATCAATTTCTAAAAAATATACAGGAACTTTTCCAAAGCTTCCTTTGTGGTCCAAGGACCATATTGGAACAAATGAGGTGCATCATATTTCTTTTCTCAATAGGTCTTTTGGAGTGGAAAGGTGCTAAAACCAAGGAAGGATGATGTGGCAGCGCAGAGTATCCACCGCCTCAATGAGAAGCTTCTCAGAGATGCACGTGTAAATATCAGCATGCTCCCAATGGGGGATGGAGTCACATTAGCATTCAAGTTGTAACTTGAGGGAGCAGAGCAGATGGGAAATAGCAAGCAGCATCAAATCATCAGGAAAAATGCAGGTGGAACAGTATCAAAAGTTTAATTTAACCTATGTCTCCATTGGATAGCATATCCTGGGAAAATAGACTTCAGGAGCAGCAGGATCCCAAGGGCAGCTAAGTAGAGAAGAGTGATTTATTATGAGACCTACTATGGTATCTTACTTTAATTGTACTAAAGGAAATAAACTTATGTGAAATTGTCCTTGTAAGACAGTGGTTGGAAAAATCCCCCTCTATAGATTGCCCAAGTCACTCAATACAACAAAGTAAATTTCTGTCCTAGAAGAGCCTCTTGAGCAGCAGAATAATCAGTCAGTACCATCAAAAGGAAAAGAAGTGCAGTTTACTATTGTTTATAGCCATAATAGAAAAATGGCTTTTTAATGAAATGACATCAAGGAGATTGCCAGCCTTCTCAGACTAAAAATATTTTAAGTCATTCCTTATCTTTGAAGGATAACAAGCCTCCAAAAGACATCATCTGAAAAAGAAAAGTTATTTTTAAAAGCTTACTAGAGGACAAACTATTCGCAATACAGTAACTGTATTCTCTAAAACCTTTGTGCACAAGGACCGTTTTTCTTTAACCTAGGTAACAGTGCAGATAGATTTTTTTAAGTCAGAATGAGGAAGAGCAAATGGGCAAGAAGTAAACCAAAACAATTCTCCCTCTTTCCTGTGACCCTCCCACTTGCCCTGCAAAGAAGCAACTTGCTAGTCGCTTGCTTTTTAGAAAGGTGCAAGCATAGAGTATTGGTGGCAAGCCTACAGGATAATGATTGTATGAGGATGCAATACAGCTGTTAACTGGCTATACAAATTGTTACTGCAAGCAAGAGAATCCCTTCCTTAGGCAGCATGTAACAAAATTTCAGCCTGCAATTCTTTATTACAGATAAACATTTATTAAATAAGAAACTGAAAGGAGGATTTTACAGACAAAAGCTTCACTGGTAACTGTTTTGGGGGACTGATAATACTGGAAGGGTACCATATGTGTAGAGGAAAGAGATCTTCAGATTTGTTGACATCCCGAAGGGAAGCTGTATCAGAGCTGAGAGAATCGTTCCATTTGCTTAAATAATACAGTTGAATGACTTGAGGCACTGGGGGACAAAGATTTCAAGTTTCAGAATTGTTAAAACTGTCTACCTGGCTCATATTTTTGAAATTTCAGCTGGGTGGCTTGTATCCTGCTAAGGGGCAGAGGTTCAGAGCATGGGTCTTGCCTATGTCAGACACTTGCCATAGTATACTGTGGTGGAGAGCAATGAAGAAAGGAAGCATTGCCTGATGGCTTCAGAGTGGGGTTATGCCTGAGGAGATCTCAATTCTATTTCTGTCACTTCCACTTAAAACCCTGATTCAGCAAAGCATATCAGGATGTGCTTAAGTACTTTGCTGAATTGAGGACTGACTGCAAAATCCATGTCTGGGAGAAGGCCAGGACAAGGTGCATGTTGCCCTTAAATGAGAATTTAAATAGGGCATAAAGTTTGCCCAATTTCTTTTTCTGAGTACAGATTTACCCTCAGAGCTTCAAACTTCTGCACTCCTCAAATTTCTTCTCTGCATAAAAGAAATAACACCTTGTTAAATTCTTAGTGGCTATAACAGCTCTCAGATGGAGTGGCTAAAGGAGCATACAGGATCATTAAACATTTGCATGCAGAGCTTCTGACCATGTTCTACTTTACAATTTTACTTTGTCAGTAGATACCAAAAGAATACTAAGGGTTAAAAACACAAAATGGGACACTTTAACAGGAGGGGCATCCTCTCAAATATTCCTGCTTTCAGAGGCTGTAGGCTGATAATCATGAGCAAGCCACAAGCTGTTAAGAATACATACCCTGCCCTAAAAGTACCATGATGGCCTTTCCCAAACATGGAGAAGTCATCAGAAGATCAATCATAGACACTGCAACTGTTTTACTACTATTTTCCAAGTTGCAAGACCCCTCTCAGTGAAGCTGAGCCAAAAATGGGCAAGCATCATGAGAATTTTTGCAAGAAACTGTCACGTAAGAGTTTAGCAACATTCAAAACCAGATACAAGCACTCATAGTTGATGAATTTAAAAACTCCTATTCCTTCTGTAGTGGGAGCTGGCAAAGTCCCCATTACCTATGCTAGAGGAAGACCTATCAAGTGCCTGAGGCTGAAGCCAGGTGTAGCAGCCAGCTAGCATTTTGCCTCTGCTTTGGACTCTGTTCCATTTTAAGTATGCAGATCATAATGGGAGTATTTCATCAAACCTGTCTCCATCCTGATCACCTAATTACCATTAGAAAGAATAGCAATGTGTCCCTAAACTATAGATTGATGAGCCATCTGTAAACTGAAACAAAGAGCAGAAGGAAGCCTAATTGAATCAAATATTTAGAATACATTACTCTATCTTGTAGTTACTCAGAAACTGGCCTTCTCTTCAGGCTTCTGTCCTGCACATCTGGAATTCATCACCGCTAACTGCATTTAATCCTTCAACCTTACTATGAAGTGACTGCTGATAATATATAATTATGGCTTAATTCAAGTGGTGAGTCAGCTATGGGGAATTTGTGGGGGCAGTGGGAATTTAGACTTCCATTAGCTGATGAGAATGGACCATCCAGTAATGCACTGCACGTCTTTGTCTCTCTCTAATGGAGACATCATATGTGGAAGCTCATGAGTCTGCTGGGTCTGCTCACCCCTCTCAGGTAATATACCTGCCTGAGCTACTGCTCGCACTGTAGAGGCTCAGGATTTTCTGCCCCTGGAGAGGAGCTGACTGAGGGGCACAGCTGTTGCCCAAACCCTCCCACCCAGCTGTTCCTGCAACACGGACATATCTTCTGCTTGCAAGGAGTGACGCCAGAGGAGCCAACGCAGGTGACAAAGGTACAGCTGGGACTTGCTCAGAAGCAAATGGGGCTGAAGGATGGTTCATTAAACAAAAAACAATTACAACAACAGCAACAAAAAAAGAATTCCCCTTAATGTGGTAACTCCTAGAAGCCACCATAAGAATTAAAGCATGTAATCCTAACTGCTGGTTGGGTATCTCAGTTCCTGCTCCAAAGATGTCACATTCAAAATGGTATGGTATGATATTTACATGGGTGACAGGGAAGGGAACAGAAGACTTTTTAAAAGTAGACTTTGCATCTCTACCAGCTAATTAAATGAGCAGGACTGAGACTGGATGCTCAGAAATCTAGAGAGAAGGCTGCCCCCAAAAAAACCAGCTCATTGTCCAATGGTACACACAAGGCTCAAGGCTCAATTCTGCATTTTCAATGCTGCAGCTTTTAATCCCGCTGGGACACTGGGGGACGGAGCAGGGAGTATCCTCAGTCTCTCATGTTACTAGAGAAAGTAATGGCCTAAAGAAGAACTAGGCTACTGGGTGTAGCATAACTTACAGGCATTTGTTGAACCTCTGACACTGCTGTCACCCCTTTTAACAAACTCAAGTGTTTTTAATCTGTTTGAATTCAGTCACATTGAACAGACAGCACTTTCTGTGAACTGCTGCTCATGGAAGACAGTTAGCAAACTTTTTGTAACAAAGCCCTTAGGATATAGGGAAAGGAACATGAATATAAATTTCATCTGAACTCCTTCCTTTGAGGCATGACCAGTTCCCAGAAACCTTGCAGCTCACATCTGAGGGATGTGCCATATCTGCACTCTTGATATTGGAGTGGCAACAGCAGCAAGTGCCATAACTGGCTCCTTTTTGATGATGTAGTGGCACACAGTTGGCTGCATCCCTGCTTATGTTCTCTTTATCACTTGAAGAAATCGATCCTAAATGGTCACAATGGGGGTAAAAAAGCTAAGAGATCAGTACTGTTTTAAGAGATTTTTCTCCATGTGTGCTGGGTTGGGCTGAGGTAGAGTTAATTTTTTTAATAGCAACTAGTACAGGGCTTTGTTTTGGGTTTGTGCTGGAAACAGTGTTGATGCTCCCCTCACTCCACTGCACCAAGGAACAGGCTGGGGATGCATGAAAAATTGCAAGGAGAGAGAGCCAGGCCAGCTGACCCAAACTGGCCAAAGGGATACCATATGGCATGCTCAGCATATAAAATGGGGGGAAGGAGGAAGGAGAGACATTCAAAGTGGTGGTGGTTGTCTTCCCAAGTTATATGTGGTGGAGCCCTGCTTTCCTGGGCATGGCTTTCCTGCCTGCAGATGAGAAGCTGTAAATGAATTCCTTGTTTTTACAGTTTCTGCTTTGTTTATTAAACTGTCTTTATCTCAACTCACAAGTTTTCTCACTTTTACCCTTCCAATTCTCTCCCCCATTGCACCAGGGGTAGTGAGGAAGCAGCTCTGTGGGGCTTAGTTGCCAGCTGGGGTTAAACCACACCACCCTACTAGCTGAGATTAATACAGCTTGGTTGTATCCATCCCGTCTACTGGAAGTGCACAGGTCTCCTCCATCATGGCACCACCCTTGCACTACCTTGAGGAATGTGACCATGCTGAGCAGCTCCATCCCTTCTTCCAAACAACAACTAGACCAACACAGTCAAATAACCTAAAGCTCCCCAGCACAGAAGGTCTGGGCCCATCTCTGAGTGGTTTGCAGCATGTTGGATTTTATTGCTCATTTCACTTTAATGGGAGAGGCAGCACTGTCATGGCCTTCCCAGAATGAAAATGTGGAAAGTCACAAATAAAACAAGAAGAGTGTTTTGGGAAGGGATTGCTGATGATATCCCAAACAAGTACTGAGCGAGGGAATGACAGAGCTGATTCTTCCCTCTTTGCACACCTAATAGCTGTAAATGAGCACTGAAGTTTCTTCAGAGAAGCTTAAAGAGATTATTTTGTTTCCTAACTCGTCAGTTGCTCTGCTCTTTGGTCTGCCAAGCCCTTTCCCAGGGCTGTGGCATTTCTCTGCTCCTGCATGTTGTGCCAGTGATTTGCACTAGATGAAAAAGCTCTGCACAAGTATAAAGCATTACCTCTACATAATTCTAATCACACAAAATTGGTCTCATGCATTTGCAGCTACTCATGGTTTCTAAGTCACCTGTTTTATAATAATTTTAAAAGCAATGTTTTGAAAAAGGAAATGAACAAACATAAAACCTGCAAAAGAGGGAAATTAATGTGGGATTTTAGACAAGTTATTTATTTTCCTTTTTGGCTCAGTGCAATACTGTAGGGATAAGCACATAACTAGCTGTTTTAATATTTACTCCTATTATAAGAAAAATAAACATTGCTGATAAGTCACTGCTTTCCAGGATTAGATTTCATATTTTAGAGACTGCTTTAAATTGATGCAGAAGCAAACATTATCTTTTCTTCTTATTCATATATTTCCCTAATGAGTTCCAAGCAAATTGTGCCTACTTATATTTTATGATTTTAAATAATTAAAACATTTTATGGAGGCAACTAAAATTGTCCCCAGAGTTAGCAGAAAGATTATTGATTGAACAGATCTCAGGGTACAAGGAAAAAATTATTATTTAGTTTAAAGGCTCATAATTTTATTCCTATTCACCTACTAAAAAAAAACCAAGAGACTCTGCATTTTTCCAGCAACCTTTTGAGTTATGCTGGGGTAGGGACTTGGGTTATGTTGGTGAGATGAAAGTAGTAACTTTTTGACATCATGAAATTAGATTTCAGAAGATAGTTAATGAGAAAATGTTATTGCTGCTGTCACAAGTAAATGCAATACCTAAATACTGCACACCCACACAACACCACAGCATTCATTACCCAAGACAAAGCCTCACTGTACATACACAACACCAAGAATTTTAATCAAACCCACAAATACAAAACATCAACAGAAGAAATCCACTCTCAGAGAGGACTGGTTCACAGGATATCCAGGCTGTCATGTTATGTGACATGGGCAGAGAAGTCCACAGGGTTACGGCCAAGATGACACTGGCCTGTAGCACAACTCCCAGCAACAGAAAAGAGGGATTCTTCCAGCATGGCAAGAAAAACAAACAAGCCACAACAACAAAAAATAACCAAATCTAGAAGAGACAAATGAATTTCAAAACAGGTGCAAAGAAACCTTCACAAGAAGGGAAATGGATGCCTGCAAATTCAAATAGAAGTAACTGCTGCAGGTAAAATTTAGGCTTATTTGTAAGGAACCTCATGCTTGTCCATGATATCACCTTGTATCTTTTGTTGTGTGGGGTTTTAGGAATCAAACATTAGGAGTTTACATTTAAAGGTAAGCAAAGCACATAACTCCTTGGACTGGCAAAAAAAACCCAAAAAACCAAAACCAACTAACCAACCAACAAAACAGAAAAGGCCCAGAACACCTACAATATTTAGCTCCAAAATGCTGGGTTTGAGCATTATTTTTACCTTGCATTGCATATATGACCCTTTTGCTTGCAGCAGCGAAATTCACACAGGCTGTGGCTCACAACTCTCAATGTTTACTTTATAAGGTATGTGTTTTTCCCAGAAGTCAATGCTGCTGATACCTGTTACAAATCAAAACCTGGAAAGCAAGAGGAGCAGGAACAGTTGCAATGAGCAGAACTGGAAAGCTTTGTCAGACAACAGTGGACATGTTTGGATTCAAGCAGAGCTGTAAGGACTACATGGGGTCAGGGAGAGAGTGCGCAATGATGTCTCCATGCTGCTCTGTCTGGAGGGACCCACATCTCCCTTCACCTCTGGCAATCTTCAGCTCCACAAACAGAGGTGAGAAAGGGTCCCTCAGGTGCCTTCACCAGCTACCACCCAGCTACCAAGGTCTCCTCAGCTTCCTGGGCACATCAGCAGGGTTTTGGCATGTCATTTCCAGTTTCACCCTCAACATCCTCCAGCCATCTACATGCCAGCTGTATAAAATGCTCTCCCAAGACACTTAATCTATCTTTTCTATAGAGTGTAATTAGTGGGGTTGTTCCAGAGCAGAAAGCCACAGTTAACTGTGCAACTACTGTGCCATCATGTATTATATCAAAGAGATTAACACAACCTGAAAGAAAAAGCAGAGCCCTCCTTGGTTTCCTTTAAGCAGCCGAGCTGGATTATATTCCAGTGAGCCTCAAAGACATCCCCAGTGCAGAGGGGCATTAATTCACTATCGAAGTACAATTACAAAACAACACACACTAGGTCAAACTTCTGACAAATGATTCCTGTACAAAAATTTGGAGTTTCTCCACAGATGTTTAAACTCAGCTTCTTTATCATCACCTTTGAGTCATCCCACAGCTGTTGTGGTTTTTAGGCACAGTCATTTCTTCGGAGCTATTCCCACCAACAGGCAGTAGTTCCTCTCAACTGGGTTGGAGGACCATCAAGACCCAATGAGGTGTCCTGCAGAGGGTCTGTGCCACAGTACCAAAGCTGAGCTCCCTTGGCCCCTGTCAAGGACTGCTGCATGGGATCAAACCTATCCTCACAATTCTGAGACTGATCCAAGTTACCACTGAAGACTAACTTGAAGGAGGAAAAAGCACAGACACATTTGATCAACACCCAGAGACCCAGTGCTTAAATTCCTTCTGTCATTACAGAAGGTGTCACAGGTACCATCAAGCCCATCTCACTCCCCTCTCTCATGCAGCTTTGGTTACTTTGATGGCTGCTACCAAGTTTTCCTTTCTTGATTTTCAATGTAGTCACTCACATACCATATATTGAGGAATGCCATTTAACTCAAGCTTAAGTTCAAGTGTATATTTAAACTTCCAGACGTGGGCTATGGTAAACTCTTAATGAACGCTTTAGATGGGCAGATAAGGTCTGTCTGCCTGTTGACCTTAGGAACCATTTACGGTCACCTCTACAAACTACACTAAAGGCACATGATTAAGGCTGCAAAGCTAAGCACTAAGCACAAGGTTGCAAAAGACTAATTAAACTTGCACAAGCAATCTTAATTAGGACAGCCCCTATTACATGTAAGCATTATAATATAGATTTTAATTTTATGATCAAACATTTCTGCATTCAACCCTTGACGTGGCCCTTCCTGACCTTACTGGGTTTCATATTACTTCTTTTGCCTTCAGGCTAATAAACTGAGAACCTATAAACAGGAAAATAGCTGGCTTTCTGCAGTCTGTGCCAGTGATTCCTTGGTCTCAGAAGGGCCAAGCAGCTTTGTGCTGTGGTCACAACTGTCTAGCAAAAGAAGTAGACAAAATCAGGGAATCACCAGCAGAAACAACAACTGCCTTTTCTGTGTTTAATTAATTATCTTAACTTTCTGCTTTGGGTTTATCTTACTTCATAAAAGGAAATTGGACTATAACAGCTACAGCAACATCTAGTCATTTCGGCTAACTCCCTGTACTTTTTTCCCAAGGGATCAAAGGCTGTAAGTTAAAGGGAAGAAAAACAGAGAAGTAGCAGCAGGTTGTCCACAGTTATCCTGTGAAGGGAAGTATTAAAGTGTTTCTTCTTCTGGAAAGTTTATATTTTGAATGCTTTTCTGCTCCTCGGTCCTTCTCTCCCTTGCTGCTATACAGGCTGAGGTCTTCGTGCCTGCAGCCCTGCCCTCAGGTACCCACCAGCTGCTCTGCAGGCAGCTCAGCTCACGGGCCAAGGCAGGCATGTACCCACTCCCACCCAAGGCCAGCACAGCCACACCCCGTGGTGTGGCCACCGGGTGCCCCAGCCCCACGAGACCAGGCACATGTGGCACACCATGTTTTTAATTCAGGAAATCCCAGACGGAAACATGAGAGCAAGCTCATTTCATGAACAAGAAACATAATCAGGTTAACACAAAAGGTTTGTAAGGCAGTGAATTCATGCTTGCTACGAGCCCTGCTCTCTCTGCTTGGCAGTGACTTATGCTTTGCCAAACCCATAGGGGAGCCAAGGCCAACACCTCACATGCACTCCTCCGGCATTAGGGTGTGCTGTGAGTTAGGAGGAGCTGTGCCCAGGAGAAGCTACTACTAATGACTGTGGTGGGACTCCATGGTACATCTCTGCTACAGCCGCCTACACAGAAAAGGAAATGTTAGGAAATGGGACTCTGAGCCAGATTGTTTTGAAACAGAGAAGGTGTTTTAGTTAGGTTGTGCCGTCATGGCAGAGAGACTATCAAAACTCATAAATCAGTGCTCACTCATGAACTCACCTTATGATTGGCATGATAAAGTTAAACCAGGGGAGCTTCAGGCTATTCAAGTGCACTGCAAAGAATTTCAACACATGTTCACATACCCTAAATGCAGAGAGGCCCTCTGCTACAAAGCATTAAGGCTCACCGGAAAGCCTACCAGTCTTGCACCAGGACTGAATGCTGTACCAGACTTCCTAAGGCACTTCAAAAGAGTAATATAAAAGTAAAATATTTTCTCAAACATAGTGGAAGAAGATCAGCCTTCTAAGACTGCAGTATTAGCCTACATCCACAGTAAATTACAGCACCATGAAGAACTATTTGTGAATTGCAGTTCTCTTAAAAATATTTCATAAAACAATGATTCCTGAAATACAAACACCCACTCACACTCACCTAGTGCCATCTCTGTCAGAGAAAATTCTGCAGCTGGAAGCATAGAGGACCACCACCTCTGCTTACCACGTCCATGGGAATGTCTGTCAAAGCTGGTTCTGTTCAGCCCAAAAAATGAACCTCACAGCTACAACAGCAAGAGCTGCTACGCACTCCATCACAATGGGCAGGCTTCTGTCAAGGCTAAAGGACACCCATTGCACAGCACCACTAAGAGAAAGCAAAAATACTCCCTACCCTACTCCCCAAAGCACATGCTGTCAATTGGAGAAATGAAAATGACACCAGGTGTTTCTTGTGAACAATTACAATCCACCCAAAATGACACCAGGTGTTTCTTGTGAACAATTACAATCCACCCAAAATGACACCAGGTGTTTCTTGTGAACAGTTACAACCCACCCAAAATGACACCAGGTGTTTCTTGTGAACAGTTACAACTCAGCCAATCCACTCTGCAAGGTACCAAGGGAAAAATTCACCATAGCTGTCAATTTGGCCTGGGCCCAGGCTCAGCCCCCTGCACCAGGGCAGCTGGCAATACACCTATTTCTCCCACTCCCCAGCAGGTGAGGGGTTCAACACAGCTGGCAAAGAGGTGTTTGCATGCTCTGCTTGGAAAGGAAACAAAGCCCCAAAGACCAATAAGGGTCCTCAAAGAGGACAAGGTGAGGCAGCACCCAGGAAGAGGCAGTGGGGAGCCTGGGACAGCAGTTGACTACCCAGCACCGTGGATGCACTAGTCTTCTGGTTTTGTCCAGGAAAGATAGATTTTGTATGTTCATGAACAAAACAGCCCAAACAAAAGTTGTATCTGCTCCCCATCCTCAACCAAAATATTCTGCACAGCAGCTTTCTGACAGCCCCTCTGCGTGAAGGGGATGGTGTTACAGTCACTCCTCACAGCAGCACTAACCACTTCTGCCCCATGGCACCACCAGCTCAAACAGCAAAGGCTGGTGCTTCACCCCAGCATCACAGAATCACAGAATCAATTAGGTTGGAAAAGATGTCAGAGATCATCGAGTCCAACCTGTGATCAAACACCCCTGTGTCAACTAGACCATGGCACTGAGTGCCACATCCAGTCTTTTCTTAAACGCCTCCCAGGACAGACCCTCCCTGGGCAGTCCATTTTGATGTTTAATCACCTTTTCTGTGAAGAAATTCCTCCTAATGTCTAAGTGAAACATCCCCAAGTGCAGCTTGAGGCTATGTCCTCTCATTCCGTCACCAGTTGCCTGGGAGAAGAGGCTGATGCCAGCCTAGCTACACCCTCCTTTCAGTTAGTTGTAGAGAGTGATAAGGTCACCTCTGAGGCTCCTTTTCTCCAGGTTCAACAACCCCAGCTCCCTCAGCTGCTCCTCATAGGACTTACCCTGTAGACCTTTCACGAGCTCTGCTGCCCTTCTCTGGACATGCTCCAGCACCTCAGTGTTCTTCCTGAGCTGAGGGGCCCAGAACTGGATGCAGTACTCAAGGTGTGGCCTCACCAGTGCCGAGAGGGACAATCACTGCCCTAGTTCTGCTGATCACATTATTTCTCATACAAGCCAGGATGCCATTGGCCTTCTTGGCCACTTGGGCACACTGCTGGCCACGTCCACATGGGACAGGCCCATAGCAGACTTGCTGGGCTCTCTTCCCTGTCCGGATGCTCCAGTGGCTTGATTGACACTTAAATTAATTACAATTAATTGTAAAGATGGGGGAAGAGTTTGTGAGCTACCCACACTGTAGCAGCGTGAGGTCTCTGGGCTGCGGCCGTGCGCCCACACTTCTAACATGCCCTGTGGCCACCACAGCGTTGGTCCAGCCCTGCCACACTGCCTGATGCCACCAGATATGGGAATATGATGAGTCGGCAACATTTTGAGTCCTTCCCCTTTGCCTGCTGGGTTTTGGCAACTGGTGTGCCCTGTCCTCCTGCCAGCAAGTGTTTCTTATAGTAAAGGGTGGCCAGAACATCTCTTTGGAAATCAAGGTATCACAAGCCATTTGGGTATTTCTTCTAGAGAAGTATTGTCACGTCAGGAGCAGAGCAGCAGTCGGGAAGACAACTTGTTGCGTTAATTAATTCCTTTTAGATAGGTGAGTGGATGCTCCCAGGAGCCGGCTGCCGCAGGCCGTGAGAACAGGGCTGGCTGCTTCCT
>VZTG01007436.1:1623226-1638683 GCA_013397845.1 Melanocharis versteri | reverse complement strand
CCCTCGGAGCCGACGGGCGCTGCCGGAGCCTCTCAGTCGCAAGGGTAGAGCACCCCGAGTGCCGGCGTACGCGGGGCCTTTCCTCCTCTAATTCTATTTCTTTATCTCAGCATCAGCTCGGGCTCGCTGCCATCACCGTTTCCCGCTGCCCTCCTCGGTCGGCGGGCTGGGGACCGTGCCCGCAGGAGCGGCTCCTCCTGAGGGCGCACCGGCCGCGTGACGGGGCACCGCCGCCCACCAGGCGGCGCCCGNTTGGGGCCATCGCCGTCCTCATCGCCGCCGCCTCGGAGCGGCCCCGCACCGGCCGGCGTGGGGCCATCGTTCTCACCATCGCTAGAGCCATGGCGCGGACTGCAGTGGGTAACGAGGAAAAGTAAATTGGCAACAAAGCTCGCTCGGAAGCTGCCGGGAAAACATCCCGGACTGTACATGAGAGAATACTCACACACAGCCCTCCCCACGCCGCAGCCAAACCCCGACCGCAGCATAGCGAAACTTAGCATTTCTTAAACGAAGGAGCCACGTGTGCGTAGTAAAGAGTCATTTAAAATGTATTTTTAATAATGCCGCCATAGACCGCTAAGAATCCCAGGGCAAAGCTCACTGGTTCCTTGTGAGCACGCACCTCAGCTCCTCGCTCCGTGCCGGCTCTCAGGCGGAGCTCGGGTAGCTCAGGCCGAAGCGATGAAGCACAGCGAGATCAGGGACATTTCTGTAATAGCCATTGAATGTTTTAATGCTCATAGGAATACAGGCAAAGTAAACAAACAAACAAAAAAAAGGTAATAGGTGCTAAGAATGCCAAACCCTTAAACGGCGTCATTGCTTCAGCATTAGGATCTTCTCCCATGGATCCAGGACAAAGAACATCCCATGAAAACACCCACAAACCCTCGAAACATTTCTGATCTCTGCGCTACTGTTAACCAGCAGCAAGTGTATCGCAAGTACTGCCGTGGTATTGTGCTCAGCAGAAAATTCTCATTTAAAAAGATACTGAAGTAAAGGTCAAATATTTGGAGCTGAAACAGTCCATGCTTGCCATCTTTAAAGTTCTGTCAGCACTCCTCCCAACACCAGCAGATAAATGAGGGTAGATATGAACAAAATCTCTGTATGTAACATCCCACATTTTGTCTAATAGCACTTTCATAAGTTTTAATTGCATATTCTCAAAAATTACTTTGCAAAAAAAAAAAAAGTTTTCCTCTTTTTACATGAGTATTCGTATTGAACTTGTGGCTGAAGTAAAAGATGCTGCACATTATGCTCACAAAAATCCAGTTGTGGAAAGAAGGACCCAAAGCACAACTAAAAGGCAGGCCCAGAAACAATCATGAGAAGGGAAATACCACTAAATATAATGACTGCACACTACACTAATGGATATAATCTGTGTTTTTATTACTATTCCGGATTGGGAACAGAAACATTCCACTGCAAAGGGAAACTGACAAACACAATAAAACCACTTACAATAAAGATAGCCTTTTCATGCCACGCAACAACTCAACCAGCTTTTTCTTTGGGTTTTCCTTTCTGCCAGTTGGTTCTCAGGACGCATTTCTACCTGCCATTAAGACACTACTGCTACAGGTGTGAGCCAGTTTTATTACTGACTCGCCTTGCATAGAATTGCTTCTGTCTTTGCTCGCCGGTCTGATAAGGAAACAAGGACCTTTGGTAGACGTGACTCATCCATGCATGAGCTGTTTCTTGTTTGCTCGGTTCTACTCCCCCTAGGAGAGCAGTCACCCTGAATTAAATGTGTATCTGTGCCCGGCCGACGGCCTGTTGCAGCAATGAGCCAAACACCAGAACAGGACATTAGAGGGCAGCAAGCACACTTACTGCCGCCTCGCTTTATCCAGCGCCAAGGGAAAGGTAAAAACCCCGGTCCCAACGCTTGGGGGCGGGTTTCCCTGCCCATTCCAAAATAGTTCCAAATTTCCTGCTTTTGAACAACTGCAGTGTGCAAGAGGCAGATTTAGGAATACACCACACCCAGATGAACCACGTGAAGAGTGCAAGGTAAAGTGAACCAACCTGGAGAATTTCTACAGCACAGGAAGAGCATAAAAGTTCAGGACACTCAGACAGTAACTCGTGAAATCCAGGGCGCCATAATCTCATGTGAAAGGATTTTTATTTATGAAAGCGTGATTAAGTCTCCTCATAATATACATAGACACCCCCTACTCAAGCTGTACCAGGCAGGAATCCAATGCTACAGTTCACACAAACAAGATGCAGAACGATGCTCTGGTCATTGGTTATCTCAAGTGGTGGGGGGTTTTTATTCAGGACACCTGAGGAAAGGCTGTCTGGCACTCAAAGTTTTCATTAAGGCTTTTTACATATTTTAATAAAATGGAGCTATATAAACTACCAACATTCCTTACCACAAAACTCCAATTACACCATAAGCTTCTGTAACATTGGAGAAGTTTGAAAGCCATTTTTAATAAGCGTTACTTGAGAGATATCAAGAAAAAGACACTGAACTTCCTTTTCCATGTTCAAAGTAGTGATTTATGACAGCATATTTTAGAAAAACTCACATTTTCACAGTTCTCTTAACTACTGCAGAGCCCTTTTACTTCTCCAGTTGCCTATCAGCACTATAACAAATACAACTACTTAAGGTTTAAAGGCTGAGGACTAGTAAAGTCATGCACATTTACAAAGAGTAAAATGAATAGGTTCAAGTTTTCCATTACTAATTTTTAAGAGTTGAAGAGAAACTCAGCAATATGTGCTTTTATTTCACTTACCCGTTTTGTGACCTCAGAAAAAAACATACAGAGGAGCAGGTAGTGAAGAAAAAGGTTGTAGTGTTTGTTTCTAAAATTAAAAAAAAAACCAAAACCCACAAACCACCGCCACAAAAAAAAAAAAAAACGGACAATTACAGCCTTATCAAAAGCTGAGAAACATCAGTGCCGCTGGTTTAAGGATAGAAACAAGGCATCATTCATAACCAAAAGACAATCCATTTTTTGCCTGGGTGCTGCAGCTGGACAATGCATACAGGCACACAACGTTTCAGGTTTGGTTTTTTTTGGCAGGTTGTTTTGGTTTGTTTTGGGGATTTTTTGGTGGTTTGGTTTGGTTTTTTAAGCTTCTTTTTCTTTTTGTGGTTTTTGTATCAGAAGAAGCCCAGACAAAATTTGTGAGGCATCAAAGATGGTTATACTGGAAAGAGAACACATACAAAAATTCAATGTCTGGCTGCATGGTCTCTAGCTTTTAAGTGGTCTAGCAGATAAAACCATCTCAAACTAAAAATACATACTATGGACCTTAACATGCAATGACAGCAATGAATTGCACCTTACACACTTCTGCCACCCTAAGTGGTAGAAATGCGACTCAGACAAGGGCATTTAGTGACAACAGCAGTAAATGTACTCCAAAGCAAAAATGCTTTACTATCATGTATGAAAACTAGTCAAACACACTAGCAAGCCTGCTCAAGAGGCTGAGCTGAAGGCTTAAGCTTTACTGTCTTCTGCAAAGAAGGTGGCTCAGCTACTCCACAGCTAAAGCCTAAATACAGGCAGTTCGTAACAGAGTACTTCATGTGACAATTTCAGTCTGAGGCCAACAATGCAGGATGGAACAAGAGCTCGAGCATATCACTGAGACTTGTATGGGCATTAATTTTAATCCAGTATCAACTGATAATACTTTCAAACCAGACAGAGCTTCCTGATCTTAAGTCAGCCACCTGCACTATGAAGGGAGCTGCTCTGAACCACTGACTGCAAGACTAAGTATCAAGATGCCCTTCTCAGCTATGAGAGTGTCTTAAGAAGTAGGCTCCAGGCATTCCCCCAAACTCAGGAAATCCCTACTCTTAAATGTAAGCAGTGCAACTACATGTATTTAATATATTCCACATTAAAAGCATTCACAGTTAGTTTGACCTTCAGGGATGCTAGGTTCATAGACTAAATATCCCTCATACTTCTACTCTCTCTTATTACTATTCTGGAAAAACATGAGAGTTTTCCCATTATTCTGCAAGTTTCTGGACTTAAAATGGGTATCTGCCAAGATTTATTAGTCAAAGGGAAAGCAAGATCAGATGCATTTTCCTCCATCTCCATTTAAAATTGTCTTTATTTCAGTCATTTTAAGCAGAAACCTCTCACAGCAGTTGGGATAAGCAGGCTGTTATACCATTACACTGTTACATTCAATTGCAGAGATACATCTCACTTCATACAAATATAAGCAAAAGGTGTGTTTGTGGTGAGGTTTTTCAAGGAACATTTCTTAAATGTCTCAGTGTGCTAAGTACATCGATCTGCGCTTTTTGCATCAGGAGGCCAACTAGGAACACAGTACATCTCGCCCGTGGATCACAGGGGGAATTAAACGATTGTGTTGTGACAAACCTTACCTGACAGAAAAGCACATTCAGTTTGCTTGAGGAATCCAACTGTTCACCTATATTCAGTATTGTCATGGGTGGGGGTCTTTAATTGCACAAAGGTACAGAGCACTACTTCTTGGATTACTTAAAGTTAAAACTTAACTGAGCACTACCCTCTTATCTTCACTCTTAAAATATCTGAGGCACAAGTATGTGTGTGTACTTGTTTTATTCATAATTTGTCTTGGGATACCAAATGTATTTCTAGTTCAGGTCACTCAACAAAATTGTTGACCTCATTTCAAAACATCCAGTGATCCATTTTTCATTCAATGGCAATATCGAATGTTAAAAGGAACATAAAAACAAACATGCACACAATTGTACAGTTTTCATAAATGTCTATTTCATTATTTGTGGGTAGCGCATTAAACAGTTAAATACATTTAAATAATGTTTAAGTGACTGCACTAATGCAGAATTTTAACTAGATGGGTAACCAATTTAACTAGAAACCAGCTAACAAGTAACTGTCTAAATACTTCAAATACAGCTCTTGTTCTAGGTCATCCTTCCTGGAAAAAAAAGCCTGCTGGTCACATTGGAAATACATTTTAAGGCCAAATTCTTCTGATATCCCTTCTCTGCAGCAGTTTCTTCACCTTTTTAAGCCTCCAATTCCAGGCCAAGACCAAGTTTATGGCCACCAGCATTGATGCTCTTTCCATCTATCAGGGCAGACAGTGTAAGCTTCACACCTGTAAGATTTTTAAGCAGCATGTTTACAACACACACAGTAGCCTTCATGCAACTCAACCTCTGTCATTACAAGTCCCAGTTGTAGCTCTCTTTCTATACAATTACTTTCCTCTAAAGATTTTTAAAGAAGAATACATTGACCCATGAAATCTACTGAAAGTTAGTCACGTGAAGGAAGCTATATGATTTTTGTAAACAGTTATAAAGTGGATATATGAAGTCTCTAATTGCTAAATTCACAAGAGTTCTCCTTTCCTGCATTAAGATATGCAAAGGAGGAGGAAAACTGTGCACAGACAGACACTCCTACCTATAAAGGGATGGAATGAAACTAGGATTTTTACTGGTTTTCAAATAAGGAATTAAGCAATGGTAATAAAGTCTTAACAGGTGTTTTCATATTTAAGCAGAACAAGTTAAGTTCTGGAGGGTTTTTTTACTAAATATGAAGAGCCGGAAGTGTGAGGTTTTGACAATTAATCATAATTTGAAGACCGGCTATCATTCAACATGATATGATTGGACAAAGCAATGCCAAAAAAGAAGACGTGCTTTGCCTAGCCTAAAGCTAAGCTGTTAACAGCCCACTCCTGCACAGATGAGAGAAGAATATAATGCATTAATACCATTAGATAAAATAGTTTGTCTTGTTTAGATAAAGGTTTGATGTATGACTGAAGCTACTGTAAAACATCTACTTGGCCTTCAAAGAAAATATTATTCTGAAGGAAAATAGTTGCATATAAATGCAGAGATCTCAATTATTTTCTTTAGGATGCAGAGAAGATATATATGTAACATAATTCACATGACAGCTCTTACCTGGCCTCAGAGTCTGGGTGTAACCCACTCCAACTAGACTAGAATTGTTCACTTTTGCCTAAAAAAGAAAATGAAAAAAAAAGGCAACTGAAACGTTGTAACCGATTAGTTATCTGTTACCATTCAGAATCTAGAGTAACTGTGGCAACACCGCTGTTATCAGTTTAACCACATTTTCCTTGTTCTTTCAGTATACCTGTGTTTCCTGAATTCTCTCCTTCCAGTTATGCCCTCACCCTTCAACTTACAGCTGAAGCAGTAACACATTTTGAAGCAGTAACATATTTAAGAGCAGAGGGAATGTAAGGGCAGGGAGAACTGTTACTGGAACATAGTTTCGCAGGTGAACTTCATCACTTCCCCTTTTCAGAAGGCCAGAGTCATTTACCACCAGTCTCCCAAAAAATGCCACATCAGAAGAATCCTCCATGTTCTTATTATTACACAAGAATTAGTTTCTCACAAGTCCAATCAGTCACACAGCAAACATTCCGTGTTATCATCATAAACAGTATGTACAAAATTATTTATGTCACTTTGCATCGCTTCCTCAACAGGATGGTTCCAACTTTGTATCATACAGGAAACTTTTCTGCTTATCAAGTTTTAACCAGTACTGCCAGAGTTCTTACCACGAGAATGTGACAGAGCTCCCCGAAAAGTGGTTTAAAAAAAATTCTGTAAACTTACAGAACTAGACAAAAAGGGTTTTTTAAAATTGTCTTTTTCTTTTAATAAATGCAGTAGGATCTCTAACGTAAGCACATTTGACAGTCAGATTCTATGAGACTTTGCTGTAAGCAACATTACAGAATTTAAATATAGCTGGTTTAATTATAATTGCCTGGACTGTAAGAGTAATTCCTACAAGGCCTCCCACATATTTTATACTAATAACACACGGATTCACAGAAACTGAAAATACACTGTACTTTGCACAACCCTTCAGGTTACAGCCATACTTACTGAAATAGAAGCAGTGGAATCCAACTTGTATTTAGCTGCAATGCCAAAGCGAGTGCTGTTGCTACCTGCTGTCCAAGCCAGGTTTACAGCAGTTTCAAGATAGTCACTCACTTTTTGGTAAATTGACCCACCAAATTCGGAACCATCATTGCTGCACAAATTAAGAGAAAAGTTAGTTTCCTATTTGGGATTTTTTCTCCTTTTTTTCCCCTTTTTTTTACTACTTCAGATTTTTATTCAAATAAGAACTTCAAAAGTTTGAGTTGTTTCACATTTTCTGACAAGAGAAGGGGAGATGAACAAAGGCTTAAGGGGAAAATTAAACAGCAGTAATTAATGGAAATAAAAAGGTATTTCAGAGTGCTACAGCTAATTCTCATGTCAATTGTCAAACAAAGTCCTTGAACAAAATTCCAGATCGCATCCTTACAAAACTGACTGATATGTGTTAATGGTTATTAAATGGGCCTTCTGAATTATATGATTATTGAATATGTGAAACTCCTAAAGAACTGGATGACCTTTCAAAAATCTGCCACAATGTTTTACATTAGTAAATTGAAATAGAATTCTTACAGCCCGGACTATAAAAATATTTTGTAGTTTTCTCCTATATTCCTCAATTTCCATTAATTCAGACAGATACAATCCCAATGCTTCCCCTTCAAAAGCAAAAACTTAACTACCTAAACGCACTAGAACTCCACCAGTTTTATTAATTTGGATTGAAAACACCATGTTTTTCAGTAAGTTTTGATCAGATTCCTCTGAAATAAGATCTAAAGGCAGAAAGTCTGAAGAAAGTTCATAAACAAGACGTCTTACACTTATTTAGTTACACTGTTTCATGCACTCTTCATTCCTGACAGGCAAGAAGATGAACCCCCACAAAACGTCCAGAAGCAAAGCTCTAGTCTTGTTCTAGAAACTACTAGAGCATTAGTGCAACACTAATTACTACCTCTAACAAATCTAAAGCCCTTAAATTGTAATCTGATACAACTCAATATAATGGGATAGCCAGAAAAAGCATTATGATCAGTTCTGCATAACTGAAGTACTGCACTTCCAATCTGCACGTACTTCAGTATTTGGCAAGCTCTATCACACATCATGCTGCAAGCACTAGCCAGCCACAGGTGTTTACTGTTTTGAAAAAGAGAGATACAAAGTATCATTTACACTTATTTAGAGTTGCCTATTGAAATATACACTCCATTAATGGCCTTGTAAGCACCTCTTGATTCTGGAAAGCTGGAGAAGTTTTCAGTACTTACACATTAGTGTGCAGTTGGAAGTCTCCAGTCTTGTAACCCACCGAGAAATTATTCCTTGTCAATTTTGATTTGGCACTATCAAAAGTCATCTGATAGCCAGCAAGCCAGCCTTCATAACCAAAGACAGCTGAACCATGGATTGCAGGTCCGGCAAAATCAAAGTCAACATCACAACCTAGGTTTACGCATTCACGTTTATAAGCTGACTTTATTTTACCACTTTTCTTTCTGAAACAGAGAAAAGAGTTATCTTAAGACAAGCATACATGGTCTTCCTCAATGACCCGCCAAATTCAAGCCCTATGACCCTACACGATATATCTAAATGCCTTGCACATGCATCCTCTGGACCAGGCAAAAGTACAGCCAGCCCATCCAGAGCACACAGGGCTACTGCAAACAGGCATCTTCTGATGAATGTAGCAGCAGTTTCACGTTTCCTGCCATCTTCCAGGTATTTCTATCTCAGAAAATAAGCAAGGTTGTGAAATGCGCAATACTAACCCCATAGTGATGTCATGGTAAAGACCAGAAGCCTTTAGCACTGGGATTTGCTAAGCTGGATCAAGAGCAGACCGTACAAACAGCTCTGTCAATACCACAGACCAGATCAAGAGACCAGGGGTGTTGTTACTCTCAAAGTAAGATAAAAACATTAACAATTCTTACCCTGTATTTGGTGAGAAAGTTGTATCAAATGTCAACTTCAAGCCTTTGGCAATCTAATTGAAGGGGGGAGAAGATAAAGCTATAAATTCAGTTCTTACACAGAGGTAAAACAAATAAATATTCTCCTAATGTATTACCTGATCTTCAATTGCAATTTCTGTTCCCAGAGTGTTATCTGTGTTCCATTTTTCTGTGAAAGTCAGACCATACTCAGCCCACTTGTATTTGGTCTCCAAGCTCCCATTCACTTTTCCAGTGTCTGTGTTCGATGAACCAGATGTTGTGAATTCCTAAAAAGTACAGAAGATACACGTGATCCTGAAAGCATTACACAGTGTTTCCTGGAGCAAGCACCAAGATCTTGTTACATGGAAAAAATTTAAAATCAGTAGACAACTTGCAGGGGGAGAAGGGAGAATAGCACAGCCAAGAAGAATTAATGACTCATGCCCACATGGAGGCCTCCCCACAATGCCCATCTCAACTGCAGTGTTCCTGCCACTATTACAAATGTACACGGTGGCAACCTAACTCCAAAGCAAGACAGTAGCCACCATAAGGATTCTCCTCTAAAGCAGAAACAAGTTCTTGAAATGTAAGGCTCAGTTTGATACTCCCAATGGGCAACTTAAAAATCAAACCAAGAGCCAAGAACACTATAAGGCACATAATGCAACTCCAGTAAAATCTGATCTGGAACTCTTGAAAGTACTTAGAAGGCAACAGTATCATTCACATTTCTTTATTAAAGGAAGTAATCACTGATGTCTCTCACTATTTGGATTCTCACAAAGAACAAAATGGATAGTTTCCGTGTACCACTATTTAAAAAACTGAAAGTAATTAGAAGTGGAAGCCAGGTTGGCAAATACATGTTAAAGAGCTCTTTCCAGTGAAGTATTACTGCCCTTATGATTTAAGAAGTCCATTATTTCAACTTTTTAGAACATATAAATACACATTTTGATCTGTCTTCCTCCATGCACAACATTATTTTCAAAGACTTCTCACACTCCCCTTCCCCAGAAGGAAACACAGATTTGAAACCACAAGTCCTTAAGCACTCTTACAGCAAAAGCCCCGACAGCACAAAACAAACATGACTGAGACTATTCTTTAATGGTGTCTGATCAAATTTAACCACGTCCAAGACATTTACTTGTATTATGTTAGAGACCCACTACACCATAGACAGTTGCATAATTCTAGTAGGTCTGTTTCTTGGCAAGGGATGGGAACTACACAAATACCTTCAGCTTTAACTTCTTGCTTTGTGCTATTCCTACTGCACAGGGTCTATGTGACTGTAACCATTGGGGCAATAGCTTCAGGAGAAGCAAATTATTATATTATCTCTTATCTCTGCTTTAAAACATCTGTAGTACATATATGCCAGCAGTTTCTCCTCCTGGATGGCTTATAACTGACACAGGATTCACATCAGGACTTGGATTTTCCAGAGAGTTTTACCAGCAGAACTGGTAGTCCTCCAAAGATACAAGCTACAGTAAGAACAACTTCCTCTGTAATAGGACTCTTGCAAACTGTGTTTCAGTTGGGATACAGACTTCTAGAAAAAACAGAGCATACAACCCATGAACCTTGTTTCTAACAGCAAGTTACACTGCTAAGCCTCCAGTTACGGGGAGAAAAAAAAATAAGTCTACCTTTACATCTCGCAAAGTCTGCTCTAGAAATAGATAAAAGTTACGGGGGGCACTGCTTGCATGACCAAGACATCTTACATGGAGCACTACTGCAACGCTTTAGTACCTAGAGGAGCCAAAGATTGAATATGCTTATTCAATGCCAACTACTTCACACAAGAATCAAGATGCCAGAAATTTCCACCAAACAGTATATCTGTATACTATAATTGGTATATTAAAATACTTTACTCATTCACCTTCACACATAAGACTAGGGACAACTAATAAACCCTTTTATCATACAAAGATTACTGAACACGGCAATATTCCTGATACATTCAGATCTTCAGGGGCTTCTGAAATTATCTTACACCAGAAATTTATCATTCATATAACCTATAAAATACTTAGCAGCATCTAAAAAGTGTCCCTTTTAACTAAGTATCAGAACATAGCTGGAAAAAAAATATAATGAATAGAAGTTACTTAAACTCACCACTCCGCTTGCAGATTTTGTTTTCACATCCAGTTTCACTAACCCAAAACCTTAACAAACAGAAGTCAAAGTTACATGATTAGGCCTTAACTTAACATTTTTCAATAAGCTGGTCTTTCAGGCAGTCTCAGCAGTGTGCCACATACATACATATATAAACAGCTACAGACTGACTTCAGCAACATTCAACTTTTAGATGCTGCAGCAGGTAAAGGAGGCCTCTCCAAAACAAGGCAGGGAAGTGCCTCTCAGTTCTACACGAGTACATTTAACTACCAAATGATGCTTTCAAAAAGAAATACATTATTTTCTGTTCCTGGAATGGAACAGTTTTTATAGTCAATGCCTTTTAAAAGCTATCCCAATGAATAAAATGCCTCTTTCAGCACAAGACAAAATATCTCAAAGTAAAAAAACTGTAAAAGCAAAGTCACTGGGAAATACACAACCACTGGAACTGTAATGTAAGTAGGTTTTATGGGAGTGTCAATTCACATTGTTACCCAGAGAGGTGAGCAACAGTCTTGGTGAAAAGAAACCCCACATGTTTCTAAAGACCAGAAAGAAACAGCACTGTGACAAAGAATGATTTAACTATGCAGCTGTCCGGTATTAAAGCATTTTAAGATGTGGAAGGATTCTTTATCCCAACAGCCATTCCTCTTTCTAGTCCAAAAAAGGCTACAACATTACACTAGTATATAACCCTTTCTTATATCAACAAATGTTGTGGCACAGACAGACCAGTAAACAAAGCGTGCTCCTAAGTTAAACTACACTTGCTGCTTACATTCTTGTATACTTGTACACCTCTGACATTTATGTGGCTCGAGCAGTAAGATTTAACAGCCGTCACATCAGAACAGCCCACAAAAAGCCTTACACGATCTATTAGTTGGTGGTAAACACAGCACACCTTACTCCTCCCCAAAAACACTGGCATTTGATCATTCAATTTTCCATACAGACTTAAAAAGGCAATTCATTGTTGCACCTCAAACATCACTTATGAAAGGTACTATTCTTACCATATCCTTTATTGAAGATATCTCTGGCAGGCTTGCCAAGGTCTACATATGATGGAGGAATCGCCATTGGAGCTGAAAGGTAAAGGGCTAATTAATAATGAACCTTTTGCCACTGCACACATGAAAAAAAGCCACCACAATTCTTTCAAAATAGTCTTTAAGGCAGATTCATCTATATAAAGGCAATTAACAGATATAAGGGATATAATTATATATTTAAAATTAATAGATACAGTACAACAGTATTCTGTGAAACACCTAGATTTTCAGTGAAGATCTCTCTGAACATGGGATGTTTTCTCCGCTTAGGCAGAGAAGAGGCATTACAAGACCACCTAGTTCTTAATTTTTCAGGTAGATTTCTCCATACGTCTTTCATTACCAGAAATTAACTAATAAATCGCATTTCCAGAGTTGGCATAGTTACTGCCAAAAACCTGGACACTGGAAATCTAAAAAGCTGTAATGCAGACAGTTATTCCCTGAAGTTCTACAAAGTCAAAGTTGACACATGCTTATGAAAACTACCTGAAAGTACCCACAAGGTTTTAGTTTTGAAAACATAAAAAGAGAGCATATCTGCTCTCCAATATAATTTTTGCCCCATATTTTACATGGCAGACATACAATTTAAAAAACAAGATCTAACACCATTAACCAGCAATCGATCTGATAACCCACAAGAGTTTAAGTCTGGGAGGTTGTCTTGTTAGTTTAAAACAGCTAAGTAGGAGGAGTGCAGGGTCTGTGAGATCTCTTTACAGGTGCCTTTCTCAGGGAGCCTCTGGCAGCCTCGCTGTTAAAGAACCTGTCACTGCAGATGAGCTGTGGCCCAGCTCTCTGGCCCCATGGACAGACACCAGGCTACAGTCTCACCCAGGCCCATATCACTCTCCTCCCTGGGAAGATACACTCTTACCTGTACCTCCCTGAAAGACTGTTTTCCCATGATTTCAATAGCGAGAGGCTGCTGTTACAGAGGCCTTGTATTTTAAAGTTGTGAAATATAGAAAACAGGGCATATCAATAACTCCCCCCGTGGTGTGAAAGGGGGGAGAAGGGATGGGGGGGGAAATGAAACTAACTAGACAAGGCCATGAAAAGGCTAAACACACGCAAACAAAAATCTTCTCAAACTGATTGGTCACACTAGTTTAGCAGAGAGAGTCAGATTAACATAATTGACTTTTTATCTTGCTTTTGTGTGGAGGATTGATTTTTTTTTCAAGTAAATGGAACAACTATCTTTAGAACCTGAAAAATAACAAGGGTAGTTCTCTCACATGTTAACTTCCAAACCCTAATTACACCTGCCATATACAGCCTAATTGTATGAACTGCTACTATTTAAAAAAAACAACCAAACAATTTTAGCAATCAATGGAAAGGCACGAGACTGTTTCTTATCTTTCTACAATTCATAAGGCAGTTTTCCAGAGTACTCTACTTCAGCTCCCTATTGCCCTAAGAGGATAATTTCAACCTCCCCTGAGAAACAATATTCACACTCAATTTCACACAAATTGTGTGAATTCCACACAAATTCAGAAAAACTTCTTTAGCAAAGATGTCTAAACTCTACAACCAGGTCACTATATCAAAACATCTACCACTTGCTCAAGAACAAGCCTGGCTGTCCAGGCAGTTAAACTAAACATTAAATTTTTTTTAAAGAGCCATGAAAATGGCTTAGAGCATCTGAAGTTTAAAGAGGCTTAGCCCAAGTTCAAGTCTACAGAAGAACAGACCCTAATCCCAGTGACAAGCCATTGAATGGTTCCTATTACTTATTCCATAAAAAGAAGCAGGTGACAGACCAAATTACAAGGGAGTGTGAGAACTCTGGCCTGTAGAGCTCTGCTGTACAGCAACCGTAAAATTCTTCAGCAGTTTAACATATTATAGAGAAGGTTTAGCTACACGTTGCCCTTAAGGAAGACATCTCACCTCTAACTAGCATCATCAGAAGAATAATTATTTCTAGTTTTGAAGTTTTATAGTACAGACATGCTTTTACAGTGTAAATAAATGAGCTTTTCCCTTTTGTTTTCAGTGTTTCCAATCAGACTAGACAACCAATACAGACAAGAGATTTATGCTAAGCAAAAATGTCCTGAGAAGTTTACAAACTTGTATCTGTGTCAAAATTCAGAGAATTATTATAGTAAAAAAGGATGTTGCCATTTTATCTGGCCTAGTTGAGCACCCTTACCACTTCAGGGAAACCAGCCAGTATTTGTCAGACATTCCACCCTACAGATGCAAGTTTTGTAATAAAATGTTGAAAGAGAGTACAACTGTCACAATGCTGTTCTAATACTATACTGTAATACTGACAGGGATGGAGGAGGACAAAACAGGAAACCAAGAGTTAATTTCAGATACACTAAATGCCTGATAAACCAGGGTCACGATCAGAATGCTCATTAAATGAAAACAGGGCCATAAAAAATCAGTCCTATGGCCTCCAATGTTACCCAGGTTTGCAAATAGTTATAATCACACGTAATTTTTTTCAACCCTATTTTGAAGCATCTTTCACTTAAGAACTACTAATTATAAGTGACTAAATGATAAGTATCATTTAGCAACTAGAGGTTTGTTGTAAAAACTGTAAAATAATCGACTTGAAATACAGAACATACTTGAGCCAACTGAGAGCTCCACCTCAATCTTTGTTTCATGCCACCGTGACAAAAAAAGTTTAATTAATCTGTTACTCGAGAGCCACAATCACGCTTTCTTCCACAATAAAAAGAAAAAAGGATCACTCCAAGAACAGAAAAAAGTATTAACATTATCGGAATTACTACATCACAGTTTTCCTTGGAGGCAGTATTTAAAAATTCTCATGCCCTACAATTAAGGAATGCCACAGACTTCTATTAAAATTTCTAACGATTTCAAGATCTCAAGATGTTCAAGATGAAGCTACAAACCAGATCGGACTATAATAAAAATAAAACTATACTCACGCAATTTAAAAATGCAGCCACAACTACGCCAAAATTAGCCCAGTATATAGTGACAGAAAAATTGAGATTATTTATAAATTAACTTGTTAAAATACATCGCACACACAGTGACCTTCAGGCTAACACTGATACTACACAGAGCTTAAAAAAATGAAAAGCCACTTCCTTACCCTTGCATTAACTCTCTCCCTACTCACAGATCGGAGGTGGACACGCAAGCCTAATATCGGCAAAGCCAATGCAGAAACTTTAAGGACAAGGTCTGGAAATGGACTACGGGCTCAGGAAGCGAAGGCAGGGGCAGTAAAGCAGCGCCTCCCGAGGAGGAAGGGCAGCGAAAGGGAGAGCGGGGATGCGGCCGCACCCGGGCAAGGCAGGGCCGGGCCGGGCCGAGCGGCAGCCCTAGGCCCGGCGCCAGGCGCGCCGCCCGCCCCG
>VZTG01007436.1:1584062-1622984 GCA_013397845.1 Melanocharis versteri | reverse complement strand
CGCTGGGCGCAGGGCCGGGGCCGCCGCGGGGCAGGAGCAGTTCCTCAGCGGCCCGAGCAGCCGCGCTCGGGAGTCTTCCGCCCTGGGGAATGTTCTTCACCCTTTGGGGACGGGCGGCCCTCGCCTGTACATACAACAATATCCGTGCGCCGCTGCCCTTCCCGGGAAACTACCGGTCACCCTCCGAGGGCCCATCCGCCTCCCGTCCTGGCACGCGGACCGGAGAAGCCCTTCAGCTGGGGCCGGCCGCGGACACCCGCTCCGCAGCCGAGGGCGTTTGTGCAGATGGCGCTTGCCGGGAGCAGCCCCTCCGCCTCATAGCCCACTGGAGCCCTTTTCCTTCTACAGGGAAGAGCGCCCGCCGAGCACAGGGCGATGACGCAGCGCTCAGCATCGCTCCGCAGGGCTGCTCGCCGTGGCTGTTCCGCTGCCACTGAGCACATCACACCTCACACGCTCTGCTGCTGCCTCCCGAAAGCCACAGACACACAGGGACACCCCGCAGGGCGGCTGTTCCATTGCTGTTCTGGCACTTGTACTCCATCTAACAAGCTTTGGTGCCTCCTTCAGACAAGTTGCCACAGACTTTCCGATTGCCTAAACTCCGTTTTTACGTCTTCCAGTCACCACCCACAGACACCCCGCATAAGAGCACAGCGTGTCTCAGGCCAAGAGAAGAAATAACCCTCAGAAACCTTTCCTAGATAGTGCTGTCTGACCATAAATCATACCTGGAGAACACAGTCACACGACTGTTGCGCAGCAGCCACTGCACAGCTCCGCAGGAGGAATCGCCAAGTCACCAATGCACAGACCATTGCTAGGCCAAGGAACTGCACGATAGCCATTTCTAAAATTCATCTTCTTCCCTCCTTGCTTGGATTATGACATGATCTCAAATTCCTCAAGGAAATAAAATTCATTTACAAGTAAAAATTGTATTTGTGTAATATGAAAAATACATAATAGCACAATTAATTTTCCAAAACACATGGTACTACAGTGATTTTCCAGGACATTGAGAGCAGATTAGCAGCAAGGCCCAACATAATGCCAGTCAGCACCTGCTTGTTATATCAAAAGATAAGCAACAGATTTGAGTGTGTGTGTGTGTGTGTGTGTGTGTGTGCAAGTCCAATGCTTCCACATCAAAAGATCCAAGAGATGTTTCATTTTGATAGTTTTAAATAAGATAATTTGGCATTGCACAGACAGATATGTATTGATGAATCAAGAAGGAAAGCCACATACTGAGAAAATAAATAACAGTGGGAAAAGAAACCCAGTGTGTCTTATTGTGTATGGAAACATACATTAGGAATAAATAGAGATCTGATTAAGCAAAAATAGATTGTGGTATAAGTTGCTCATTATTTAAAGACGTGCATTTATTATTCATACCAGTACTATAAATTCATTCTGGATAAAAGCTCAGTTGCTTGTAGGAGACATCAGCACTCTGCCTTTTTTTCTTCCTTTAGAGATTAATATTTTAGTAATGATTTGGCTTTATTTTTAGCAATCCAGGAAAGCAATTACTGCCCCACCCTGAGCAAAAAAAGCAATTAATCACTTGCTTTGTGAGACAAGGCAGAGGCATAATCTGAGACAGACAACAGCACACAAACTCCTCTGCATTACTGTTCCAGGCTTCCGTAGCAACAGCCTCTGCCTGCCAGTGTTTTTTACTCACTCTTCCCTGCCCCTCCCTCGTACAACTGCGCCTTATTTCTCTCAGCATATCTGTTAAAGCTCAGAGCACCGAAAAGGCACAACTTCAGGCCTGCAGTAGCAAGCCTTTGGAATTACTCTGGACCTTTCTTCATAGTGATCTCCTCATACCATTCAGTGCACACACCTCCTGTGTAGGTGCACTCCCTCTGAATGGGCTGGTTTTCTATTGAAATTCAGCAGCTGTCAGGTTTTGGGACCAGTTGCAGTTGAACTGTTACCATTTTGTATGAATACGGCCATATTTATGTATAACTGACATCAGAGTCACGTGTGTTACTGGTACCGCTTGGAAAAAAACAACCCATTTGAACACAAACTCTGCTACTCTCTCCAAAATTTATAATCACAATTACTGAAGTAGTGCATGTGAGCAACAAAAAGAGAGCAAGTGGCTACAGTACATACCAGTGTCCACCAAACAGTTTAGATAACTTACGTTCACTTCTGACACGAGCCCGAAGTCATTGTTTGCTCTCCCCTCAGGATGCAGACCTTCGAGTTGAAGATTCAGTGGAGAAGCCTTACAAAAGGTCTAGCAATGAACAGCTAAGTGATTTAGGACTCCTCATTCTGAAACAAGCTGACTTAGGGGATATAGCAAAGATTGTGAATGTGTAACCAGCAGGGAAAGGGTGGAAAATAGTTGACGCTAACGAGAAACAAATTCAGAACAAAAAAGAAGCCAAGGGTTTTTTCTACAAGGAGTGCAATCCAGTGGAATTGCCTGATACAAGAAGCTGAATGTTTCTATGGGCTCCAGGGGAAACTAGACAGGCTTGTGGAAGAGAAATCCAGCGAGGATTACTAATTACTAATCTATTCAACAATTACATATGGCTGTATAGCCTGTTTGGAGTCAGAAAACCCCTGAGTTGCAAATGGAGGTATCATTTAAGTTTATGCTGTTCTTACACTGTTTCTTTTAGGTATGTGCTGCCTAAATCATTGCTCACTTCATCATCCCAGAGGCAGGGATATTAGATTGTCTATGCCTTTTTTTTGATACCTTACAACTGCCCTTATGCAAACTAGGCCTCTAGAAAGCCCTAAGAGGGCAACCAGCAGAGGCCCATACTTCAGGATCCATTAGATTGACAGACTTAATGCCTTTCAATTTTTTCCTAAGTAGTTTTAAGTAACCTTCTTTCAGTTTAGCTGAAAAAGTACTAGGAAGAAGTTTGACTTAAACCAGATTCTAAGGCACACTTAAAACAGGTCCACACAGAGCTAACACATTTAAATAATCTGATAGAGATAATACTTTCGCTCAGAAGAACACCAGCTAATATTAACCAGTGATTTTAGAGCTGAGAAAGTAAACAGAATCCAAATTTGAGAAAGTCAACAAGGGAACCAACTTGTTTGCAGTCCCTACTAAGACTAGTGGAGACACAAAGCACCTTACAACTACATAGCTAATGAAAGGTGATTGTCCATAGCTCTACAGGCAAAGCAGACTAAAAATCCAATCCATATTTTTTATGGCCTGTGGAGACACTGCATGCTCTTCTAGTACATGTTCAACACTAAAGCACCTTATTCCCTAATAAATAATAAGAGGGATGTGGAAAAGGTTCTGTTAAAGAGCAAGAAGAAACTGAAATAAAAAGCAACCCTATGCAGAAGAGCCTATACTTATTTGTTCCTCTGAATTTTAATTTGGTTGATAATAATTTTTTCCTTAATTTTTCTTTTTCTTGTAGTTTTCATTGCCTTAGGTTTTTTTTTGTTGTTGGTGGTTTGTTTTTTTTTTTTATCTTCAAGGAATAAGGCTTTTTTTTTNTTTTTGTTGTTGTTGTTGGGGTTTTTTTTTTTTCTTCAAGGAATAAGACTTTTTTTTAATCTTCCTGATAGATTTCCAAACCATCAGGTGTCCTGCCATCCTGAAATAAGTTAATTAATAGGCTTCATTCCTTGGAGGGGATAAATGCAAAAAAGGGAGGGGCAATCACACAATCAAATGCTGACCCATAAGCAAAACAGAAAAATTAACGCAAAACTCACTGAGAAACTCAAAGAGATATGCCCAGTGTTCCAAATCACTTATGAGGAACAATAGGTTTGAGTGATGGTGCAATAGTTCTCACCTGAAATAAATATGAGAACTTCTACTCATTATGCTGTATTGTTGATATTTCTGCTCATGGTGCAGGCTGTAGCAGTTACTCTGTCAGATGGATGCATGGTACTTAGTTTTAGAGGCTGCAAATTTCTCAGTTATCTCAAGTTTTTTGTAAGAAGTTGAATGAGGATTACATGTCTCAGAAGACCCAGGGCACTTTACACCAAAGGAATTAAACTGCAGAGCAACAGGCCTCCAAGACAATACTTGCCTTGCTGAAAAGAATTTGGTTGCCTCCACGACACTGCTTTTCTCCTTGTAAAGCCGAGTGAGGTGCACAAGATGTTGAGCAATGTTTTTATGGCCTCATCTCTCACTGAAGCCACTCCAGTGTTAAACCTAAATGCTGTAAATAACACCTTGGTGGGAACAAAGCAAAGCTCAGCTATGGAAGAGGAACATGCACAGGACTGTGCCCAAGAGTTTTGTACTATGTTCCGAAGGGGGCTTGGAGAGGGGAAGTAGAAAACAGCTTGCCCCCAGGCAAATTCCTCCATGAAAAAAAATTGCGCTACCTTGGCTTCACAACCTTTCACAATTATTTGCAGGGTGTCCTTATTGTGCTCAGTATTCTGATGATGGTCTTTACTGTAAACAGCTCTAAACCTGAGAGCATCTCCACAGTAACAGCACGTTGTTGACTATTTGCTTTTGAGGGACTGAGTTTCCTTCTTAAAAAATAAACAATGGTAAAATCCTAATAGTATTTGCTGTCGTACCAATCTGCAGTTCAATCAGTTTCTCCCTGGAAGTAGGTCTTTCTTAAGGTCACCTCTCTTTCTAGGGTGCCTGTTTGTTGCAGGCTTTACAAGCGTAGCAAGTGATGGCAGGCCATTTGCAATAGCCAGGCTGGAGGGGTTCAGGCTGCTGGAGCCTGAGCTCCTGCCCCAAATGGCTCGGACTCGGAGGAAGCTTCAGCCGGGCCGGCTGGCTGAGCGCTGACACGGAGCGTGCCTTGGCTCCGGAGGCCGAAAGGCACCATCCCCTGTGGCTGGGAAGGAAGATTGATGGGTCATTAAACTAGGGGAAAGCAGGAGATTCTTGGAAGCAGATGTGCTGAGGGAAGGATGGTGGTGCTGAGCGACAGGACGAGGCCGAGCTGGCCAGCGGGTCCCGCACCCTGCGGCGGCTGTCGCGTTTGGCTTGTGGGCGCGATGCCTGTGACCCCTGAGCGAGTGGGACCAGCCGTCGCACATCCCTGCGGAGTGTGGGATGGCCCCAGTTTTATCCTGCAGCCATACGGGAATGAAGGGTGAAGTGCCGGCCGAACACGGGCGCTGGAGCCCCGGCAGGGCCGGCACTGCGCTGGGCGCTTCGTTCCCCGTCATTCCCTGGGTACTGCTTTGCGGGAGCACCGGCAGCGGAGGGCAGGCTTTCCCGGCCGGCGGGGCGGCCGAGGTGGAGCTGGGGGTGCTGAGGGACAGCCCGGGCTTTGAAAAAGGAGACAGCGACAAAGAGGGAGTTCAGGCTCTTGGCACCGTCTTTCTAAAAGCAGACTGACATGCCAGGGTACACCGAGTGCTCCTGCACACCCGGCAGCACATCCCGTGTGGAAGCGGACAACTCAGGTGGAGCTGACCGAAAACCGATTGATCCGTGATCAGCTGGAGTTTAACCGGAGCAATCTGACACAGCTGGTTACCTGGGGGGACAGGCTTATCTTGATAGGACAAACCTCTTATAAAACCTACAAGAAGTGACTTATCTACATATAAAAGTAGTGAATTAATTACTTTTTCTGCCTGCATGATTTCCTTGAAAAACTGTGTAGTCCACACCCTTCCGCGGCATGCGGAAAGTAAGCAACCTTTGCCAACATATGTGACTCATCCAGTCCTTTAAGGGTTGCATTTTCATTTGAATATAAGATAATAGAACACACACCCTCACACACACACACACACAAAAATAAGGAGCTGTGGCAGATTTTTCCTCTTTCACAGGAATTTGACTGTGTATACGTACAATCATATTCTAGTTAGTGTCCAGGTGCTCAGTGCCAGACTCAGCGCAGCAGAGCTGATGATAGTGGTTCTTATAATTACATCTGCCTAATCACCACCAATAAAATGTCTTCTTTTAGTAATACTTTATTTCATTTATTCGTTTTTGTTTACTCACATTGGAGGTTCTAGTTCCAGAAATTTGTGTAAACCAGAACATTTTTTTGGAAGTTTTGATTAAAATGTTCAGTGCTTTATAAGGGAAAAATGCTGTTTGCCCAATTGAAATAGTTCTTACAATGATTTGAGGCGGCTCTGTGCATTTCTTGTTGAGGTGGGTATTTCGGACATCACATGGAAGAATTGCCCTTTTGCTGTCTAGTAAAACTCACTTTCTCAACCTATAAACTTCAGAAGGATCTCCCATGGTACAGTTTGGCGACTTTCTGTTAAGGGTGTACTGATGGAGGCGCACGCTTAGTCTCTGCACTTAATGTAATTGGTCTAAGCCATCTCCCAGGAGCACCTGTGCATACTGCATCCCACAGCTGAAACCGTGGAATGAGATTTCTGCAATTTAACCCTGTATTGTAAGTTTGGCTGTGGTTCTGAGCAGAACAGAAAGTCCCTACAGGTGACCATTCAGGAGCGTAAGAACCCTAAATGCCTCCTGTGTTCAGGAGCAAAGAACAGAAAAGAGTGTGAAAACCAAAGGCAGACAGACAGAAGCACGAGTAGGTACTAATACAAGGGGATAATGAACTGTGACAGGAACGAGTGCAAAGGTGTCTTCTGACAAGAATCAAGAAATCAGGGCTTTACTACAGGTTTATGTGCAGCAATTAATTTTACTTCTCTTTAAGATTCTTTGTCCTTCTGCAAAAAGGGAGTAATGACATTGACCTCTTTTGTACAGCCCAGCACAAAGTGAACATTGAAAAAAATTGTCCTGCTTTCCAACCCTTACATAACTACAACTTTTTTTTTTTTAATGTCACGTTGAAAAACTTGCATACCCAGGCGTAAAACTAACACAGCATGTAATAAAAAGACAGAAAAGATACTCCTTAAAAATATACACACGCTAAAATCCTCCACATTCAAAGGTAACAAGAAAGATACAACAAATGTGACATATCACAGTCTAAAGAGGCTGTATTATTTGTATACAACCAAACCACCAGGAGAAATCATGCACCATTCTAAAATAAAGCTAAACAACTTCCTAGCTGTCCTACCTTTCTGATTGGAAGGAAGACATATCTGGGCATACCTATTTCATACCCTGAGAACACATTCACCACATTTTTAGAATTCAGGCATTTAAAAAATTCTCCTATGCTATGGCTTGGAGAGACATTTGTCTGACACTACTGCCTCCTAGTAGAAGTAGTTATTGCTAAAAATTGCTGGCTTTCAGATACAATATGCTGCAGAGACTTGAAAAGCCTGTGCTGAGGAAAATGGATGGTGTGTGGTTGCAGATGGGCTCACAGGTGCAGGTTGTGGAAGATTTCAGTGTCACTCACTTCATCAGTGTCAGTTACAACCAGAACCCAAAACAGATCTTTAGGACAAAGATCTGCAAGTAATGATCCACAAAATACATATGTCTAAAAAATGTCACTGAGGGCTGTCAACCAAACAGACCTCTGTCTCTCGATGGGCATTCACAGCAGGACATGGGCCAATGATTCAATTAACCCAGCAACAGATTAAGGAAGTAATAAACATTAAGAGGTTAGCCAGGACATATATAGAGAAATAGCACGTGGTTCATTGATCATAAGGAGTGATCACAAGGACAGAGTCCATTCAGAGAGGGAAGTGAGCCTTTGCTCCATTTTTGTCATGTAGAGATAAAGTTTTCTGGTAGGATGTTTTCAGATCCAGGATGAAAGTTTCCAGGCAGCTTGCATGATTCAAAAAGAAAATATAACCTTAAGAAATAGAATATAACAAAGAACTACAATTCAATTCAATAAATTCTTAAATACATTTAAACTTCACATTTCAAACTGCATTTTGCCTAAAACTTAGGTACACACTGCATATTTAAGTTTATGAATGTAGTAAAAATATGTCTTTTTAAAGAAGTTGAATTTTTTTTTCTGAAATAGCTTCCCACATTTTAGAAAATTATTGAACATATAAACCATACTGTTCTGTAGTGGTGTCTACAAATGTATTATCCAGGTGAACATCAACAGCTTAGTAATGCTTCCTAAATGATACTGAGATTGAAGTGTTACAGTCATCCAGCACATCCAAGGTTCTCCTTGTGTGAATCCATGCACTTTTGTCTGACAGGGCCCATGGCACTGAGAAACAGAAACGGTTTTGATGCTTCAGTTAATGAATATTTGACTTTGTGCGTTTCAGGAGTTGAGAAACTCAGAAACTTTCCTTTCTATTGTGTATTTGCACTAAAATCTCACTTCTCAGGTCTTCAGTCCCATGTGCCAAACTGCTTTTAAGTTATCCCACCTCAGGTATCACTGTGGAAAGGATAAAAAAAATAATCTTTTACTTCAAAACACTTCTTGCAGACAGGCTTGGAGATTCAACCAAGCCACAGTAATTATAGTTCTGAGTCAGGCTTCAACTGTTGTGCTTTCTTTATCAGTTCAGCTTCTCCCTGTTTTTCCTGGTAAGAGGGACAAAATTTAAAGCTTTTTATGACTGTAATAGAAAGCTACTAATTAGAATAACCTAGATATATTAATTCTTTCAGAGAACAAAAAAAAAATTATGCTGTACCAAGGTTGCAAGTAATAGCAGTTACAGAGATTCAGCTATGCAGGGAGTCTCATGGATAGTGTTAGCAATCCTGCATTTCCAGTATAACTAAGTCAGCAGCTACCCAAAAGTCATCCTTCAATGTTCTAGATGTGTCCACCAAGATTAGATATTCATAGGAGAAGGCTGTAATGAGATCAGAAGATAATAATATAAGATTTATTATACAGAACACTAAAATAGAAGCTAGAGAATGACAAAGATAAAGCCTGCAAGATGCTTTACATGGAGATCTCAGTTCTGTTTAGACACAGGAAACAGCTCCCTAACATGCCTCAGCTTGGTGGCATAGTCATCCAGGGTTCTCCCATCACTGAAAACTCACCCAGCAGCAGTAAATGGAAATATCTACATTTTGCAAGTGTGAACAAAGTGGTTTTTTTCAAGCACTTTTAAGCCAGAAAGGGCTGAATAATCTACCCTTTGAAAATCAAACCCCGTGATATCCAATATTTTTGACAGTGTCTTAGGTTATGAAAAAGAAGTAACAAAAACCAAAACAAAAATCCTAAAATAAAGATGGCTTTTGCATTAATCAAATGCAGTTCCAGGCTGTATATCCACCAGTCCAGGATGACTGGTTCAAAGATACAGTGAACTTTTGAACTTTGTGCTATTATATGGCTGTTAACATTTGTTCAGTACTATAGCATAAGATTAGCTGCACTAGGTGCCAAATATAACATGAGTCATATTGTGTAGGACTTCACTCCATCCTGGGGTTTCTCAGCTGAGCTGTGGTTGTTCCCAGGAAGGAGACATTCTGTTCCAGGCCTTCATGCCTCCAGCACCATTTTCAGTATACTTGGCAGCTTTCTTCTGACACAAGTTGCAGTGAAAGTAGTGTGAAGTGTTGCTGTGGATGCTTTTTGATACATCTGCCTCCCTGGCCTTTCTCTGCAGCATCCAACCTGCCAATCAATCCACAGCCTTGTGTTCTCAATGCTTCTACAGCTGGCACTGCCAGCAGCTCACAGCTCATCAGGCTTCTGTGAGCTGGCTTAGACTGCATGATGCATGGGACCAAGAACAATTGCATACACATTGTTTTTCTCTCTCTCTCTCTTGTTCTTTTGAGGTTCGTTGTTTTGGTTTGGGTTTTTTTGGGGGGTTTTTGGTGGGTTTTTTTGGGGAGGTGGGGGGAAGTAGGTTGGGTTTTGGTTTTGGTTTTTTTGTTTGTGCTTTTTTTTAGTTTTACTCAGCTCTTCATTGCAGGCACAAATAGACAGCTTTATTAGTAATGCGTTTATTTTCTTTTATTGTAGTCCTGATTTCTTATAGCTCAGGGAATTTATGTGTAGGAGACTGATTTGAAAATATTCTCACTGTTTTAAATAAGCTCTCTGAGAAGCCAGGGCAGTATAATAGGCTTGTCTGATTAAGCCCACTGAAGTCTTTGGCATGCCTGGGACTACTGTGCTTTCATTTTCCAAGAGGATGAATGTCAGATGTGCTTTGAAATCCTCAGAGCAGGATACAGATGTTCAAGTGACAAAAGCCAGTGCTCAGTAATCCTAATGCACAAGCACACTTCTTTCGGCAGGATCCTGGCACTCAAGCTGTTATTCCGATCTGCTGGCCGTCTGCTTTCCATTAATCACTTCTGGCAGAAGAAAAGGCCTTCCAAAAATCTTTCACCTTTGGCCTATGCTCAGGCAGCAAAAAGGATGTAGCAGCACACAAGGTTTGTGCCAGAAGGGATCTTCAGCCTGAGAGCATGATTCTGAGGGTTTTGCCATGAGATTCCCCACAGGTCTGTCCTGGAAGACTCAGCAATCTTGTCAGCCACACCCCATCTTAGGTTTCTTTATCTAAATAGGGTGGTAGTCCTCAGTTACCCTGCCTGTGTTTGTAGCTAGCTGACAAGTTAGTTCATGCCTAGCACAGACCTGGCAGGACAATATCCCAGGGATAATGATTAGAAGATGGGTAATGCCATACAAGCTTTTTCTTAAGACTTGTGTGATTGAGGGAAGAAAAGGAATCAAGAAAATATGGATCTGAATCCAAGTCAACTTCAGCCTTTTCTTTCCTGCACTTGGGAACATTAATGTACCAAAATCTTTAGACAAAACTGAACTCCTCTTAATGATCTAAAACAGAGAAAACCTTTCAAGAATGCCACATATTACTAACAATTAAGACAAAATCTTTAAGAAAGTCAGCACTCTTGATTAAGGAACCAAAACTACCTTTATTTTAGTTCTGAGAAATGCCTTCAGAAACACTGAGGAATTTATCTGTCTGTCACTCCACCCTCAGTTAAACTCCCTCATTTCTTACCAAGGGAAGTAAGAAATCCTCCTTTCTAAGCCAGTAACTTTCCTAGCTGTCTGAGAATGAATTCTCACAGTTCTTCAGTGGTCAGACTGGCATTTGAGATACCAGGGATGTGCATCCCAACCACCTACTGCCCCAGGATCTAAATGGGTTTGAATTCCCACATCTTGCACAGCTGGGGACTAGTGGCCAGTGCCTCTTAGGAGCTGAAACAAGAATGATAATGGTAACGATATGTGCATGTAGTCTTACGTGGGGGATTTCTTAAGATTAACCCAAAGAGCAGAGACAGGTCCTTAATCTTTGTGCAGCTCTAGGTGTAAATTCTTCCTACATCTGATGTGGTAGCATTTATTAGCGTTGGATTAGTTGGAATTGAACTTTGAACATCTAGGCAAAATGTGAATAAAGGTAAGCTCAAGCTACGGTCCTCTTATGGATGATATGCTTACCACACCACATGCTGGCAGGGAAGATCCTGTGGCTTCCCGTGGTGCTGCAGTGGTCTGGGCTATTCTGTCATTCATTACCAGTTCTCCCATGTCACAGGAAAAGCGGAGCAGGGATTTGTACTTATAAATAGTATGTGGAAAACCAAGGGCAAATCAACTGCCATTAGATGATAAACTCCACATCCACCCTGGAAAGCCAAAGTGAGAATGACACAGGCTGTGAACCATCCATGAACCACACCAGTTAGGGCAGGTTTGAAATTAACTCCGGTGTATTTGGATGTGGTAGAGATAATGCCTGAGAGGGAGCCTGTCTGTGGACTTAGCTCCTGGTGTAACTGTCCTGTAGGCAACTGTTCCTGGAAGATAATAAATGAATTCTGGCATATAAACCCCATTCCTGGTCAGTGTGCACACCACAACAGTACAGCCCTGACTTGCTCATGCCTTCACACCAGCCCGTCCCTGCTGCCTGAATCCCAGTCCAAATCAGTAACAGCATTTCTGCAGTGCTGGGACAGAGAGAGCACCTGAGTGGTATTCCATGTTCCAGCTTGCCAGAAGCAGACACCAGCCTTCTGCTAAAGCTCTGGTTTTCAGTTGCGGCAACCCACAGCTTGGGGAAACAGCCTGATTAAGGGAAAACCAGAACAACCAAACAGAAGAGCACCTTTGAGAAGGAGTCATGTCAAGAGCAGCCAGAGGCCTTCAGCAAGGGCTGCCTTTAGCAGAGCCTGCTGCAAACCGCTCTCCTTTTTCCTCTGCTCACTCCTCTTGATCATTTCACAGAGCCTGCAGGAGAGCAGATGCTTTTCTGGGTATTTCCAGCCTCCTGACTGACAGCTTGCACCTGTCCCATGTAGGGCTGTTACATCCCCTGGCATTAGCCAGGGGGGCTATTTTTAATTGGCAGGACAGAAACAAGAGGTAGAGCCTTTGGCCGAGTACCCTGCAACCCTGTTACTCACAGATTCAATCACTTTTTGGCACCCTCATTAAAGCACTTGCTAACAAACTTTGCTTTCCTCTTGAGGAACACTGGTGCTGAGCAGTGCCCCGCAGCGCCCTGCAGTGCTGTTAGCTGGTGTGGGAGCAGGAGAGCACACCTTCAAATCATGATGAGCTAAGGCAACATCCTTCATAGCCTAGTCAGTGTCTCACACGAGAAGGCAGAGCTTGCTAAGATACACTGGGACCCACTGGGAAGCAAAATAAGGACTGTAAGAACCCAGGCCTAATCTGGGCACTGACTACAGTTTAGTTTGGCCAGAGCCTGATGCAGTGCAAAAGAACATTTGTAGTTTTACAGAAGATGAAGCTTTTGCTTTATGTTTTTATTGGTGCCTTCTCTCTCCATAACTTGGGCTTGTTTGTAGGTCAAATTGCCACTTGGAGCAAACAATTCAAGCGTGCTTCTGAAAGGCCTTTTGGAGCACAGCACTGCCACAACCCTGCTCCTCCAGCAGGACACGCTCACTTTGCTTTCTGCCATAACATGAAATGCAGCTTGGTTCTTACCTTGGAGCACGGGAGGATGGGCACATCACTCATCATATTTCTGGCAGAATCATGCACAAAACAGTTTTTATGATGTGTCACGGGTTTCACGCCTATGTAAACAACAGTCACATCAGGTTATTGTTCTGTACAGATTCAGTATTACAAAACTCCCTGCAATACTAAAAAAAACCCCCAAGGAATCTTTTTAAAAGTGCCATTAGGATATGGAAGTCTTATCTGTTTAGCTTTGCCAAAAATACCCCACAAACCCCCAACATCATGAAATTATTTGAATCAAAAAACTGTGGAAGGGGCCTTTGTGATAAGACTTTTAATGAAGTTGCAAAATCCAGCAAATCGCAGGTTAATGTTACCAGCCCCTTTCCAGCGCTTCCATTTGCACATCAGAGAGATTCCTTAGTGGACAGTCACCTCTTGAATATTTTTTTGTACTCCACACAAGCTTCATTCTCCACTCTCCCTCACAGTATTTATGAAATTAATTGCTATTCCCTACATTGCCTAAAGACCCTTCTTCAGTGTTACTGTAAGAAAAGCAAACTTGCTGCCTGCTGTCTCCTCTTCCTCTCTGCCCCTTTCTTTTTAGGGCTATTAACCTCCAATTAGAGTACTTGAGAATCTATCTGTGATTAAGAGACACAGATTCAGTTTTGATGACTTAATCGAGCAGAGTGAGGGGGAAAAAGAGTGAATTTTTTTTTAATATTTAAATTCTCTTGTTTGAGAAGCATTCCCCATCTCTTTCAAATTGATCTTGCATGCTGGGGTATACTAGGCATTAGAACTTGCAAAGAACCTTTTGATAAACTAATGACAGTATTAGAAAAAACCAAAACTGATACCAAATTGGCTGTCAATATTTTGCACAAGTCAAATTATTTCTGTGAACTGTGAGTCCAGTGAGTATCTATGCTATCCTAGTATCAAACTTCAGTACAATTTTTAACAGCAACAGGAATTTAGTATTTGGCAGCCGTTTCCCTGTTCCAGAGAAAACCAGTAATTTTACCAGAATCTGTCACAGATCAGTGCCAAAAGAAAAAGCAAACCCCTTTTAGGTAGCTGCAGCCTTAAGACCACAGCTGTAAACCTGTAAATCCTACATCACCCAGAAGTTATTTCTCCAGAAATGATTTGTCATGTATGCACATACTTGTAACAGATTCCCACAGGATGTGCCAATTATGTTTTGCCAGCATTACTTCCCTACTGAAGAAAGACCTCATAACACCATCACCCCCATGCACAGGATTACTTTCACAGTAACAGCACTAACAGAGACAATAAGCCATCATTTTGCATATAAAATAAATCAAGCATGTGTCATCTTTCAAATATTTTATTTTAGTATTTTTAAATATGTTTAACACAACAAAGATATAAAACAATATATTAATTCAATCTGAGTTTAGAATCGAAACAATATTTACTTATTTACAGTACTCTGAACTTCACTGGCATACCTTCTAGCCTTTAGATAGCACTATTTTCTCAGTCAGGACAAAACTGAAGTAACTGTTCAGTGTGAAAAGCCATGTTTTTACATCCTTATTATGTTAAGTACCATGTACAATGCAGTTTGTGGTTTCTCAGATTTGACAAAATTTCTCATTTGACAAAACTGAATTGAAAGAGCAAAACTAAGTTACAGTTAGTCTTTCTAACTACACAGTCAGGGCTAATAGGTCAGGTTATTGTGCTCCACATTTATCACCTTAAGTTCTCACACACCTATTACAAACTGGCTTTTAAAATATGCATGTCACTGAATTATGTACATAATACTCACTGCAAATTTGTTAGGACACAACTGGTAAGTCTGCAGGATACTGCTATATGGAAGGTTCAGTGTTCACAATACCATAGTGTTTGAGGAGTTGTGAGGGGTTTTTTGTGGTTTTCTTACACAATGGACAAAACATCAGTAGGTTCATTCCCAAGGACTTTTCTTCCCCCAGGAATACTGTTTCAATTAGAATAGTGACAAGATCAAAGACGGATCAGAAATATTTTACGTTTTATAAATCAGTGGTCTATCAATTAACCCTTATTGTTGAAGTCTACATGCACAAAATAATGCAGAGGGTAACCTGTCTCACTGCTGGGACTTCTGTCAAATATACTTCCATCTTGACAGGACTATGGTGGTTTTTGTAGTTACAGGTCAGATTTCTAAAAAGGTATCCTAGGTTATTAAAAAAAAATTGGTATTGTCTGTAGATTACTGCAAATTCTCCCTAACTCTTCAGTAGGAATTTAATGGACAGGATGAAAAACTACCACAGTTGTTGTAATTTATTTTTGTTACACTCCAGGTCCATAAAACCTACTTTTGGGTTTGGGGTTTCTTTTCCATGACTGATGTTTCAAAACCAAGTGGGCTTTCATACATCAGAAGACTAGCTAAACAGTAATGGACAAGTATAGCACTAAGCATGCGAGCAGTGGTTAAAAATCAAGGAGGTATTAATTGCTGCAAAAGACTTGTACTGGTGTCTGAGTTCAACTCTTTCCTCTTTAACTCTCTTTCTGGCACTACAAGAGACACAGCTGTACAGAAAAGAAGATAATAGGAACCTGTGCTTTTATCCTTGGAGTGTTTCAGTAATTCTACATGACCTTATTTAACATGCTTGCATCAAAAAATAACTTTTTTTCCCAAATCATTTAACTGACCCTTGCCTCTTAAAGCAGGTAATTATCAAGGTTTTATTCAGAGTATTTTGGTTTTTTACAGATTTCTTCTCTCAGAACCCAGTTAAGTAGCAATTTCTTTGAAATTCTACTGGAATGTTTTCTTCTACAGTAGATGGAGGGGTAGACATCAGAGAAAACCAAAAAGAAAGTGACATTACCTATTCCCATTACTGTAGCAGTATGCACACGCAGTATGCATAGCATGCACTTGGCCTTATATAAAAAGTTATTTAAACTAAAATTGTAACACTCACTGAAGTCAAGAGTATTTAGTATTTTGCTTGAAGTTAAGCATACAAGTCAAGGAGTGCACTTACAGGATCCAATTTTTGCTAGTCTTGGACATTTAAATACTTCAGGCCTATCTACACGAAGTGTCACTACAGAAATGTAAATGTTATGTCTGCCACAGGACATGAAGATAATTTGCATATATGGAAGCTTTCTATAGCGTCAGTTCAAGGTCAGCTGGAGAACCTTGCTTAAAGATCCTTTTGTAAGTTTTTGTCAGTGTAATCAGAATTTGTTAAAAAACACATCTATGAGGGTCTAATTCTGTGCAGGTGTAATGTCATAACCCACTTAAGGGATCTTTCAGAAATGAAAAACTAAAGGCAAAAAGTTTAGGAAAGCTATTATAAGAAACTGTGTTGTAAGGTACAAAAAAACCAAAGACAAAGGATTGGGGAAGAGCCTGTGTGTCTATCACTTGCAGGTATGTGCATACACACCCCCAAACTAATAAGGAAGAGCTCAACCCTATTGCCAAGTCTCAAATATTACTAAATTTGCAAAGCTAGCAAAAAAATGTGACCCTCCCCTTCTTTTGTATATATGGTTATTAATTTCAGACTTTGCTATTCGATTAGTTTGTGCACTTGGTAGTACTGATGCTGTTAAGACACTTGCACTTGCTGGCTTTACACAGTAATTCATTCATTACTCTGAATTTAGATTCTGTGGGCACTCACACAGACCACAGAAGACAACTTAGCACAAAAGAGATGCAACATGTTAAGAGAGCAGTGATGGCATGTGAGCATTAAGGAAGACATCTCTGAACATCCTAAGCATTAAATCCAAGGCCCAAGGTACTCTGCTGCCTTTACTTGAAAGTGCTTGTCAGCAACAGGAGCAGCAAAATGCTTTTAAAACATCGACTCAAGAGGAGGTACAAAATGTTAAGCCTATCAGTTACTTGCAACTTGTTTCCATCTAATTGACAATAAAGCTTACATTCCCAGCTTTACAGACTGACTTGTGTTCTTTTGCAAGCAAGATCACATTTTTCTGTCTTCTATCAATTTCAAGCTTTCCTCTGCATGTTTACAGACAGACGAAATGAACTTCCAAAATAGCAGAGGACAATTATCCTGACAATGTTTTAACCCACTCCAATGCTAACAAAACCAACCTTTTTATATCACCCATCCTGGACTTAAGATATCTAGCATCAAGGGAAACAGCACAAAAGAACAAGCTTCTTTTAAAAAACAGTGATAGGCAAGGCTGATTTAAAACACAATTTACTTAACAGAATTTGAAAAATTAAATTAGAGCAAAGAATCCTTATGTTTCAAAGTATATGAACTTCATTACAAAAAATAAAAATATTGAAATGATAGCTTTACTTTATGTAAACATTGTTACACTGGGCTGTACTTGAAAATTCTCCTGCATGTCTAAGTTGTAAAATAGTATCTCAGTGATGCAGTTCTGCCAGTTACCACTCAAATGGTTATTTTCAGAATCAACAGCTTTGTAAGTTTAATTGCACACCTCTCCATATAACTAAGATTACAATCCTACACATCCTGAGAACAGATGTTTCCTAGAGTTTAGAAAAATAGCATTCATAACTGTGTGCATTGCAAAGGCAAATATAAGTTAACAAATAGAGCTCTTTCATTATAAAGTCTCAAGAGGAATGTTCAAATTGCCTTTCTGAAATCAGAAAGTTAAGAGCAGCAAATGGCAAGTCTTTAAATCTTTCAGAATATTTTCTCCTTTTTTACTTAGTGTAAGCATACTCCTCCAATTTGGATGGCAAAAGCCATCAGGATATGGTAGATTGAACAATATTGTATTAAACCTGCAATTTTGCTAAAAAATTGGAATGTTACAAATATAAAAATCTCTGGAATAGTACAGTGTACATGTGCTCAATACAGTTGGCAGAGATATTCCAAGATGCATAATTCCTCTGTGGCGTAGGAGCTAAATTAAGTTACAAAAGTAATATACTACAAGGAGTGTAAGGTAGTCAAGTTAGTACAATCAAGGTTTATGAAAGGAACACAATACAGCAAGGAGTGGCCCACAGTAGGTTACAATCCTCCGAACACAAAACCTTGCAAATTCCAAATGGATTCATTTCCATGCACACACAAGTACACAGTGCCCATTAAGTCAGCTTGTACCAAGCTGGAAATGCTTTGTGAAACTTTCTAAAGCTGACTTACATTACCTGTCTGAAGCTGCGATAATCAAAAGGTCTATACCATTTTTATGATTTTGTACCTTGTACCTATCAGGTTTCATCTAGCACAAATCTAATTTCAAGTTTCTACAGACAACATCAGTATTGTCCCCTTACAATGCACTGCCTAAGAGATGACTAACCCTTGCAAGACCCTTGCTTATGCATTATGGACTCGGAGTGTTGGTTTGAGGTTTTGGAGGATGTTTTGTTGTGGGTTGTGGTTTGGTTTTTTCAACAAGCAAAACTCAACTGTTTATGGTACTTTAATCTTTCAGTGTAGTAAATAAGCAACTGAATTTAAGAACTAGTCTCTTTTCAAAGTTGTTAGAAAAACATATACTGTGTGTGTTTATATATATAAACAAATACACTGTGCATATATATATCCAGAGATATTCACCATATTGTTGACACCAGAGTGCTAAAACATACATCAACATGAGCACTACTTCCAATACTCACTATTATTACTATTCCTGAAAGAATTACTACATGCATTTTTCCCATCCATTTACAGGACAGTAAGATACACGAAGACAACTGCTCTGTTTTTCCAATGTTAAAGAACTGCTCCTGAAAAGCATGCATGGGTTTGGGTATTAAGCAATTCAGACCACACAAAAGTTACTTTGTGGCTTTAAACTCACTAACGCTAAGTTTACTTTCAGTGGATGTTCCACTTACTTTAACTCATTTAAACACAAAAGGGAAAACTTTCAAGTGCTAGAACAACCATATAGACAACTGAGACTAGACTAAATAAAGTTCTCATTAAAAAATATATCATCACTGCACAGCCACAAGGCAGACTTTCATTTTTGGCAACCTGTATGCAGACCATTTCTACTGTCAAGACTTGTAATTTAACAGTTAGGAGACCCTCTCAGCAAGGAACTATACTGCTTTCTTCATTATGACACAGACCTCCTCAATCTTTAAATATACACAGTATGTTTTGAGAATTACATTTATGACTGTTTTCAAAGAAAGGCTTCATAAAGTTCTAATCTTTTCGTCAGCATATGTAAAGGCTGGCACTCGGGTAACAGAGATTATCCAGATCTGTAAAGGGTGTGTTATATTCAATACAAGCACATATTTGAGGTTAATGTTCCATAAACATTCACACAGAACCTTACCAAGGGTAACAGAATTCTGGTTTGTATTCGTGCTTCACTGATAGCCTTTACCCATCCCTGCACTGTTTTCTATTTTCACAAGGAGAAAACAAAATACATCCCTGTACAGTATGGGAACCCATTTTATGGCTAAGAATCTAAGAAACAAGGCAAGGAGGAGATCACAGAGTGAAAAATGTTACTTGACTTCCCCCTTGTAGCTAGCCTTGTAGGATCTTAGTCATAATGCTCCATAAAAATCTGAACTGACCCACAGAGTCTTCAACCAATTAATCTTTTTAGTATAGTAGGTTTTGAAAAGGGCCAGCAATACTCATTGGGAACAGTACCATTAACATTGCATTCAAAAAAGGAAAACATTGGAAACCATATCCTTGCTCTCCTACTCTGTTGGTATGCTCTAGTATTAGCCAATGTATGGTAATACAAAAAGAGTCTTGTAGTGATGTAAAAGGCAATGAAGACATCTATAGAATAATGTTCATGTGCAGCCAAAATGAAGAAGATTCCAAACAGATTCAGGACCCAGGACAAGGTGTGCAAGAAGTTCCAGCTCCTTGGCGTATCTAGGACAAAACAGAAAGTGATTAACCTTGAATGTCTCAAAAATCAGGCCTAGACATTTCAAGTTTGTATACAGATTTATCATCCAATAATGAGATGAAGTTATTCTCTTCATTTGGAAATATTGTACACAGGTCCAATAAATCCAACAAAAACAACCACACAGGTTTTATATGTCTATCACTTCGTGACTTCATTTACAAATGCATTTCTGAATTAACAAGAGCATCCTTAAATGGTTTAGCACCCTGCAAAGCAGAATTCTTTGTTCAACCAACCTCTTTTAATGAAAATCATGTCTTTTCTATGTTATAAGGAGGAAGATGTAATGAAAGCTACATTACTGTTATTGCAGTCATTCCATCATAGTTGAACTCTAATTATCTTTGCTTGCTATAATATGTATCAAATCACTGTTGGTGTTTACAGAAGGGTACTGCTGTTTCATATATTCTCACTCATTATGGGGTTTGGTGTTTGGCTTTATGGATTATACTAAACGTACGGAAACCTCGCCAGGTATTTTGGCTGACAGGAGTCAGTGGCAGATACCTAGGGAAGTGAACAGTAACAGACAATCGTAAGTATCTTCCCAAGTATTCTCCCAGTAGCAAGCCAGAAAGGCTTTCTAATTTCTTGGCTCACATGCTACTTGAAAAGTGCCTTATTCATTCCCCCATTCAAGGAGGTGGTGTTCCAGGAGGAGGTTCCTTTCCGGCTGTGACTTGACTGTCACAAACCTGAGAAAGAACACACCAATCTGAATTTGTACATGTTTGCTTAAATGTTACACTTTGAACTTTTTGAGGAGGTCAAGGAGAAGATATTCTTAATAATTAAGGACATTCAAATGTTTACACTCTCACACCTCTGTACATACTCTTAAGGACATTTGAGTATCGACACTCTGTACTTACATTCTGTGACAAAGAAGTTGAGCATGGTCAGGACAACAGTGTGACCACTGAACATATAATCTCCACATGTATGTACTCCAGTCAGAGTCATTCCAAAGCCACTCCATATTGCAAATGCCCGCTGGAGTTTTGCCCAAACGTTGCCATACAACTGCAAAACAGTGATAGTAATTTTTACTAAGTTCCAACCCCACTGCCCAAACAGTATGCCCTTAAAGTTAGCTGTACTGCACTATGTTTGTTTCATACCATTTATCATGTTGTGTCTTTTATTAAAATGCAGGTTAGCACATCTTTGGATCTCATTGTGGCAATGAGTCACATTAGTAACTACAATTACTAATTGTATTCATCATACCTCTTATGAATACTGGAATTCAGAGCAAGTATTTTGTTCCAAGTGATTTACCCACAGAGCCTGCCACCTTTTTTTGAATGTATTCAGCCTCCTGAATGTGTCATTATCAAGCTTTCCATTTGTTCAGCTCAAACCTCTCCTAACTAAAGGTTAGGATGAAACCATAAAATCCCATGTTCTATGGTATACCCCTTACGAGAAGGGATGAAATAATGTGCTGGCTTTTTTTTTTTCAAAACCATGCAACCAACAAGACAAAGAAGCGATTACTTCCCTTTCAGTCTCTCTTAATGAAGTTAGTAGCTTAAGTGCACACACTTCTTTGACATACTCTCTCTGGTTTACAGTGTGAAACATTCTGAACACCCTTCCCCAAATAACCATATACTCTCCAATGGCAAGTGCTTCTAAGACCCCTACGGATGTTTGCCTGCATGTGGTAATTAATGCAAGGGCAAGGAAACAGGAGAGAAACATGATGTTCTTAAAAAACACACATCTGACACTACGGTCGCAACAATCTTAATCAAGTATTTTTCTACAAAAGGAAACAGGAAAAATAATTTAAAGCATTTGAAGCTTTTACCTTTCCAGTACACTGCAAGTGCTGGCCTGGCACGGAGAGTGAGGTAACAAACATTGTAATGCAACGTAACAGAAATACTGTCCCCATGAGGCTGCACAGCCTGCGCAGAAGTATAGATCTGGGAAAAGTACACAGGAACTGAGATCAGGGAAGTTATAATAAAAACATTTCACCTCACCCCAGCTTAATCTCATTAAGTCCTGTCATCATTACTGCAAGTTTCACAATAACTTTTTTCTTTTAAATTAGGTTGTACTGGAAACACTGTAGCAAGCTTACTGTCACCAAAAGGTACAGCTCCACCTCTGCAGCTACTCTTGTGCTAGCTTTGGCACTCATACCTTCTGTTGGCAAACTGATAAAAATCAATGAACCAGTGAAAATTTAACTTAAAATATGCATGCATGCAAAAGCATTTTCTATCCCTCAGTGAAAGCAAACTGCCGGGCTGGCTCAGACATCCTGTGGAAATTCATTCTCGTAGCACTTTCTTATACACAAAACTGTTATAGCACGAGTGTATATACTGACAACTCTCTGAAATATCTGTGTTCTGAATGAAATTATTTATAAATATGGTAGAAAAGTAAATTCAGATTACTCCTCTGAAAGATTCACAAGCCATCACTCTTGATTAAATCCTCCCTATACCATTTTAACAGAGACATACTAAGAGTTGACAAGATTCTTACTGAATGGAAATTCTTAAACAATCATCATAGATTCTTGTTATGGTCTTTTCTCTGCATGAAAGTACCAGTTAATTTTGATTTTATAAAATGTACCTGTGTTTGTGAAGCAGAAGAACCAAGAGCCAAATGTAGCAAAGAATTACACCACATACTTCAGTCATAGCAAAAGCCCATGGTATCCTAGGGACGCTAAAAAAAAGGACAAAGCAAGAAAGTTAATACAAAGGCTTAATTTTTTTCCTAGTCTCAGTATTGAAAATAAGGGCATGTGAAGTTCTAACCTCAAAACTAATTTGCATTCATCTGACAATAGTATAAACTACAGCCAAAAATTCTTTTGTTAGACTGAATGAAATAGAATTTGAAATATATTCAATTTTGTTATCTCCTTCCTAATAATGTGCTTCCAGCAGATGTTTACACAAAATTCACTAAGTCAGGGAAAATCTCTAGTATGCTTTCTTAATTTACACATGACTTACTAACAGGATGTGTTCCTCTACCATTGTTTCACAACAAGCTTTTTCATTCTGACAAAAACTTGCATCATGTCAATTATGCTGCTTATGCTTGCAAGAATGCCATGTCAACACAATGATTTAAATGCTGCAAGGCCAAAAATCTTACATACTTGTAGTGAAACTGAACTGCACAGAAAAGTATCAGGGAAAATAAAAATTGTTTTCAAAACTTCAGTGGTAACCACTACATGCAAACATTTCAGCCTTCCCGGTGAAAAGATTTAAGACCTTCTTGCACACATAAGGCACCAGTAACAATTTCCACTCTTCAGTCACCAAAATACAGATCAACAGATTTCAAGAGAGGCTGCTCCTCGTAGTTTTGTGCTCTCCTGATACAAAGGGGTAGCAAAGCGCCGCTCAAACATGAGCTTTGTAGTAATCCCCTCTCATTGTTTTGTGAGCTGCTGCTTTCTGGCCGCCCCCATCCTCCTGCGCACTGAATGCCATGGTAGCACCCTGGGAACAAAATCCAGTAATGTCATAGAGAGAGAACTCCCATTCTCTCTCCCCTCTTCCACTCTGCTGGATGTGGTCTGTCCTTGTTGAGTTATATATAAATTTATGGTGGATTCTGCATGCTTACTCAAAAGATTAGAGTCTTACTGACTTTTTGAAAGCCATTAATGAAAATGGAAATTACTGGCAGGAACAGGAAGATCACAAAGGCTGAACTTTTTAACAGTTTAGCTCATCTTTTAAAACTCTCTAGGCAGTTAAGTTCTCCATGGTGCAAGTGCACTTTCTCAAAGGGAACATTTATCCTCTATTAAACCTGTAGTCAATGACTAGAATTTGACCTTTGCCATCGTGTCTCTTCTTTGCTTGAAGTGAAATATTTTCTGTAAAAAAATGAGCAGGTACTGCATAAGTCACAACAGTGGTTTAATACCCTGTTAAAAGAGATGCTGGTCTTTTCATTCTACTTCAGAGTTTCCCTAGACCATCTTCAGCAAGCTGACAGTGGGAAGACATTAAAAATACAGTACCAATGCTGTTCCCTTTCAAGTTCCTTGCTCATTCACACACCAAAATATTCCTTCATCCAAAGTTTTTTTTTATATTAGGACATGTTAAGCTCCATAGCAGGAGCTGGATTTCAGAAAATGCATATGGCTGCATATCTATGTCAGCTGACCATCATGCTTTTCACTAGAATGTGAGGATGGATGAACTAATTACTGTGTTGTAATGAGTTTAAGATGTAAAACTAAATATAAACTAGGTAGAACAACAGCTCAATTTATTTTCCCTTAAAACTAAATCTCTGCATCTAACTGACCCACATTTCAATCTTAGCAGGATTTATTAGACTCTTATTACTATTTTGCAGAGGCATCTTCTAGAGCACATGAAACTTTCTTCTAGAGTATACGAAGCTTTCTTCTAGCACATGAAACTTTGAAAACAAAGAAAACATAACCATAACATTATTATTTTGTTTAGAAAGAGAATTTCTTACCTATCTAGAAATATGTCTGGCAGAGGTGGATATGTTTGCATGTCAGGTACTCGCTCGTGTACTATCACCATAACAAATGATGTAAAGCCAAACACTATGAAGACATATACACAACTTAAAATTGTCTTCCAGTACTCTGGGTCCAGTCTTCGTGTGGCATGTTTGTTTTTTCCATTTGCATATTGATACTGATCACCATTCAAGTCAGTAATTGGTCCATCATAGTCCCGAGGTACTTCACCATTACAAAACCAATCTGCCCCCTGTAGTGAACCAGCCGGGCACACTGTGCCAGCGTGACCGTCACTGGTGTAACCCAGCTCTTCCAGGACGTCAATATGCTGCTTCTGCAGTTTGCGGATGGACAACATCAGCCTCTTGATATCCCCCAGGATTTTGATTTCCAGAGGAGGGGATCGTAAGTCATACTCAGTAAGTGTCAGCAGTGTAATTCCATCTAGCCTGTGTCTGTTGCACAAAAGATCCACGTATTCACAGAAGCCTTCTTCCTTCAGCCACTTGGCCACGTTCTTGGTAGTCCAACGTCGAATGCAAAGCTGGTTATTGCCTGCCATCCTCCCCCTTTATCCGCCAGTCACACCGACCTGTTGCATTTCCAAGAGAAACAACACCAGAGTGTTTAACACAGATTACTGAAATGCCAGTGTCTGTTGTGCTATTTTAGATGTTTAATTAGCCCAAGATATTTTACATAAGAGATAGCTAAAAACCAGACCTAATTTCTAAGGTAAGTAATATAAAAATGTTTTTTTTTTTTTTAATTCAAGGAAAACTAAATTAAGATTATTTCATTTGCTCCTAAATAGAAATCTAAAGTTTCCAAGAAGCAGAGTATTTCCTACATGTATCCAGTATACTTTTCTAATTTTGTTATAAATAAATAAATAAATCCCACTTTGTTAATTACACTAGGCAATGAAAATCAAATACTACTCTGTTTAAATACCAGCTTAATCATTAGCCTTTTCCACTGTTTGCAGCTCATCAATACGCAAGAAAGCATAGCCAGCAAACAAACAAAACTGAATTAAAGCTGAAATAATACATTTCAATACAGTCCAATATATCCCACTGTTTTAAAATATATACTGAAGCTTTGATGACATGACATTCCCCCACTCCTTCCAAGTAAACCTAAGTCTAGATATCTGCAACAGTATTGAGCTGAAGTATCTTAGTTGTATGTTGACAGTACAACCATCGTATTTCTATCTTTGATCTCAGTAATTGAGATAGATACTTACTGAATCCTTTAAAATACTCAGCTTTCAAAAATAACATTACCAGAAATGAAGCACTGGCTTACGCTTCAAAGAATTTTTAAAAGTGGTGTGGTAGTAGATAACATAGTAATACCCCAAAACCAGAAGAGATGTATTCTCTTCATACAGATTTCTCAGTAATTGTGTTCCTGACTCTAGAATATTGCTTGAAGGAAGGAGAGAGAGCTCAGCAACATTTTAGTCACGTGGTGATGACAAGTCACCAGAACAACAACCAGGAAAAAAGTTAACTACAGGACATTATGTGGAACACATGATGAAACTTTTGAAAGCCTACCAGAGAAGTAAAAGTTCTAAAACATTTATGCAATATTGAAGACCCACAGCAGTAGAGAATGGATTTGTGCATAATTTATATTTGGTGGCTCATGTACAGCTACCATCTAAGAAACAGCTACAATTTCTCTCTCTTGTACTCGAAAAAACAGTCTAATTAACTAGAATGCTTCAATCATGCCAACCAAATCTCAGAAAATACAAGGCAGTACAATACACTACTGTCACATACATCATTCAAGGCTTTCAGAATGAAAGTAAGGAAACAGGGTATTTAATCTATTATTCAGCTTCTGTCTACAGTAAACTGCTACTCAAACCCATCATGAATATTCAGCACAGTCCTGCATCTTTTTTCAGGGGCACAGCTCTTCCAAAAACAAAACCTCTTTCCTTCTCACTTCTTTTTTTAAGGAGGTACAGTACCTACTGTGCTCTTAATGTAATTATTGGATGCAACTTTTTCTTCTGGCTTTCATCTAATAGAACCACAAACTATTTTATACTGTATCAGAGAAGATTTAATTTGCCAAATGAGATTTCCCAGCAGTGCAAAAGTAATATTTTAGAAGAAAAATGAGCACACAAATCACACTTACCCTTCTAAAATAATTAAGGGCATGATACTTCTGAAGATATTCTCTCAGGAGCTGATTGTATATTAACAATATGTACTTAATTCATTGCTAAAATTTCTCAATACCTCACATACAATCAGTAAGTATATAAGCTTTAATGCCTTGATTTAAATAGTTTCCCAAAATAAAAAAAAAACCAACCAAACAAAACTACTAGAATATCTGCATATACTATATGCTTCCTTCTCCATATAAAAGGGTATTTTCTCATTTTTAGGTTATCTTACTATTTTTGAAAGTGTAGCTCAAAAACAACTGTAATAATTATTTTGGCCACACAGCTAATAAAATAAATTATGACATTTAATTTTCAACTAATCATCAGTTAATTAACCTTTTTTGTACTACATATTTTTACTTTACTCCAGAGTTGCTGTTTAATCCCAAGTGGCAGTAAGAGTCCTTTAGCCACTCACTCATTTCCACTCACTGCCCCCAGCCCACTCCACCTGCAGTGGGATGGAGGGAAGAACTGTAAAAAGGTAAACCCAATGGGCTGAGATAGGAACAGTTTAATAATGGTAATAAAGTAAAATATAGTAATAATAACAATGGAAATAGCAAAAAGAGAGAAGAACAACACCCAAGAACGACAAGTGATGCACATTACAACTGCTCAGCACCTGCTGACCTTTGCCCAGCCAGTTCCCCAGCAGTGGTCAGCCCCTCTTGGCCAACCTCCCCCCTCCATTTATATACCAAGCAGGGCATTCCATGGTATGGAATATCCCTTTGGCCAGGTTCAGGTCAGCTGTCCTGGCTGTGCCCTCTACCAGCTTCTTCTGCCCCTCCTCACTGGCAGAGCAGGGGAAACCGAAAACTCCTTGACTTAGGGTCAGCACCACTGCGCAACAACTAAAACATAAGTGTATTATCAACATTGTCCTTATAGTAAAGCCAAAACATCCAGTAAAATAAACAAACATGAGTTGCTAATATGAACTTCCAGCTTTCTTTACTCAGAAATACAGATGAAATATTGAAAAAAAAAGTTAATCACAGTGGGTTTTATAACATAGTAATCATCACAAGTTTTCTAAAAGCAGTGAATGTAAACTCACCGCCACAAATACACTCAATTTACTGATATTGTCTTCTAACCAAAGCAACTTCTGAGGACAAAGGCAGGAAACTGTCCCTACCGAAGAGAATTCTATTCATTTGTCATGTCAAGCAGCCTAACAGCAGCCTAGTCTTCCTTCATCTGGCATTGCTGGAATAAAAATCAACCCTTACCAAATGTGCAATAAAAGTAACCTTACAGCACTGAATGAGCACACCCATCAAAGGTCACTATGGGCTGGACCTTGGAGAAAGCCTACATTAACCTCAAGATGCAACTGATAGGACCTGCTCCTCTTCTGAAACGCTGCCAAAGACAAGACAGCCAACTGGAAAAGACAAAGAAATTACCACAAAGCACAAATTTAAAACATTACACAGAGCAGGTAGCTAATTTAATCTCAACAGCAACAGTTAAATTCATTTTTTAATGACAAAGCAACTTCTTTAAACCCTGAAACTGACTTCACTTTCAGACTACTCAATTGGTGACACTTTCGTGGTTTAAATGGTAAAAGGCACTTTCCCTAATAATTGTAACACCTGGAATACAATACAGATCCCTGTGTGCAACTGCTCCTGTTCATTTTTGAAGATGAAGAATGCTGCATAACTTTTACACCACTAGACTGCTACACAAGAATAATTCAGCAGAGGAGGCCAAGTCCCCTAGATAACTGCACCCTTCTTCTGAAAGGAAACAGCTCTGGTAACTACTTTGCCTTCCACATTACTGGTTTTATCACTGAAACCAAATAATGGGTAACATTATTTATGAGGAATAACACACATGAGTAACACAATGCAAGCACAGACATAAGCGTCAGAGGGCAAAATATACTTTTCATCTGACATCAGCAATGTCTGGAGCTAGTTAGTTGATTATTTTCCTGGTACTGTGACTTAACACTTAGCAAGCTTGTCAACAGTATGTATTGTGTGTCCCATTTTCTTCCACCAGCCTTTCAATTAACAGCATGAACACAAATGCATATGAACTGCATATGTGTAAGTATTTACTTTCTTAAAAGAAAAACGTTACTTCATGAGCCATAAACATTCCTACAATTTGGTTAGGGCATTTTAAGAAATAAGATGCCTCTGAGAGGCTAAGTATACCCTAGCTGATAGCAAAATTTCCAAGATGTATATTTAAATAGAGAAAATTAACCTCTCTCAACATGATTGTCCATGATTCTATCATGTTCCCGTCTACTGTACAGCTGCCAGTCAACCATTAATTCCCTAACTTTCCTAGCTTACAGACTTTGAGACAGTATATTGAGGTAAATATGTGGGAAGTTGAATCTCCTTATCACTACTCTAGCCAAGGAAAAGTAGCATTAACATCATAGTAACATTAGGCTGCAAACTTGACTAGAGCAAAGTCACAGCTGAAGGGTTAAACAACCTAGTTAGGTCTACAGAAGTTAGCAGAGTGCTAACTGGTTTTGTTTATTCCAGATGCACATGCAAAATCTCTACTAGCACCATTATTGCTTTACCACCTGCCCTCAAGGGGAGAACCTTGCTGACATGCCCCTTGATTTTTTCCCCCTACATTCAATTCCCACCATCCTTGAGAGGAATTTTAGGAAGGATGCTGAAGAACTATCAGATCTCAAGCGATTTAACCTACATTTCTGTGTGAAGGTTTCAAGCTGCAGTTCGAATACAGGCCATTCCAACCCAGCCCCCGCTTCGCTGGGTCTGCTGGCTTAGGAGCACATCCCACGCCTCAGGGGAGAGGTTGTTCCCTGCAAAGGCCACTACTTCGCCCATGTGGACAAGGCCCACGTTGGTGGCCTTTGTTCCCCAGCACAAAAAAGCTACACAAAAACGTGTGCTGAGCCAGCCTGCAATAATAAAGCTACTGTCACACACCAACTTAGCAATGCTGTGCTGGAAAAAGAGCACACAGCACTGCCTTGTTATGCAGCACAAGGCTCGGCTGCTCTGCTGACTCTGACTTACATGAGAAGCTTGTCACCTGTTCTTCCCGGAAACTCTAAATTCTTCAGTGCTTATTTAAAGCAAATAGCACCAAAGATTTCACTGCCATATAGCATACGGTGATTTAGTCCTTACCTTCTAAATGCCACCAGATACACATAATACGGTATCTTGTAAACAGAAGGACAAAAACAACACATGCAAAAACACTACATGATTTTTCAAGAGTTTTTAAATACAATGCCTACCATACTGCATATAAAATTGATCAAACACAGCTCACTGCCCACCATGAGACAGAAAAGGGTATTTTCCTGAAGCAAGAACACAACAATTTCAAATGCAAAAATACTGCTGTAAAACTTGCATTGAGTTTTAATTAGCGACTTTGGTATCATAACTGAGACAACCAGCAATAGCTTAACTGTACTCAAAGGTCTTAGTGCTACGCATGAAGGTAGGATAAGAAACCTCAAAGTAACACTAGTTTAGTCTTAGGCTTCAAGCCATCAAGGAAGATGAGCTTTTTGAGAATTATTTATTGAAGTGCAGCTTGTGGATCAAATATTAGCTCTATATTCTTAGCAGAGTCTTTCTGTTGAGACATCTCCATGCAAGACTGACAGCAGCTACTACAGAAAGTCCTGAAAGCTAAACATATTTGTCTTAAGAACCACCAAGTACAGTTACATATTGCATCAAAATGAACAGAATACACACTGCTCCCAGACTCTTACACCTCATTAAGCCAAACAGGTTTTATTATACTAAAGTGAACACTAAGAGCAGCCTAACTCCTAATCTACTAACCAGCTAACAAAACAAATTTTTATCCTACTGCCATAATTCAAGGCACACACAAGTGATTTTTAAACAACTGATCAAGTACTCCACCACTTATCTTAGGATGTCTACTTGTCTAAGTTCTTGAACATTTTACATGCTAAATATCAGGTGTCAAGTATTTTTCTTCCAGTTTGTAGTAATAGTATACCCCTCCTGTAACAGAATGTTGGCTGCTCTTTATCCCTATACAACTCAGGAGTAACAACTCAAGTTTCTTTCTCCCCTTTTCTTCCCACACCCTCATCTTACAATAGAAATAGGGGAAGACATGAACAAACTCTCTATCCAAATGAATACCAGAACAATACCTGAAGTGAAACTGTGTTTCATCTTACTCTCCACAACCATTTACAACCTGATCTTTCTGGTCTAGTGAAAATCTAGTAGCTTTCCTCATTTTAGATGCATTAAAGTAAGAAATAAAAAACTTCTAAAAGGTATGTGATTATCAAACAAACATACATAATGTAATATGGTTAGTGGATCTCAACCAGTTAAGTGGGCTGCAAAAGCAAGCTCTGTACAAAGAAAACTGATACTACAGAACCCAAAAGATTACAGTTCTTAGTCCAACCTGTATTTTAATCGTATCCTACTAAAATAAACCCCCAAACGACAGCAAAAAAAATACCACATAGAACAGCAAACAAGATAATTTAAAATTCTTGTTCTTTACAAATCTACAGAATATTTCCTTCACATCTAAGCAGTATTTACACAACAAAAACTTACAAAACTTCCCGAAGAAATTCCTTCCACTTGGTATAAAAATCACTTCACACTAATCCTGCAGGTTAGTTCCACCTTTCTTCTACATCGCAGAAAGCAAAAAGAAGAACAAGACACAGGTATTTCCTTACCTCTGATATCCAGCAAGAGGCACTCCCTACCAAACAGGAGGGGGATTTAAATGCCAGGAAATGTCTTCTGAGCTCTTGCCACTCCAGAGCACAGCATGATCAGCTGCTCTGTGGAGGTGGCACAGACACCGTGTCCAGCTGCACGAGGGAGCTCTGTGGAAACAGAGCAGAACTTAGCCAAGTGGAATCTTCCATCAAGTCATCTTGCAACACAGAATGAGTGTTGCACATATAAAATTTTTTTAAAATTAATTTTGCAAACTGAAGCCTCAAATACAAAACCATGAGACAACTTCAACTTATTACAAATGTTAACATTAAAACTACCTCTCATTTGCCTCTTCTACCATTAACTTAGAGAGCTGGAAAAACCTACCTTTTCGAAGTGTTGGGGGTTTTTTAATAGCAATCAGCAGTGACTAAGTGAATGGTCCGAGGCCACCTAAGGCATCAGGAATACAGATCTAAGAGACTGAGTAGATAACAGTTACAGTAGTTTCAACTTCCTCATGGTCAGGTCCTAAACTTGCACAAACCCTCTCTCTCTCAGGCAGACCCCTCTATTTAACCCTGAAAGTCGAAGAGCACACACGCAAACCACTAACAGCACTGTTCCGTGTTGCCTTGTTAATAATCAAATCCTACACACTCAACTGCATTTTTATTCAAAACTGAACACTCTATCCTCAGAAAACATACCAATTTAATTGAAAAAATCGTAAGACCACTGAATATCTATTTTGACTTGGTACAACCGCTTGGTTATCAGACTGTAAGACTGATACAAAGCATCATTTCCAAGAACCATCTGTTTGCTGTGGAGGCTGACACGGGAAGCAGACACCACACGGGTGCCGTCTGCCCCCAGGCCCCACGACAAACCGCACAGTGCCCGCAGGCCCCGACCCCCGGTGCCAGCCCCGTCCCCGCCCGGTACCCGCCCCACACCTTCACACGCCTCTCCTAACGAGGCTGCCAAAGTTGAGCCCGAAAGCAGCACAGCCGGGCACAAGGGCTGACCCTTTCAGCCCCAACACCGCCGGCGATATCGCCCAGCGCGCCGCTGCCGCTCCAGGCCGGGCACCCACGCTCGGCAGAGATGTGCCGGGCCGGGCGGGCGCGGTAATTACGGCGGAGCGGATCTTAGCGCGGACACACAGCACAGGAGGCTCGTCTTGCCCCCGGCAGGCGAAGCTGTTCTCCCGCACANGGGCTTCGAGCTGTGCGAGGGGCTGGGAAGCAGCGGATCAGCAGGTATTCCCATCCTTCAACTCAAAGCATATAGCAGGACAAAATAACAGAGGAGACTTACAGGACCGTCATACTGTCAGGCCTCATATCAGGCAGTCATTCCAAAACATTTCAGTTGTACCATTATTCTTTTCTGATGTCTGTATAAAAAGAATAAAACTGGCTGGCAGCACTCGGCTGGCAGCACTCAGTCCTTTATCAAAGCACAGATGTGAACAGCACACATGACTTACGAAAGCTTCAGCAAGGCACCGTAACCTCGGGAGCTCCATAACCTACAAATAATAGAAATGGAGGGGATAGAAGGAGACAGACAAATTAGAAACAAATTGCTCCAGAAATAAATATATTTTGGATACCAACTGTCTGGGGTAGCAGCCAGCCCTTTGCAACAGTTTGAGGAACACTCAGAGTTTGTTTTGTTGATGATGTAATTACTATGAGGTCCGAGACGAGTCTAAGTTGTAGCTTCAGCTGAAATAAAAAGGACGTGCCAGTGTAGCTCCATGAAGTGAAATACACTAGCCTTTTCAGAGAGAGAAAGTGGCCTTGAGATCTTTGTTATTAAAAAAAAAAAAAAAAAAAGGATCTATTGCAAAGCTTATATGCTGCTATAGTGAAACAAGGAAATTTTGCATTTCAAAATTTTTCAAAGCTGAGTTGAGTTATCGAGCAATCTAATGCAGATATGCAATCTCGTACTATCTCAGTTGTAATGGGCTATCTATCTACCTACCGGATATTCAGAAGAGAAACTGTGAAGAACATCTCTCAGAAGCCGTGAGAACATCTGCTCATTTCAACAGGCCCTGATACTGGTTCAGAGGTGTTTATTTCTACCCAGTCTGTTCTGTCCTGCTTTTGTTTTTCACACTAAATGATCTGTAGTTTCCCAAAATGAGTTGCTGAAGTTCGAGGGAGTGTTCCACTTTCTTTGCCAGTTTAGCAGCATCTGCAAACAATGTAGGAATCAAATGCAATTTCAGTCCTTACAGTGTTTCCCTTCTTTGCCTTTAAGGCACTAGATGAAAAACTGATGAATCTGAATTCATCAGTGACAAACCATAGAACACATACATATAAATCTGAAAAAATCAAATGGACCTTGTCTTCCTGTTAATAATGGCTCTGTTAATAAAGCTGGTTGAAAGTTGAGGTCATTTTGCTTACTCCAGGTCCACATATTTATATTCAAAAAGCCCTAGCATTTATCTGACAAGGAAAACAAAATTACAGGAGAGCCAGGCAACTAAGTTAAACAAGATTCTGTGTTTCTCTAGTATGTGCATTCTTGACTCGTTTTGACATTAATTCTTCTTCACCAACTGCCAGTCAATCACAACTTTTTGCACACTTCCGAGTGCCAAGTCAGTACAATTTACAGTACATGGCTGCATTTGCTTGTATCTGAACAACTGGTTTAAACAAAAAATGTAAAAATAAACACAAACTAAAATTAAACATAGCTGCAAAAACAACTACAGAGCTGTCTCATCATGGAATAGGTCACTGTGACAGTGTCTTAAGCACTTGTCCTAAAGCTAACTCACCTTTCAGGATCTAATTCTTTTCATGGGAGGTACCAGGAAACTGCTGCTTTTTTCAGAGTGCTATGGCTTTGTTGTTTTATTTTACATGTAAACATGCACTAGGGTTACCAGCTCACCAGATTCCAGGAAGGAAACAAAAAATGGAACCAGAAGTTTCCTAACCCTGTTTCCCTACACTGTAGCAAAACCAGCAATCCACCTAAAAATTACTTTCCAAATTCAGTCTCCAGACTTTAAAAGTCTGGGTTGGGAAATGAGCTGTATTTAGACATGCATGTTAATCCAGGACTATCTGAAGTTTACAGGTCCTAAGGTGTGTTATTCCAGCAATAGATTTCCATGCAGGGAACCCCTGGCCAAGCGCTGCATCCAGAGTAAAGGTGAAGAAGACAGACAGACACATATACAGTGGAGAGCACCCTGTGCCTGGCTGTGGAGGCTGCTGGGCTGGTCTGCAGAAGCGATTTGCCCAGTGACAGGACAAGGAGTTATGGCCATAAACAAAGACACAAGAAGTTCCACCTCAACATGAGGAAGAGCTTCTTTATGTTGAGGTTGGAAGAGCACCGGAACAGGCTGCCCAGGGAGAGCATGGAGTCTCCTCTGGAGACATTCCAAATGCACCTGGATGGTTCCTGTGTCATCTCTAGGTGACCCTCCCTTGGCAGGGAGATTGGACTGGATGGTCTCCAGAGGTCCCTCCCAACCCTAACGGATCTCTGATTCTGTGAACCTCAGCACTGGAAGAAGGCTTGATGGTCAGTTTCTATCTCAAGTTATCACTGCTAATGGCATTTTGCTGCTCTAATTTCATCATCTAGCAAATATTTTGAAAATGACTAAATTAGCTTGCACAGAAAAGTAATAAAGAGCATAATTTAAAATTTGTAACACTTAGATATGTAATAGCTCCTTAGTCATTGCACTTCAAAACTGCAAACTACTTCTCCTTGCTAACATTTCATGTTCTTTAAAAGGGTGAATTATCTAAATAGTTAGTGCTTTATTTAACAGAAGTTTCCAATAAACCTCATTCCGTCTCTTTGAGTTATGTCACTACGTGCCATGTGACATGAAGGCATTGATGTAAGTTTGACAGGCAGTGCCAATGCTGACATGTCAGTTTGAGAATTTATGACAAATTATATGCTACAGGTATTTTTAAAACAACTGTGGATTGCCAAGGAAAAAAAGTATTTAAAATGTGTAATAACACTGATGCATCTTTAGATTGAAAACAATTTATTCAATTCACATAGTTATATTGATTTAATGTTCACTGACACTTAATGCAATAAAAGAAAGGAAATTTATATCAAAAATTCCCAACTAGCTCAAGTTACAATATACTATAGAGCAAAGGAAAATGAGATGTGTTAATCTAATGGGCTTTTTTTAAAAACACTGTCACTAAGTAATACTGCTAGCATTTAAGAATTTGAAATAATCTATCTCAAATGTTAAGGCCCTACACAGAATAAAAGGCCACAGCTGAACAGAGAATTAACTGCTTATGAAAATTCTCATTCAGCAAAGAATACAACACTGCAAGGGGAGGTATCTTTCACTAGAAGTGCTAATTGATTTAAATCATGTTTTTTTCTTTTTCTGGGTTTGGGGTGGGGTTTTTGGTAATCTCATTTTTGTACAGATCAAGTCCTGCCTTATAATTTCTTCATATCTCTGTACTTCAGTTGAAGCATACTTAGGTCAGTCATGTGTGAAATTTCCAGCATCTATTTTATCTTTAAATTTCTTAATTCTGTTATGGAAGAATAAGAGATTGAATGCCTAAGGACTAATCAAATTAGTGAATCATAATAATTTTTTTAAGACAGAAAACAAGCTTATTAGAAGATGATAATAAAGGAAAAAAGAAAAAGAATAAACTCCATGTGCTCACCAGACAAAATTGTTCCATATTTTAAAAATACATTGTTGTAGAGCACCAGAAAACCTTGTCTCACTTACTCAATTAGCATTGCCCAAAATGTACCAGAGGTCAAATAGTTCTATTCTTCTTTAATAGTTAACCATCCCAAAAATCAAATCCTGAAAACAGGCTAATGAGTGAAATGAGAAGAACCCTTTTGCAGCTGGAGATAATCAATCTATAAAATCCTATCTAACTGAACTGTCATGGTATAACATTTTCACTGTAAAAGCTTCCTTCTTTCAGGGTATGTGAAAGGAGTCTGATTTTGGCTCTGTTTTCAGTAGAGAGATGGTATGGCATCAGTTAGAACTGATAGGAGAATTCTCAAGAGAAGAAATAGAAGAGCCACCATGAATTTCCTGTTTTCAACTGCTGCATATTTTCCTGGCAATGCCATGCCATATGCTACTAGAGCACTCCATGGCAATTTACACTGTTGCCACCTAATACATTATAAGCCAGGGAATGTTTGATTTAGATTATTGCACCAAGTACTACCTTCTAAGCAATCACAAAGGCATAGTCCAGTTAGAATGCCTTCTGTTGCACGTTCCAAGATTAAGCATGCATTAATTTCAGCTAAAACAGCAGCTATTCAATGTTCATATATAATTGCATGCAAATGTTTGGTTTAGAGCTGCCCAGCATTCCAACAGCCAGGAGGACCTCCAAATGCTTGGAATCTCAAAAAGTGCCTCCTGCACAGAGCACTAAATTTGCCTCTATTCAGTGTGACCATATATCAGTCTGTTGCTTTCTACATCCTTAGTAGATTTAAAAGGGCCAGAAAAGAAGCACAGATGCAGAGAGGCAAATCCATCTGAAAGCCAGATCTCTGCCTTCTGTCTGTTTCAAAGGCAACTCCTGGCTAAAAAAGGTCAGTGACACAGCTTTATCAAAGCCACATTTGCAGACTATTAAATGTTTAGAAGATGTTAGGTGTGGAATGGCAGACTTTTGAGGTAGATGGATGTATGCCATACAAATGTTCAAGGCACACAGGACTAGGAGATTGTTTTTCTGGAGTTTGTTTTTTTCTGTTTGTCACTTTTCATGCCACAGATGAACTTTGAATTCTTAGCCATTGCATTTGAGGTAGAGGCCAATAAAAGTTTTACAGCTGGAAAGGGCTAGACTTAAACATGAGTTTCACCTTTTTCACAGAACTTGACTAGCAACAAATGGGCTGGGGTTATGTTTATAAAAAACTGATAATAAAGCCTTACCTTGAGTCTCCACCCAGAAACCTGAGAAAAGTAAACTAAATTGAACAACTTAACCTGCTCAGTTAATTTTCCTGATTCATGGGCCCACATCAATCAGCTTAAAGCACACTAGTTTACCAAAACAACAACAAAAAGCAAGAAAAAACCAGAAAAACAAGGTAATGTATTAAGGGCATATTCATAGTGCTTGAAATATAACCTCACCCACTTTTCCAGTCCTCTCCTTTGCAGGGTCTGGCCAGCTGGTCACCTCACCCACAGCAGAGCTTGGCTGCCTGTCCCACTACCCCCTCTAAATAAGCACTGCAGCACTGTTACTTGTAGTTTCCCTCATTTCACCTTTTAGGTCAGAACATATATGGCAGTGGGTAGTAACAAGTCTCTTTGTATACAGGAAGCTCTTAAGCAGTTTCTTCCCTAAATACCACAGAATATAAGTAATTTCTGCTTCATGAAATATTCTATACAAAGTCAGTCTCCTCTTGTTGCATATGACTTTTGTCCTCTGATGCTGGAAAGTATTGGATTGTATTATGGTGATCTCTCACTGAGTAGTCCTAAGCACAGTTAATTAGTCCAGACTTTAATACCCAGCTTGAAATGGCTCTCCCTGGTGTGTCTCTTCATAAAATAAAGCAAACCCACCATGGTATATCAATGCATGTGGAATAAAGGTGGCTCAGACCTAACCAAGAGTTCCTTCCATTCATGACCTTTTTTTTCTACAGGGGAAACTCTCATCAACAGGCTTCTCCTCTTGAGTCACCTTCTCTTCTGGATTGCCAGGCTTACAGAGAAAGAGCATCACCATTTCATTTGTTTTGCCTTATACCTCCACCACTGACAATTTTGCAGCCCCCTGTCGGGAGTCACACATCCTGCAGAAGCACAGGCTCTGCTCTATTTGAAAAGACCCACTAATACTACAATTTGATATCATGCGTCTCCAATTTATGGCTCACCAGACCTTCCTATATAAACTAACTCAGTGGCTTATAAGTTTCACCTGACAACCATTATACTCCTGGCCTTTGTTATCTTTTCAACAGAGGGAGGTATCATGCAATATATGGCAGGTGTATTGTTTTAACCCAGTGAAGGACTGCAATAGAAAATATTTAAAATGTACAGTTATGTCAGATAATTTCACTTGGTGAAAAAACAGTAGTTTCAAGAAATAAATTTCCCTAGATTATCAGGCAGGGCATCATCATCATCCACTTGGTGTTTAACCTCCTGGTGACCATGTTGCTGGACCCACTGGTGCATTTCTGACCCTTTGACTGCTATGTTTTTAAGCACATCAGACTACATGACAGACAACTGTTAATGGGACAGGGTTGCCACTCTTCTGGTTCTGGACAGGTTGCTATTTTTCCTTTATCAGGCTTTAATTGCTAATGATGAATGCACAGATCTCACTGACTGCCACAGCTGTGCCGAAGACGCGGCTGGGGACAGCCACAGGCAATGTTGGGTGTCCTGCGGGCAGGGGGCTGTGCCACATGTGGCTGACGTCCCCGGCACCAAGGCTGCTGTGCGGCAGAACAGCGCGGCTCTGGAGACGAGCCCAGGGAAGCACACTGGAGTCAGTAAGGATCCAGCATTGCCCAGTTTGGTAGCTGCATCTGTTTCGAGCGGCTGTGCCGGTCGGGGCAGTGCGGAGGCGAGCGGCCAGCCCTGGGGCGGGGGCCCCGGGCCGCCGCAGCGCGGGGCCAGCCCGGCTGCTCGGAACCAGCCCGGCTGCCCGG